>JARFXV010000324.1:0-165000 GCA_031761425.1 Cosmopolites sordidus
AATCTTGTCTTTAAATAAACTTGAAGCATGTGTAATAATTCTTAATTTTTGGATGGTTTGTTTGAGATCAGCTTCAATTTCAGCCAATAATAGCCTTACAATTTTTACACCAATACTGACATGATCAAGCTATCCAAGGCATCAGGATTAAGGCAGGCAGTTGTTGCATTTGTAGCATTAGTGGCATTGTTATGCTTTTGAAACTCACAACGCATCAAAGATTTATTACATGCGATTGCGTTTTTAAAGGGTTCATCTCAATTTTTAAAAAATTTTACAATAAGCACACTAAATATTAATATATTTCACTGGAACGTAGTTTATATTATATTCAGTCAAATTATTGTTTGAGGATGACAATATTTATATATATATATATATATATATATATATATATATATATATATATATATATATATATATATATATATATATATATATATATATATAGATATATATATATATATACACAAATTCTTTTAGATTCATAGATTTTTGATAATTTTTTTCATTAGCAATCCGTTATTATAATACAAAGGCGTCATTCCATTCGCATATTTTAAGTCGAAAAATGTAAACGACTTAATCATACCCTAATGACGGTAACTTGGTTACGGTTGCGCACAAATAATTTGAGAGTGAATATAATTAATAAATTTAAAAGAAATAAAGTAGCAAAAATATAAAATAGTAAATATTATTCATTTTTAACATAACAGTATCTATCTCATATATATTACGAGTATAAATATTGATGGACGGTGGCAAGTTGCGATGGAAAAATTGAAGAGGATACTAATAAAACATTAAATAAAACAGAAAACATATTCAGTGCTATAAAAACATTTATTTTCTCGACAAAGAAGGGAAATCTATTACATTTGACATTGAAATAGAATATTTCTTTCGTTCTTACATTATTTCATAATAAAATAAATTAAATTATTTAAGGTATTAACAATTTATAATCCATCACCATTAGGTGGTAATTCTAAAAAATAACAGATCCTAAATGCAATCCAATTTCTGCTTTAATTTGAACTCACTCCATCAGAGACCTTCATTCGTCATTCCTTTCCATATATTTACTTAGGCTTTTGTTTTATAACTCTTTTATGGAAGTTCTTTCTAAAAACCGACCATAGTTATAAAAAAAGGGAATGGCCATAAACCAAGAAGCATTTTACTTTCGGAAACATTCGTCAGAAAATATTCTTGGTGGTACATTCTTTAGACGAGCTTTACAAAAAAAGAAAAGCCGAAAAAAAAATTTTTTGTTTTGAACATCATTAGTAACATTAGACCAAAAATTTATATTTTATGGTTTTAACAGAGAATGAAAATCATAAAAATGATGTAAAGTTTGAAAGTACAGTTACATTTCTTATTATATATAGTATAAAACGCAAAAAATGAGGATGTACGAAGGCATGAAAAAAGTTTCTAGTTTCAAGTTTCAAGTTTCAAGTTCTAGTCAACAACAAAAAACCAGGTCGTAATTCTTAAAGCTACTTTAATTTTCAAATATAACCCTCCAGAATTTCAATACACTTCCTTTCTCCAACACTTCTTATACACACTTTTTCCAACACTTCTTAAACACATAGCTTTCTGCAGTCTCCCAGTCTGTATCATGACAGGAAGAAGACGAAAATTATTATTGTATTAGTTACTCTATCAACTATTGTTTATCTTATACTCTTATGCTAATCCTAATCATTTATATAATACTATTCTTACCATCTGGTTATACCTTACAATGTACAATGATTATTTTATGTTTACATCAGTAGTATACTTATGGGTGCATACAAATTTATTTTGTTTCCTTCATATCTCTTCTTACTACTAATTCCAGTGTTTTTCTAGTATTTGAAACAATTTTTATACTCAACTTTTGGTATTTCTTTCAAGGCAGCCTTAAATGACTTCCTTAAATGGCTTCTATGGACCAAAACGTGGTCCACGAAGTACTTTCTTTTATCGAGGGGACAAGAAAAATTAACACGGTGCCTTATATATGGTGAATACGATGCCTGAGGAAGGGTACAGTGATGGCTCGTGAGAAAGGACGTTGGGGCGCCGCCCGTCAAGCATTTATTACAGTAAACAATTTTTCAGAGCAAAACACCATATTTCATTTCCGTTCAGTTTCTTTCCTTTAGCTCATTTTCCTGGTTCACCTCCTGTATATGGTTTCAAATGCACGAAAAGTAAAAATGAGAAAAGGGAAAGCAAAAAATATCTTTAGCAGCACTATTTTCTTCTACACCCTTCCACTTTAAAAACCCACGAGCTGCCACTGGAACGGTATTTGATTTTTTTTTTGAGAAAATTGATTAATAATTCTAATAATTTGTTGCAAAAACCAACAAATATTCTGTCATAAATCTGGACGTTATTTTCAAATAAACTCACACAAATAAAGCGTAATGTTTAAATATTACTCTGTATTAGCGAGAAAATGAGAAAGAACTCTTTGTGAACGATGCCACGGTAATCAAAAACAGCAGTTAACATGATTTTGATTTTTGACCGGCTCTTATGTGCCGGTTATGTATTATTTTAGTAAATAATTACTAAAATAAGAGCTTTAGTTGTTTCTATAATTTGTTAAATCAAATACATAATACAAAATACAATCGTACAATATGCCCGCAGATTTATTATATGAAAAAGAAGTAGGTATAAATCCACAATACAGAAACATTTTTTGTACATAGTTTCATCAACATAACACCTTCCGAACATTTTAAACGCATTAGTATAAAAAATTTCATTATTTAGACAAAATGTAATATACATTTCCGATTTCTTAAATTTTTCCATTAAAAAAAAATTGCTGAAAAAAATGTTTAACAAAAGATACTATAACTTCTAACATAACAGACGAAATGACATGAAAACTCTTTCAGATGCCATGGACAGTAATACCAACTTAAAAAAAACAATGGTTGTGGATACATAAAGCGCGAGAATTTTTAAAACAAAAGTCACCTTATTTTTTGACCATAACAGAATGTTTATAAATAATATTCTATTTTCTAAAATATCGTCAAAAACAGGGGAACTAAAAACCAAACTGAAACCATAACGTCAGCGGAATCATTAGAAAACGTTCCTAGCAATTAATCACGGCATTAGACAGTTGATGGAACATCAACATTTTAAACTAAATGCACCAAATTGAACAACAATGTACGAATAGAGTGCAAATGGCCATTTAAAATTAGATTTTAAAGATAGTGAGTTATTTTAAACACGTCCTATCAACTTGGTTGAGGTCATATGTGTTCCGGAGGAGATGTATTCATTTAAATAGAAACATAATACTGTTAAAAAATATTTGGTATAAACTTACATTTGGTTAGCTAATCAAATATTAATTTATGTAATTTATATAACTGTGCATTATACGTCTGATTGTTTTTTATATAATTTCTCGAACGTGGCTTAAGTTAATTAAGTCATATATTTAACTGAGGTAGATGATAGTTGATGGAAATATATTGAAAATAAACAAACTAAGATTTATATCTTAATATATGTACCAGTAAACAGATGATTTAAACCGTTGATGTTGATTTATCTTATTTTCTAAGTTATCTATAAAAATCACAGCCAGTAAAGAACAACAAAATCAATTTTTAACTAAAATAAATTCTTTACATAAGAACATTAAATTAACAGTTGACGAATAACAAAATAATATTTTAGTATTACATTTTTAGATTTAACATTGCTATAAAATGATATATGCTATAGCTGCTACTTAAAATTTAGATTTAACAATATATATGATTTTTCAATTGTCTTGTCTTATCGTCCATATTCACAAAAGGTGGCAGCATTTAATTCATTTATACATAGGTTATTAAATATCTCAATGTCAATAGGGAATTAAAACAAATAATTGAATGTGATCAAACAAATCGCAGTAATTATCGGATACCACACAAAAATATTATAAATAAAATAATTCATAAAAAATATAATAAAACTCTTAATTTAATATATCCTGTCAATAACATTAAAAATATCGCATTCAAAAAAATTATATATACATATATACACAATGAGTTACCAATTTACTTTTGTTAACATTTATCAAAAACAAATAATATAAATATTTCTCTCAAAACAAATAATACTTTAGGACGCCTCATTAAAACCACTAAAAGTCAAACGAATAAACTTTAAAAATCAGCCTAACTATAACATAAACCAACTATAATTTTAAAATGTTACATAGTGAAAATAAATCTAATAACTAAATCTTTTAGAGTCTTATTAATTAATCGAAAAAATGTAGGTATTTTGTTAAATGACTAGGTAGACTTAAACGGTTCACCCTTGTTAAATTTATATTGAGCCTCTAGACATTGCAAAAATGGAATTTCCCATCATGATCATTTATATTATTAGGTCGATGGACAATTTAAGTTATAACCATTTATCTTGCTGTTAATTTAATATAGTTCACATTTGAAAAAAGCACTGAGTGTCGAAATGATACTTATAAATACATACATATATATATATATATATATATATATATATATATATATATATATATATATATATATATATATATATATATATATATTATCATTATTATTCACGTATGGGCCCTAGTGGACCACGCGAAGTACAATTAGAGGCGTTTGTTGTTGTTGGCCTTCCTTTGTGCCCATACTAATTTCATTCTTTCGCTATGAGCTTTTTTCCTTTCGTCAGACCAAGTTGCTCCAGTCTTCCTACATTTTTCTCTCTGGCCAACCTTCCAAACGTTAACCTTGTGTCTGAAACAGCCTCTATCCTGAATTTCACTTTGTGTAATATTTGCTGATCTTAGGTCCTCTTTAATTGCAGTAATCCATTTAATTATTTCTACTTTAGCTTTACTTCTATTTTCATAAAATTCGACTATTTGTCTAGTTAACCTACTCGGATTCATCCGTTTTATGTGTCCGTAAAACTTAAGTCTTCTTTTTCTCATATCGCTATGTATATCTGTGTATTGTTTGATTTCTTGGTTTTCTCGAAGTCGGTATGTTGTGCTGTTTATTTGTATGGGGCCTAGGATTTTTCTTACGATTTTTCTTTCCTTCTTTTCAATGTCCTCGATGTCTCTCTTTCTATTCAAAATGAGCGTTTCTGCAGCATATAGACATTCTGGCTTAATAACTGTGTTGTAATGTCTCAGTTTTGTGTTTTTAGATAGGCATTTTTTGTTGTAAATATTTTGTGTAAGTCTCAATGCCGTTTCCATTTTTTGACATCTACCCTTATTGGCCGCTTTTTCTAATCCTTTTTCCATGATTATTTCACCCAAATATTTGAATTGAGAGACTCGTCTGATGTTCCCATATTTTGTTTTTAGAAATGGCGTTCTTAGTCTGTTGCAGGTCATGTATTGTGTCTTTTCAAAGGAAATTTGGAGTCCTACATTTTCTGCTGTTTCTTTTAGGATTTCAAACTGTTTCTGTGCCGTTAATACATCTTGAGCTAAAATTGCTAGATCATCAGCAAATGCCAGACAATCAATTTTGATGTTGGTTCTCCCCCAGTTTAATGGGCTGGTCAATATTCAGGGCCGACTTTTTTTTCACGCCACTCCTGTATTACTTTTTCTAGAACACAGTTAAATAAGAATGGTGAGAGTCCATCCCCTTGTCTCACTCCAGTTTTAATTTCGAAGGGCTCTGAGATCTCACCCATGAATTTAACTTTTGACCTTGTGTTAGTTAACGTTGCTTTAATAATTGCCAGCGTTTTCAGATCTAGTCCTTGTTCTTTCAAGATTCGGAATAAAGATTAGCGGTCAATAGAATCATATGAATTTTGACTTTTTTGAAATCCACAAATGTACAGACGAGATTTTTATTGTACAGTTTTTGATGTCTTAGAATCAACTTCAGATTCAGGATGGATTAGAGCATCTTTCCAATCTTCCGGAATCTGTTCGGTTCGCCAAACTTCTTGTAGAATTTTGGTTATTTCCTTGATTGTACCTGGACCAGCGGATTTCAAAAGTTCAGCAGTGATTCCATCTTCACCAGAAGCCTTGTCATTTTTAAGCCGCTTGATTTGCCTAATTATTTCATCTTCATTCGGTGGTAATGAATCTGGGTTTGTTTGTTTAGGTTTTAGTGTTGTTAATTTGTTTAAGGGCTCAGAACAGTTTAGTATTTGTTTAAAAAAATATATATATATATATATATATATATATATATATATATATATATATATATATATATATATATATATATAGAAAGAGAGGGGGGGGGGGCGGGGGGGGAGTTGCCTATTGTGAATCCACAGCTAAACTGAACCACCCAGGTATTTTCTACATTTTGCAAGGAGGAGCCATTTTGCCTGGAGCCATCTTGCAATGAGAGTACAAAGCTTATCGAGAATTATCTCTCTCTACCAAATTTCAAAGGCAGTCGGCATTCAACTCTATGCACGTGTTTGTGTTTTAAGAATGTTTCTTGTAGTTTTTCTTGAGTTTTCCTAAAATTATTTTTTTTATATTAGTATAGTAATATAGTAAGTAAGTAGGTAAGTAGTTATATATTGTACGTATTAGGGATAAACTGTTAGCAAGATTCTCATCCATTTTAAATATTGAATTATTAGGTTTAAATAAATGGGGTTAATTGAAAACGAATTGATCCGTGGTTCTCATTTTGAATGCATTTACATTTCGGAAATTGCACTGGTTGCATTTATGCTACTTGTTTCAGGCAAACCTTGAAAATGCCAAAGAGAGGTAAATATGGCCTTCGGACGGAAGTTGACATGGCCATGGTCATTCGGATATATAAAGAGGAATGTGTAGGATTGAACGAATGCGCCCGGCGGTACAACATTAATAAATCTACCCTTTTAAGACACATTAGTTGAACCAATAAACATGCCACTGGAAATGTCAAGAAAATGGGCACTACGTGTGATTTTTCGAATGAAATTGAGAACGCACTAGATCAGCACATTATTCAATTTGAAGAAATGCTTGATGGTTTCACTATAAGAGATATACCACGTCCTGCATTTCCGTTAGCGGAAAAACACCAACGACGGTATTCATTTAATAAAGAGAACAAAGATGTGTGCAAGAAATGGTTTATGCATGTATGCCCAGATACCCGAACTTATCAGTACGTCAGCCAGAATCCACATCACATCAAAAAGGAAAAGTAATTACAATTTTTCGGTATTTTATAGCAACTTGTTGACAAACACCATATTACAGCAAATGCAATATTTAACGTTGATGAATCTGGCTACACGACAGTCCAGAAAAAAAATGCAAAAGGTGGTAACTCAAAAAAGTAAGCTCCAAGTGAGTGGAATTACTAGCGGGGAAAAAGGTTTAAACAATACAATGGTTTGTTGCTGCAATGCCGTATGTCTTTATATTCCGCCTATGATTATCTTTAAACAAAAGAGATTTGCTCCTGAACTTGGACGAGGAGCTCCAACAGGAAGTATCGTTGAAATATCTGACAATGTATACATAAATAGCGACCTTTTCCTTAAGTGGCTGAAACATTTTCACCATGTGGTTCAGTCAAGTCCAGATAAGCCAGTAATTCTGTTACTAGATGGCCATTCCACACACAGCAAAAATCTTGTAGCTCTAGATTTTGCTCGTCAGCGATCCATTCATCTTTTGCAACTACCTAGTCATACTACCCACCATTTACAGCCGTTAGATGTTGGTTTTTTTAAACCCATGCAAAACTATTACGCCCAGCAGCAAGATTCGTGACTACGAGCACACGTTGGATAATCGATAACAGTTTATAACGTATCCGAATTATTGAGTAGAGTATATGGAAAAGCTTCTACTGTCGGTATTGCGGAAAACGCCTTTAAAGGAGCTGGAATTTGGCGAGTAAACCGTAATAGGTTCGGGGACCACTTATTTGCCCCATCAACTGTCGTAACACCTCAGGTTCATGAAAACCCAGAGAATGGTAATATCTCTACAGAGCCACGTGCCAAACCTGAGGCTGACACAGAGGATATCACACTTCACAATCAATCCACCAGTTCTTCTAATGGTGCTTCACAGCAAGTTGATTCTGCTTGTTCGTCTTTAGTCACGGTTCATTTCAGAAAAGTATTTGAAGAAATCACTTCGGAGAAACTTAATCAAAGTCTAAATGAGCTAGCACCTGTTCCTGAAACAAGTAAAATTATTCAAAAGCGTAAGAATAAAACAACAGATTCTGTAATATTGTTTACTAGTACCTCATACAAAGAACATCTTAAAGAAAAAAAGAAAAAAATTCAGAGAACAAGCCAGCAAAAACCAGAAACAGTAAAATGAAGAAAGACGCCAGTAGAAAAAGCAACTATGAATTTATTTTCCGGCAATGAAAAGAAACCAAAAATACAAATTAGAAATCCATCATCAAGCTCAAGTGATTCAGAAGATAGCATGGATGATAAAAATAGTAACGAGGTTGTGTTTATACTGCAGAGACAACTACTTTAATTCTAAACCAAATGAAGGTTGGGCTAGATGCCAAGCATGTTGTAGATGGTCACATGAAGAGTGTGCTGGTATTGAAGAAAACGAAGAGTTTATTTACGAATTTTGTTTAAGTACCGCTTAGACCGACCAGCTCTTAATCCTTAAATGTTGAAACTAATGTTTCTTAATTGGTTTTTTGTTTTTTTTTTTACTTGTTTAGAGTTTATATTTTATTTGTTTATTTTTTTATACTACCGAAGCGACGTTTATTTAAAATAAAACATGTATATTCAACTGCATTTTATTTCAATTATTTACCTACTTACCGGTGCAATTGGGAAAAGGTGTTTTTAGTATATGATTCAATTTAGGAATTGGGTGGTTCATTTTTGGACACCGGTTTCGTAAATTGAACCGATAGCAGGGTTTAAAAAAAAACAAAGTTGATACTTAACATGACATAATTAAATATTTTTGTAATCATTGAAAGATTCGCTGCAGTTTAGTGAATAGGTGCCTAATTTATGAAATAAAATATTCGTTCGTATAGAAAAGTGCCACGTGGAGAAAGGGTGAAAGATTTCTGCAATATTTCCCTCCACGGTTTCGTTACGCTACCTTGTTGGCATACCTTGTACTATACCCGAGGTTCCAGGCAGAATGTTACGAGCAGTTCTAACTGCTACGAGCATTCGCCGTATGATGGCGTAAGTTATGTGCGATCACGACCCGTCATAAAAATGGGCAGTTGACATGGCCTGGCCCCGATCGTCTTTCCCAACTGCTTTCCTTGTGTTCGTCTGGAGCTCGGCTGATGACGGGTGAAAGGCTAGAAACCGGTCCCGAGAGATACGTGACGTCGCATGGTGGACAGTTGGGCGAAGGCGATCGGTGGCACCATGTGGAGAAAGGGTGAAAGATTTCTGTAATATATACATATATTACAGAAATATATATATATATATATATATATATATATATATATATATATATATATATGCAGTTTTTGATTTCTTTGGACTGCATCCAATGAGACAACAGTCTGCATCTCCGCCAAAATGAGAATTTTCTTAGTTGCTTGATCGCGAGCGAGCCCGGTCAATTCAGGTCGTTCGATTACATGTCGAGGGCTTTGTCCAGTTAAGCTATCCGCCGTATACAAATTTCCTTTCACTTTTATCTATATCCATTGAGCCACATTTTTTATCGGATGGTAACATTTTTAAATTTAAATACTGTAAGCAGGAAAAGATGTAGATAAGGTGTAGAAGTTGATGCACTATAGCCCCATCTAGTAGCGAGGTACAATAAAGTGGATAGCATAAAAATATTGACAAATATTTATGTATACCAATTTTCATAGCGATCGGTTATACGGTGTAGAAACTGATGTCTATAGTATTTCGACGCCTTAATGGTGGCATTTTTCCAAAGACACCAAAGTAATCTTTTCAATACACCATCGATAACACAATACTCTTTTTCGTTAAATCAAGAAAATATAATGAAATCCCTTCGCAAAATGTTACACTTATTTTTTTTATGGCTTGGTTGCAAGACCTTTAAGCATGCACTTTTCTTTTTTTTGTTATGAAAACATGTAACAGCTAAATTCTCAAACTGTGGCTCATTTCACATAAACCGTCAAAATTTAACATAAATATTTTTTTTATATAAAAATATCCCACTTTCCCCGTGGATTTTCCAAAAATTTTCTTTCATACAAACTTTGTCTTGACAATTACGTATACAACAAAAAAGAACTCAGCCAAATCGGTCGAGCCGTTCTCATGTAATGCTCCGTCAAACATGTGGCAATTGATTTTTATTTATAGAGAAGATGTCACTCAGAAATAGAAACAGTTTTCAAAAATTTACCTCTCCGTTACCAACCTTAACTTCATGAAAATAAAAACCAACTGCCCCAAATCATAAACTACATGAAACAGTACGTTTTTAAAGATATAATTGTTGTTCGCCGTCCAAGAGTGACTAGTAATTGTTAAGTGCCGAAAGTTGTCCACATCGGGCATGTTCTTAGCAGATCGATATAAAATTCTTCAGCTCATAATGAAGGGCAGGAGAAAATAGAAGATCGTAAAAGCTTCAGACTCTTCTTCTTTTCTGTGAATATCCGTGATTTGGTCAGAACACACATCATAAATCAACTACTTAAAATGGTCGAAAACAGAGTAAAACTTAAAAGTAATTGCTAATGTCCATTTCAAGATCTCTATAAAAAATCTAGCTAGTGCAACAGTTTAACCCTCATGATTTTCAGCTGCACTTAAAATTCAGTTGTTAAATCTTGGAAATGTACATAACAATTTTGTCAAGAAATTGAAGATTATTGATGAGGCCCATTTTCACCTAAATGAATCTGTGGAAGCCTCTCCATAATGAGGAAATGACAATGTAGGATGCAGTTACCGTACAAAGAATTATTGGATTTTATATTTTTTTTATTTTGAAAATCAAGGATGAACAAAAACATTAAATGTAATTTGCAATTAACATCGGAATACGCACGATAAAATAACTATTAAAAATGCCTCAAAACAGAATAGAAATTATTATAGTAATTGCTAACTTTAGATCCCACAGCGTGCAAGAAAAAAAATAGTTGTTGAATGATATTTTGAGTCTTCTTCAAATCATTTTCAGCTGATTTTTCTTCTATACCTTCTAATAGAGTAATGAGACCTATTTTTTTATTTTTTTATTCAATTGAAATTACAATTCTATATTGTAACGCTACGGCCTGTTCAATATTCACCAATATCCTATAATAGTGTCAATTGAGGTGAATTTTCAATCTTGGAAAATTGGAAAATTAACAAGGGCTTAAATATGGTGAATAAGAGACTGCAACACCACATTGATGTTACCAAAAAATTACCAAAAACTCGTTAATTAAAATCGCTCTTTGGTAAGGCATATTGTCGTGATACAGTACCTAGGAATTTTTAATGTCCGGTTCCATACGAATGACCGTTTTTCGAATTCTTTCAAAACATTTTTGGTAAAAGCGCTGCTTTTCCCTTTTGTCCGTGAGGCACATGTTCCTTACGAATAATCCCTTGGCGCTCAATAATGTAAATATGCATGGTTTTGATGTTTGACTTGCTGATGATGGCTGTTTGATGGCTTTTTTCGTCGTGGTGAGATTGGAACGTGCAAATCCTGGCTCTGGCTCCTCCTTTCTGAGTTCAGAAAATGAGAGTCACTTCCAATTCCCTCCAAAAATTCACATTCCTCTTGTTGATCATGCGAAAGGTTCTACGAAATTATTTTCAATTTGTTAGTTAAAATCTGAAAAACGATTGTCTCAGTAAAATTCAACTCTCCCCCGGTCATTCTGACCGTCAACCGCCGATCAGTTTTCCGCTGGAAAGTATCGGCCTTCTGAGAGGGCCTTAAAATATATCGAGTAGTGTATAGGTGTTTTTCAGCGCCAGGCACAAGAAAAACATTTATGCACCAAACGTGGTTGGCCGAACCGAACCCACAGTATGAACGAAAAAAGTAAAGGTAATAAAATATTTTTAGATTAAAATAAAATAGAAAATGATTAGACGTCAAGATGTTGTAAAAATATAAAGTTGTCGGCGAGTAGACCTGGTATGCGGTAACAAATAGTGATAGTAAGATTACTGAACCTATATCACAAAGAGAGGTTATTGAAAAATTGCAGAAACAACTGGAGTATGCTATGAAAGAAATTGAACAACTAAGAAATAAATTGACGACCTTGAAACCGCAAAGCGAGAAAAAATTGTATAATCCAGTTACTTGGGAAGAGGAGGATGAAATCGTGACTGAAAAAACAGACTGGATATAAAAAAAGAACAATAATAAGAAAATGAAGGCTACAGAATTGTCTGAACAAAGCACTAGTGTTACTAAAGCTTAAACAGAAAAATAGAAAATTATAAAACCTCCACCTATAATACTAACTAACGTACAAAACTACGAAGTTGCGAAAAAGGAATTACAAATAGGAAAATTTAATTGCAGCACCAGCATGATGAGCAATAAACAAATTAAAATCAATGTAAGCAATGAAGAAGAATACAGAGAAATAACCAAAACAATAAACAACTACGGTATGGAATGGCACACCTACGAAAATAAAGCCAACAGACCTATACGAGTTATGGTTAGAGATTCACATCCTTTCTGTGATGCTGCGAACATTCTTGAAGAACTAAAAGAATGAGGATACAAAATGGTATCCGTAGTTCCGAAACTGAAAAAAAATAAGCAGGAAAGGCAAACAGCTATCTTATTTTCCTCTACCGCTATATATGCTAACATTTGAGCATACAGAAGATTTCAATCTACAAAGATCAAAATCTACAACATACAACACATCAATAGGATGAAAGAAAAAATAGAAGCAATGAAAACAAATAAGCTAATTGCACAGTGTAAAAAATGCCAAAGATATGGCCACACCCAAAAATTTTGCAATCATCCACATACATGTGTGAGATGTGTAGGTAACCATCCAACAGCAAAATGCACTAGACCTAGGAATGTTCCCACCAAGTACGTTGACTGTAATGAAGTACATCCCGCTAATTAGAGAGGATGCACAAGAGCCAAGGATCTATAAAGAAGAAGGGCTAACATATCATTAAGAATAGAAAGCTTGCTAGTCAGCCAAAAACTTTTATTTCTAATATGGTAAAAACCGGCGTATCTTACTCACAAACTACCGAAAACCAACAAAAGAATACTGCAGCTGCACAAAACCCGGAAACATTCATGTTCCAAATAATACAAGATATGATGAAAATGCTGGATTGAATAAATGAAAGATTGGTGAATAAACAAGACTTTAGAATTGCCACCTGGAATGCCAATGGTATTCTAAACAAAAAAACCTCAACTCGAGATATTTCTAAATATGCAACACATTGATGTTGGACACATTGATCAAAAGGATATAAAGTATATTATACCATACACCCAGATAACAAAGCTAGATGGGAAAAAATTCAACTAACCCTGGTTGCTATTAGATCCACAAAGCAAAGCTTAATAGTAGGAGCAGTATATTGTCCACCTCGATATAATCTTAAGATGGAAGACTACATATTTCTTCTAGAGCATCCTGGCGAGACGTTCATACTTGGTGAATATCTCAACGCCAAACACATCGATTGGAGATCCAGACTGACCACTACCAAAGGCCGTGAATTAATAAAAACCATAAACAAAAGAGGCTGTAATTGTCATTTCACTGGTAAACCTACATACTGGCCGATCGACTCTAACAAAGGATTTGATGTATAGGACTTCTTTATTACAAGAAAAGTATCAGCAAACTTTGTTAAAATAGAAGAAAACTTTGACTTAGATTCTGATCATTCAGCAGTTATAATAACACTGAGTAAACGAATTATCAGAAAGAAAGTTCGACCCATATTAGTCAATAAAACTACATACTGAGAAAGCTTCAAAAATAGAACTGCTAAAAAACATTAACCTCAATATAGAATTAAAAGCAATAGTTCAATTAGAAGAAGAAGCTGAGAAATTTACAACTATAATACAAATAGCAGCTTATAACAACACAAAAGAAATTACTCATGTAACTAAAGAAGTTAACTAGCCTATAGAAATCAGAAAAATTGTCAAAGAAAAAAGAAAAGCGAAAAGAAAATGACATTAGTCGAGAAATCCAGCTGACAAAAACATTTTAAATCACATAACCCAAACACTTAGCAGTGAAATAAAAAAAATCAAAGAAGAATCTGTCAGTATTTACCTACAAAATCTAGCGGCAGATGAGGAAACGGACTACTCGTTACGGAAAGCAACAAATAAGATCAAGACCTATAACCTCAACTTCGCCGATCAGAAAAGAGATGGGACCATGGGGACGTGACAATAAACAAAAAAAGAAAGAACTTGCAGAGCATCTGATAGATATATTTACTCTTAACAAAATCAACGAATATACTAGAGAGGACGCAATAGACAACCTAAGAACTGAAAATATAGCTTCAGGTACTCCAAAAGAAGAAAGCAAGAAAATAAAGACTAATTTAAATTCCAAACGAGCACCTAGGTTTGATTTAATCACAGATGATATATTAAAATAGCTGCCCAGAAAAGGCATACTTCTACTCACATATTTATTCAATGCAGCCTTCCGACTGACACACATTTCTGCAAGCTGGAAAGTAGCCGAAATAATCATGACACCAAAGTCAGGCAAACCACTCAACGATATCAAATCTTAAAGACCTATTTCATTGTTATCTCAAAGTGATTTCAAAAGCTGCTGTTAAAACGGTTGAAACCACTCATAGAAGACCAGATTATCAATTGATACCAAATGATCAATTTGGTTTCAGATCTAAACATTCAACCAGTGATCAAGTTCACCGCGTCATTGAGAAAATAGGCATGGTATAGATAAAGTGTTGCACGAAGACCTAATATACAAGTTAAACAAAATGGCGCCTAAAGAATATGTAGAGACATCATATATATCAGACATACTTTTCAGAATATAACAAGAAGACGAATACTCTGACTTGAAAGCAATAAGAGCGGGAGTTCCTCAAGGAAGTGTTCTTAGTATCGTCCTTTATCTATTATATACTAGCAATCTATCAGCTCTGAAAGACACCGCAGTAGCTACATTTGCTAACGACACTGTTCTACTAATAGTGGACCAAAACATAAAAACTGCAACTAGAAAACTATATCAGCAAGTGATGAAATTGTAACTATGTTACACTAGTGTGGTTTTATGGCATTCAGTTGTGGGGATATACCAGGGATAGCAATATTAAAACAATACAAATATTCTAAAACAAGATGGTGCGAAGTATAGTCAATGCACCGTGGTATGTTCGTAACTCTGATCTTTATCCAGATCTTGGAATTCCAACGGTCAAGGGGGAAATCAGGTGATTTGCAGACAAACACGAAGCCAGGCTACGCCTTCATGTTAATGCAGATTGTTGCTTCAACTGCTGGACAACCAAAATCATGTCCTCAAGACTGAAGAGAACTAAACGTCGTGACCTCAATAGTTAGAATTTTTAACTAGTTTTAATAAATTTAGAAACTATCAGTAAATAAATACTTGTATTTAAAATTTTAAAAAAATACGAACTTGTATGTGACTATACTCACGAAATGAAGGCTGTGGTAAACGACACAACTCAATTCCAACACAATGTCCAATGAACTAATTAAATCAAAATGAAAATAAATCGAAATCTATGAAAATTCAATTAAACAATGCAATAGGAAACATTGAAAATGCTAAGTGACAGCAGCTGTCAAGAAGCACGGTGTCCGGCATGAGCAATGTCTAGTATTGTTGCTGTTACGTTCAACAAATGGAGCTCCCATTGCCATAAGATATTTAGTAGAGCTTGTGTTTTTTTTATGTCCAACAGATGACGCATGTTTTTCAAAAAAAGCATCACAGGTATGACATCTATATAATAGGTATATATATATATATATATATATATATATATATATATATATATATATATATATATATAATACAACTCAGTTATGCAATGGATCAATTATAAGAAAAAACTTGGTGAAAGAAACAAATTTCTAATTCCATTTAATAAAATTTTAGCTATTTTATGCTTCCAGGGAATATTTTCCTTATGATTCAAACAAGGATAAATGAAGAACACGTTATTTTATTTCAGGTTTCAGAAAACAAGTTTTTTTTTTAGCTGAAACACTCAACGAAATATCGAGAATGAAAGAAACAGCTACGATAATCCAACCAAATCGAGCAGGGCTCGGTTATTACGCAACGCCATATTACGAAAACTCACTCGACCTTTTAAATTTCATCTCAGACCTATCCTTTTAAAAATATTTCAATTTTTCCGAAGAATTCCGCTTTTACGTTTTACTACTTATACAGTCGAACGGCGATCCTAGAATGCCGACTAATACAATAAGTTTTAATATTTTCGGTTTTTTTTCTCGTTCTCTGGATCAAATATTTTAAAGCTTTCGGGACCTTTCTTGATAAGCCTTTGGACTATATTCTCACCGCGTTTAATATTCCGGCATGCATTCTGAGAAAAATCATTGATTTTTAGTGAAAAAGATAGATAATGTCTATTTTCTATGTTTTTCTTAATGCTGGGTTATTATTTGACATGGCAAATTTTTTAAGTCATTCTTTATCGAAATAATACCAAGAAATTCGAAATATTAAAATGTATTTACGAATATTTATCTTATGATAAAATTATATGTATATAAAGGGTTGTTCAAAAAAAATGTGTCAGAACTTTAACATGAGACACAATGTTAACTACAAGTGATAATCCAGTAATTTATATTAAAATTATTAATTAAAATTATTTTTTATTTTTTTATTAAATTGCAAATTATTCTTTCTTGAAGAACAAATAATGGCATTATGTTCTAAAAATAATGTCGTTTAATTGTCCCCCTCGGCTTCGTCTGGTAGAACGTACTCTGAAGACTTCAAACAAATCATAAAAAAAGATACCCAGCAAGAGATACGAAGATTGTGTGATAAGTACCTGATCTACGCCAAAGATAGCACTGCTAGTATTTAAAAAGTGATATTTTTGGTAAATATAACCTTCCACAACAATACTGTCAAACTGTCAAATCACTGCGTGGTTTAATTTGTGAATGGCAGCCATTTAAATGGAACAACTTTTGTGATTTTACAACAATGGATAAAATTGAATATTAAGCAGTGATATTTGATTTTGAAAAAGAAAGCAAATTTCTTTTTCCATTTCTTTCATTTCTTCTTCGGTCGCCCTCTTCTTCTCTTTCCTCCTTCTCCTCTCATCAGAATTCCTTTAACCCATCTCTCTTCGGGCATCCTCACTATATGCCCCAGCCATCTAGCTCTCTGTGCTCTCACCACCTAAACAATGTTTGGTTTTTTTGTACAGTTCTTCTATTTCTCTATTTGTTCTTCTTCTAAATTCGTTCTTTTTTCTTTAATTCCTCCAGAAAACCTCCTTAATATTTTATGTTCCCAGACTTCCAGCTTACTTTCTTCCTTCTTCATCATTGTCCATATCTCGGACGTAATATAATTTGGTACACTCTTACTTTTGCTTCTCTTATTATATTCTTTACCCTTAAAATCTTTGAAACAATGACTAAATTAGGGGAGAGTCCTCTGGTATGATCTTTCATTACCATATATTAAGTCTTCTTTTCGTTAATTGTTTAGGCCATATTCTCTTATCTTTCCCTCCAACATCTTATACCCTTACTTACTTACTTATACCCTTACTTACTAGTAAATACCCTGACTTACTAGTAAATACCCTTACTATTTCTTCCTTAGATCTCGCTATCGATACAATGTCGTCAGCATAGGCCAAACATTGGTGTCTGATACTATTTATTAACCCCTTGGCATTGCTGCCACTCTCCCTCAGAATCACTTCCTGCACTAGATTGAACAAGACTGTGGATAGTGGATCGTTAGTCTCAATCCTTTCTTTACAATGAACTCCTCGGACATTGCTCCATCGACCATTACTTTTTTTTCTATTCTCCTGATAGTCATCTCCACCAACTTCCTCAACTTTTCCGGGATTCCGGGATATTCTATAAACAGCAAATACAAGATCAAATTTTGTTCATAACTATTCTGTTGGATCTGTTTCATGATGAATATCTGGTCGATTGTTGATCTGCCTGCCCTGAACCCTCCTTGGTATTCCCCTACTTGTTCGTTATGGTATTTTTCTAGTCGATCTTTAATCATATTTGCCATCACTTTGTAAGTCACGTCTTGCAGTGCGATTTCAAAAAATATATATTAGGGATGTTGAAACGCTATCAGAATGATTTTTGGCGTTGATTCCTAACTATTGAGGAAACATGGATTCATCGCAGCACACCAGAGACCAAAGAACAGTCAACGAACACTTATTTTAAAGGGTTGGAGCAATTATATTTTTTAGAGGGGATACAAAAGATAGAAAAACGTATCAAACTGAAAATTATTCATGTTAGCCGTAATACATTTTTACATAAAAATGTTTTTTCTTGTCGAGGCCAGGTACTTATCATACAACCCTCGTAACATAATAAGTTTTTTACAAAGTTCACTAATGTTATTTCAAAAGCTAGTATCATTATACGTAGGATAAATATTAATAATAACATTTTTAACTTCAGAAAATTGAAATAAACGATAAATTGAGAAAAAATCTGAAAAATCTTTAACATGATGAAGACATCTTTCGAAGGAAGGAAAAAATACACAATAAGATAAAAACAGTAATAACTAAAAAGGTAATCCGAGCAACAATAATGTATAATGTATAATAGGGATTTCTAACAGAAAAACATAAGACATCTTTAAACGCAATGGATATTAGGTTCCTGTGAAAAATAAAGAACAAAATAAAGAGAGAGACGGAGAATCAGAAATCAAATAACTAAAAAAAACCTACAGATTGAATCCATAAATGATAAAATAGCAGAAGGACAACTAAGGTAGTTTGGATATGAGTGTCGCATACCGGAAAACAGACTCACAAAGAGAGTGTACGAAGCGCGAGTGCAAGGGAAGAACTTCACTGTAAAGGAAGGCCAAAAAGAGCATGGAACAATAGGATTAAAGAGGAGGGTGGAAAAAAGGGCATAATTTAGGAAAAAATTAAGAATCTTAGACGAGATAAGGAGAAATGGAGGGAGATGTGAATCTCTCTCCATGTGAAAGAGAAGAGAATATTAAAAGATAATCTCAACTCCGCACCCTGACATCTAACGGTATAAAGGCATTAAGTAAGTAAAATTTGTAAAACTCATCTATCCACCTTCAAATTAGTGTATCATCGTTGTGTAAATAAGTATAAAGTGAGTTTTTTACGTATCAATCATTCGCAGCTCGAGTTTGTATTTTTGTGACATTTTTTGATTGATTGTATTTTTGTGATCAACATTTGAAATCTCTGGTATCACTTTCTATATCTTTTATGTAAATAAAATAACGAGACTGGTAATATAGCATTTGACCTAGCAGTATTGTTAGCATTTCCTTTAGAGGGGAGTTTGAACTTCCTAGAGTCACTTGATGATCCTTAGCAATTGTTTCCCTGAACCGGATTTTTCTACCGCATTATAAAAATGAATGACAATAATTTCGAGCAAACGGTAGGATATCAAGTTTTGTCTCGGACTTGAGCGCAGTGCGACGGAAGCTTCAACAGGTCTATGGAAATAATGTTTTGTCAAGGGTCCCGGCTTTTCAAGTGGTTTAAGTCATTCACAGAATGCCGAGACTTGATTAAAGATAAACGCCTTGAACTGCAAGAAGTTATAACAATATCCACAGAATCCGGTTCTAATCGTCGGTTGACGGTAAAATGAGAAACGGAGAACCGTTATATTTGACTCATGCTTTGTTCATTTTCACACTTTGTTCACTTGAATGAATGTTAAATTTTCTCACACTTTGTTCATCAGATTTTATCCGGTGAATTGGGAATGAAGAAAATCTGCGAGAAAATAATTCTAAAACCTTTCGCAACATCAAAAGGGCTAAAAGAAAGACACATGTCTTGCCTTTTTGGCAAATTTATTTACTCTCATACCCCTGAGCGTATCTATCATTAATCTATTAACTATTTTTAATTTATTAATAATTACTCTCATACCCCGGAGCGTATCTATCATCACTAATGACGAGTCTTGGATTTTTGAATACGATCCAAAATCGAAGCGCCAAGAAGCCAAGAATGGCAGACTTCAGCCTCATTATGGCCAAAAAATGACAGAATGAGTAAATCAAAGATCAAAAGCATGCTGATAAGGCCAAACGGTAAATCAGCATTTTTACCGATAAGTTCTTGAAGGACTTCGGGAAAAGTTTATTCGTGCTAGACCGAACAAAATACCTAAGTGTTTCATCACGACAATGCGCTTTACGCTAACGAATGTTTGGCGACTAAGACATCGCTGTGGCTCCGCAGCCCTCTTATTTTCCAAACTTAATTGCTTGTAGCCTTTTCTTTACCCAATATTGAAAATTCACCTCAAAGAACACAATGTTGGGACATTGGAGAATAGTTCCAGCACTACTATGAAGAATGGAAAAACATTCTCCAATTCTGTGTGGATTCCCAAGAAAACTACTGCGGAAGAAACAATGTAAAAATATACCATCCTGCCGAACAATCCTCATCCTAACTATTGCAAAGTCATTTTACAGTTAGTAAAAACTGCAAATCATTCAAAATTCTAATCATAGCCTTAAATCGCTCTAAACCTGTGTTTAACCACGCGCAAGAAAATTTCCTTTTCTACATCCACCCATACACGAAACCAAACGAAATGCTCTCATATTTTCCGCGAAAACTCCAAAGTTGCCGCAATATTTCAGCTAACTTTATTAATTTCCGTATAAAGCCTCAAAAATCCCGAATAGGAAACCTACAAGCAGCAAAAATAAGATACAGCAAGAAGAAAAAGGTTTATCTTTACAAATAAAATGGATTCAGTTGATGTACGACTACAAGGTTTGTTTCATTCAAAGTCAGTTTATTTCAAATCCCCTATTTGTTCGATTCAATTAGAATTACATAGACGTACAGGCAGTGTTATTATCTGGGATATTTCTTGAATTATGAATAGTGAATATTAATAATATAATATTAAGACTCTGCTAACTTAACCGCATTCAGATCAAATACGGATATGATGTAATTATCGAGTTGTTCGTAGAGATCTTTTTAAGAGAAACAGAAATGAAAATAGTTTATGTAAATATTTATTAAGTATGTTATGTATAAACATTATTATTAACAATTTTTTGCCAACGTAGTGGTAGGTTTTGTCAAAAATTAGTATCATATTGGAAAAAAATGTCAACAAGTTATTTTTCACCTCTTCCTCCATCTTAAAAGATTTTTCATTTATACAACTTTGGAGGAAGCGAAATAGATAGTAGTTTAAGGGTACGATGTCCGGTGAGTAAGGTGCATAGGGCAAAACATCCCAATTGAAGCTCAACAATTTTTGCCAAATCTTGATTGAAACACTTTGTCATGAACGAAACACGACGCCCTTTCTGTTTGCAAATTATAGCCGATTTTCTTCAATTGCTGCCTTCAGCCGAAGTAATTGTACACAGTAGAGGTCGGTTGGTATTGATAACTCGGTTTCGTGGGGTGCAATAGTAGACTAGCCTTCTCGCGGTGATCTCCATGCAACGCAACTCTGGTTGCGGCTAAATAGTCTACAAACAGCTAGCCACCAGACTTACCTACATATAGGTATCCTGATCAAACAAACATGTATACAGTTACAAATCCTTATAAAAATCACGTTTCTTCTAACGACCCATTGATAAGAAACATCGGACCCTGTTTCCGAATTTGCCAACTCAATGTTGAAGGACTCAGAAATTTGATCTAGAGTTCTGCGAGAAAATAAAATTGGTATTGCTACTATTCAAGCGATTCATGGTGACAGCTAATCAGAGATCAATATCCTAATCAATTCCAAAATCCTAACAGTGCTTATGTTGTAAGTGGGCCATTTTAACAGCCGTCATACATCATGAATATATAACACCAATGATCATAATGGCGCGTATCTAGTGGACTGGACGAAGTGGAAAGATCTGAGTCTGATATTTGATGCCAAGGATGGCATCAAAGTGCACGGGGCATGAAAACAAATCCCGACCTCTGTTTCGCAACCAGAAACTCCCAAAATCTACCACTTAACATAATAAAAATAATCCAGGGAGATTTTCCACATAGCCAGCACCGTGTAGTCATATACGAGATGGGCATTCAAATTCCAGTGACCCGATCTGTCCCGAGACCGAGCTGGAATTTCCGGAAAGCGGACGGCGGAGAAATTTATAATCGTACTCCACGTGGATGGTCTGCCCGGTTCTCTCAGCCCCCACCATAGCGTCAGTAAGTGTCCCCCGGGAACGGTTTCGGGCCTTTTAGCAGTCATTAACCAGATTCGAGCTGAACGTAAGAAAAGTGCTTGGTACAAATAGTGAGGTTCAGGCTATGTTAATGGATTATTCAAGCATATTTTCGTTGCTCTTTTTGTGTTGCTCAAAGTGATGCAAACGGATTCTGGAGACATATTCAGGTTCTAAGCCATGTCTCCTAAGCCTGAATAATATTTTTTCTTCATCGGAACGAAGAAAGTTTTTATTAACTTCTCGACATTCTTTCAATACTTCAATATTTACCAATCGTATATTGATGTTTTCGATGTAAGTCTTTTCCTTTCCTCTAACATATTAAATACTTTAACACAAAAAATGTCGTTAATTATACGAAATTTCAAGCAAAACCTTTGTTTGATATTTTTTTCCAGCTGTAGAAAAATAGTCCTACGGACAGCACCAAAACTTTACGTAATAATTGGTTACACACTACCTATTTACACACTCTTTTTTAACATATTACCCTAAGATTTCGTATATTTATTTGGTAAAATGTATATAAATATACATTATTTTAGAAAATGTTCATACTCAAAATATTTTTAATTGTCTCCGACATCCTATAAATCAAACTGCACATAAATGTAAAACATGTCTCGAGAATGTTTTTCCATACCGTTAAAATAAACATAATGGTCGGTAATATTTCAAAATGATAGACTACAGTTATCACGAAGGAACGAAGAGGAAAATTCCTGGAATAGGAAAAATGCGAAAACGAGCACCGACGTCTGGAACGACCGCTGAATGTAAGCCAAACGTTCGCGAACAAATTATTTTTCGATATGGAATAAGCAATTAGCTAGACGCGAACCACAACCATTTTTCACAAGAGTCGAATGATGAGATGAGCTTTCGTGGAATCGCCCTACGGTTCTGGAGCTCGTTAATATTGAAATATGAAATTTATTTATGATATTCTGTTACATGAGGGATTCTTGTACGATATTTACAACTAATAGAAATTTTAAAGAAATGCGAAGTGTGTCCATAAAATAATACCACTAATTTAAAAAAAAATCATATATAACTGAGGAGCTTGATGCTTGATTTTAAATAAAAGAGCTGGGTTTTTATATATATATATATTTATATATATATATATATATATATATATATATATATATATATATATATATATATATATATATATATATATATATATATATATATATATATATATATCTGTGCGTACGCACTTCACGGAGAGAAAAAATGTATTATGTTTTATCCGAGAGTACATCCGGTGGCCGAATTGGTCCTTGTCATGATTTTGCAGACATTTCGCCAAATTCTCATTTGGCATCTTCAATGCTTACTGTCGCGAGGTTCGTGACTTTCTGAGAATAGAGTAAGCACCGAAGATGCCAAATAAGATTTTGGCGAAACGCCTGCAAGATCCTGACAGGGACCAATTCGACAACCGGATGTAAAATTCTACATTGTCTCTTGTACAAGTAGTTGGCTTGGGAACTGACACAACGCTGGTTGGAGAGGGTTTGATCACTCTTCATAGCAGTACTGGGACTCAGATACTGAAGTCTTTTTCAGCTGGTCTTTACATTGTTCCCCAATGTTCTATAATGGTATCCTTTGAGGTGAATAAGGAGGCTCGATAGTGATATTTTTCTTTGCCAAAAACTCGTTAATTAAAATCGTTGTGTGGCAAGGCGTATTATCGTAATGCAACACTCAGGTGTTTTTGATGTTCGGTCTCACACAAATGACCATTTTTCAAAATCTTTCAAGAATTTCTTGGTAAAAATGTGGGATTACCGGTTGACCTTGGGGCACAATTTCCGTTTGGGCAATTCCTTGATTATTAAAAAAGCAAATCAGCGCGCTCAGCTGATGACGGTTATAAGACCAAAACCCGGTCACACGAAACACTTGCTGACGCAATGGTGAGGGCTAAGAGAAACGGGCAGGGCACCCATTTATGTAGAATACGTGAAAACATCTCTGTTATTAATATCTCGCTCCACAGTCCCAGTTTGCCAATGTTTTGAACACTAAATACTTTTCTATGATTTTTTCAATTTTTTTTTAATCGGCCGTAAAAAAGTTACGATTCATTCGAAAAACGTTATTTTTTCAAATAGTTATCTCATCCAAATAATTACCTAATAGGACTTTTTTTTAATTATTTGTTTTTGAACGAACTATACACACGAACTATACACGAAAAAATAACAATAAAAAATATTTCAATTCATCTATAACATTTTGAGTTTTTCGAAACAAATCATTGGTTTTGTAACGTTCGCCGTTTTTGTCAAAAAAACTTCCATTCATTCTACATTTGATGCCGCACGTCCCATCGCGGGCCAACTTTGCTTTCTATTTTTTTATATCATTTTATATTATGTATATTATATTTTTTATATTATATTTATTACAAAAACAAGTCAAGTTGCGAAACAATGGATTTTTTTTCAATTAGAAATAAAAATAGAAAGAAAAGTTGGCCCACGATGGGACAAGGCATCAAACGTTGAATGAATGGATTTTTTTGGGAAAAAAAAGTTTATAGAAAATTAATTCAAACACTTTTTTTTATAATTTTTTTGAAAAGTTTATTCAAAAATGAATAATTAAAAAAAAGGTCTTATTTGGTCATTTTTTGACCAAAGATTTATGACTATTCCAAAAAGCCAGATCAAAAGGGAATATATATATATATATATATATATATATATATATATATATATATATATATATATATATATATATATATATATATATATATATTGATCTATGGTAAAAAAATTGTATTACTTCTATATTTCAATCAGTGTTGAAATCCGTTAGATTAACTAACAATCTTGGCAACGATACAATCACTATTAAAAACAGCAACCAATTATCAGAATGTCTTAACAAAGATTATTCAAGGATATTTTCCAAAGAATACCAAACCTCTTGATTGTAATATATGGAGGCCCGGTTTACTAACCATGTTACTATCAGTAGGACCTGATAAAATCTCATATTATAGCAATAAAGAATCAAACTCAAAGTTTTTCTTTTATTACTTAGTTTTTAACACGATCTTTGGTTAGCACTGGCTATTTCATGTCAGGTTAATAATTTTGCAACATTTGTAGAAGGTTGTTACACTGAAAGCGTTTACCAGCAAGAAGATCAGCTCGAAACTAGCATAAAAATACCCTATCGGACCATATGGTATTTGGACATTTAAAATATAAAAAAATCTTAAAAGGGAAACAACTAGCCATATTACAACGAAATAAGCAACGTTATTAATAAGTTATTAATAAGATCCGAACAAATTCTTGGACTAAGTAAGAGAAAAGAATAAAAATAAATCGACTTCTGGAAAAAAGATAATCATCTTAGACTTTAAGAAAAGAAAAAGAAAGATAACAGATAGCTACAAGTTGCCATTCGACAAGTTGAATAAGTTGGAGTTTATACAAAAAAGTTTAAAAACCAACCAACGTCTGTATTAAGAAAAATTTTCTTAAAACATAAAAAAGCACAAAAATACACATATTAAGAAAAAGCAGAGAAAATCAGCCATCTTGATGACCAAATGATTGCTATGAATCGAGAAATTAGTATTTTTGGACACATATCCACCCAAATGTCAACAATACATCTAGTAGTGCAGCTGTTCAATTTGCGGGTCGAGAAAGATCTACATCATACAACAATACAGCTTTTTAGTATCAACTGAAGAATTTTCAGTAGCATCATCAAAAGGAAAATGACAGAATGACGACAACAGAATGCAGAAATTCATAGCATCCTATAAATGGAAATGAAAAAGAATGCAGAAATGTTTGCAAAGAAATCACAGCAAACTGTAACTTGATAACTTGAAAATGGTCTTTCATAAATTTCATAAGGATCTTCTGGGGCTCACATTCGAAAGATTTTGAGATTCATTGTTTATTTGAGATAATGATGAGTAAAACTTGAAACCACAGAAACTCTCTTTATGAAAAAAGCTGACTCAAACAAAAACCCTAGATTCTTTTTTTTTTCATTACTTAGATTTTGATTTTTACATAAACTTGTGGTTGATATTAGTTGTTTCATAAGAGTTTTACGAAGTAAATTATGTTTTAGAAAAACACCGAATTAAAACAATATTAGAACACTTGCTTAATACAGAAAAAAAAAAGACAAATAAATTAAACATCACAATGTTGCGACGTTTGCAGAATTATATCGCATTGTTTTATTAAGTTTACAATTCGCGTGCTCTAAAACTTTAAAAAACATAAACTGTAGTCGAGTACAAGTGATTAAGAAACTTATGAAGGCGTTCAAATTAATAATAACATTGGCTTTAAGTTAATATAAACGTATTGTTGGTAATTAGTTTGCCTGTTTAGTTATACTTTAGTCTCTAATAAACTCGAAAAAGAATTTTAAATAAATATTATGATCTATAAATTAAATCAAAAGGTTAAAAATCAAAGGAATCTAGTTTATCAGGTAAATTCAGAGTTGGTAGAATACAATATTTTATATATATGTATTCTATATATACAGGGTATCCGGAAATAACGTCTAAATATTTTGAGAGATGACTCTAGCGATTAAAGCATAAAAAAAGTTCCTATAAACATACCCCAAAAATTACTTCTTAAAGGGGCTAGAGCCGCGTAAAGGGGAACTATAAAGATGGTTTCTTCGCAATATTTTCGTAACGGTTTATGCCAAAGTCATGAAATTCGTTATACTTCAATAAGTTGAAATTGAAAAACGTTTTTTGTGTTAATAATGGAATCTTTTAGTCAGGGGCGTCTCCTTGGTAAATGCTGCCATAACTTTCTTGTTTGTAATACAAATAAATTTAACTTAGAAAAACTCAATTTTCTGGAAAACGGTCATCCTAACTAGACGAAATAAAAGGACCTTTTATACCTAAAAATATTTGCGATTCAATAGTTTGATTTAAAAAATTAAAAAACATGACAAACAAAAAAGTAATGGCAGCATTAACTAAGGAGACGCCCCTCTATGTGACGTCTTAGACTAAAATATTCAATTATTAACACAAAAAACGTGCTTTGCACTTTGCTTTTTTTATTTTGTTTTGCCAAAAAATTATTAAACAAAAATTGATTAATAATGATTATAATATATAATTTCTAAGGAATACCAGTAACTATACCACCGATCTAAAATAACTAAAAATGTTGTAAATTAATAATTCGTAGATTATATCTAACATTATTAACCGATGTCATAAATTCCAGCGCACAACACACTCAGTATGCATATTTGAACCAAACTGGAAATATACAAAATATATAGCATATTTTGATTAAAAAACTTTTTTCACTTTTTGCTTGTTTACCGTTCAGTTTCTATTTGAGATTGCAAAAAATATTGCAGAAGATTTAAAAAGTATTGCATTTATCATATTGTGAGACCATTTTTTGGACCCTGTCGTTCCAAGCCACTGTCCGAATTTGAAAATCTATGAGCTATTTGTACTAAAAGAGCAGGTTGAAGTTTTGGTGAAATAGCCAGACGATTGGATATTGAAGCTTATTCCCGTTATGACACCATGGATAAGACGATTTGAGGATCTGAGTTATATACGAGTGCAAAGAATGTATCGAACGACATCTTGCTGTACGAAATCGGCATGAGAATATCTGGCAAATACATGATTCTATTGTTAGAATTATGGGTGGGGTTATTTCGAGAATGATTATTAATCAACATTTACTTGTGAGGCTTATCATCCTTATTAGATGCGTCCTTTTTGAGTATTTGAGATGTTAAACTTGAAGAGATTTGCCACTAAACACCGAATCACTTTTTTTGAACTGCTCGACGCACGCTTCGCTAACTATGTTAGCATCATCATGAGATGATTTATTCTCTAGATCTTTCAGATTAAATCATCTCCTGATGATGCTAACATGGTTAGCGAAACGGGCGTCGAGCAGTTCAAAAAAAGTGATTTGGTGTTTAGTGGTAAATCTCTTCAAATTTAGTGTTTCACACCAAAGGTTCCAATAGAAGAATTGATCATATGAGATGTGTAAATAAAGAGATGAATCTGGAGGCATAGCGTTCGATGTGAAAACACTACTGGCTTCCCCTTTGGAGAGGAAGCAGGCCAACAATCTGGAGTGTCTGCAGTACGAGTTTAAACATCCTAAGGTTTTATTTCAAGGTTTTCAGACTTCAAGGTAAGGTTTTGAGGTGCTTTAAGGCATTTTCAGGAGGCCGAAACTCGATTGAAAATAAATCTCGCAGCGGAAAAGCTTCAACTGTAAGAAGTCATGAAAATTCTGATCGTCGGTTGACGGTCCGAACACAACACAAGATTTTGACCAATAAATTAGGAAGAAAGAAAGTCTGAGCAAAAATGATTTCATAAAACCTTTTGCAGTATCAAAAGGGGGTAACATCTTGTTTCCAAAAGTTCCCGTTGCTCTGGCCCAAGTCTGAAACAAAACTTGATAGCCCAAAATAGCTCAAAATTATTTTCACTCACTAGAAAAATTCTGTTCACAAAAATAATTCCTACGGACCACCAAATCACTCCAGGGACTTCGTATAGAAGATCCATCAGATGTTGGCATGCGTCTCCTCTAAAGTGGAAACAAACAGTATTACCAGATCGTGCGCTACTCCACCAGTTACATTACTTTATTTGCACACGTTGTATCTCAAGACGCAACGCTTAGAATGGCACTGAACTGGAATTAACTGGATCCTCAAATAAAAGTGTTTTTGCGATAGTGATGAATTTAAATTTTGTTTAGGTGGTCATGATGGACGTAGAAGAGTAAGGCCTATTCGAGGTGAAAGGCGACTTTTGAATTAAAATGGCATACGAGGGTAGTCTGAAAAGTTCCATCCTGAATATGAAGATGGTTTTACTCATCAAAATATTCAGGTTATATAATTGCGCATGCGTTGAAAGATAACCTTCAATTTCAGCCATATTAGATGCTCAATTGTGGATAACAGTCATTTATGTCAGTCGATGTTAGTGTTTCTGTAAAGATGTAAAAAATCGAATATCGAGCCGACATTAAATTCTTGCATTTGAAAGGCAAAACGTACGCAAATTAAAGCCAAGATGGATGCTGTTTACAGTGACAGGGCAGTTGAATTTAAATTTGGTGCTACCAGCTTGGTTGACGAACGTTTTAAATAACAGTTGACCATCCAATATGACTGAAATGTTCAAGGTTATCTTTCAACACATGCGCAATTATATTATCAGAATGTTTTTGACGAGTAACGCTATCTTCATGTTGAGAATGGAAAAACCTCATAGAGGCTCTCGTTTCTCGTTTTCAGACTACTCTTGTACAGCAATTACTCCATAAAGTACGGAAAGGTTATATTGTTAGGAAGCAGGTCACTCCTAGTAGACATCAGATAATGTTGCAGATAAATTGTAAATTAACATCTACTAACCATCAGAGGAAATTTAAATAGTCCGTTCTATAACCGAAATATTGCAACCGATCATTTAGCCATATCTATAAGGGCCTAGGATATCTTAGCACAAGAAAATGTTCACTGAGCGAAGTTCATTTAATTCGGTCCATGACTCAAAGAATTATTTTTTTGATTATATCAAAGGTAAGTAAAATTGAGATTTATATTATACCGTCAAGGTGTCCACAAAAATTGTAAAATTAATTTAATGACATATTTTTTAACCGAATAAAACAATTTTTTATTTTGTTTTTTTTTATTTTATCACTTTTATTTTTTAATTTTGTATGATTATAGTTTCGTACAACGATGTTACATTATCAAACAGTATTTTAAAACTAAGGTATTACAGCATAAACATGCTATGTACCTAATTTTACACTTTTATTGAGGTTAATTTTTTTTTACAATGTTTTAAATAGTGGGGAATTTCGGAGGTCTGTCTGATCGTTTAATAACTGTCTAGACAGGTCTTTATTACATTTATAAATTTCAATCGCTTCTAAAATGTTTAATTTTTTGCTTTTTGGCTCTGTATGTAAAATTTTTAAGTTTGTAATCTCGGGAAATATATGTCTGGTATCTATGAAATGATTCGCAGAATTAGAATTGTGTTTCATTAATAGGTACGCAGATTTGTGTTCTTTGAATATGGTCTGAAAATTTAGGATCCGTTTGTCCCACATAACAGCTACTGCACTCTTTGCAACTTAACATATAAACTCCAGATTTTTATTTTGTGATGTTTTATCTTTGGCATTAAAAAGTAATTCACTGGTTGATTGGGGGTTTTAAACATTATTTGCAAATTATGTTTCCTCAAAGATCGAGTTATTTGTTCTGAAATTGGACCAAAATATGTAATTTTACAGTATTTTTTATCATACATTTTATCACATCATACAGTTTTGTTTATTTTACTTTTGTGTATACTTGATGAATTAAAAATTGTTTCTTATTAATTGTTTCATATTAACTAATTTCCATTTCCGTTCCATTGGACCCGTTATTTTGTGCCGTTAGTTTGTGCCGTTATTTTGAGCTATCATATACCTATATGTTGCATATTTATGTGTCATGGGGTGGATTGATTGTTTTGTAATTGTTATATCTGAGTTTGTGAGTTTTCTATAGATATTAAATTTTAGTTTATTATTTTATTTGGATATTGAAAGGTTCAGAAAATAATGGTTTGACTTTGTTCTTTTTCAAGTGCAAATTTTATTTTTGGATGGATTATATTTAAATGGTTTAATGTTGTTTTCTATTTGTCTTTCGTTCCAGTATAATAAACCAAAATATCATCTACATATCTAAACCAAAATAATATATTTTTTGCTTTATCCGTTTTTAAAAAAAGATTTTCCCAGTTTAACATAAACAGTTCTGATAATAAAGGGCTTAGTGGGGAACCCATTGCTAGACCATCCTTTTGTTTGTAAAACACTAATAAACTGATAATAGTTGTCATTAATGCATAAGTTCAAGAGTCCTAAAATATCGTGCTTAATAAGTGCATTGATGCTAATGAGAAATGGATTTATGACAAAGTAAAAAAATTGTTTTATTCAGTTTAAAAAATGAACTATCACAAAGTAACGGACAAATTAATCAATAATATATTTTTCATATGTTGCATTACCTTTTTTATTATACAGTATATTCTATGTTGCTGTACTTCGAAATGGTTTGATTTAACTATCTCGTACAAAGCTTACAAAAATCAACCCGCAAAGCTTAAACATCACTTTTCGCTCCAAATCACGTAGAATAATTACGGGTGGATAACAGCGTTTAATACTCTTCTCCAAGTTGGTGCAATTGCATTTTCCGTACGTTTAAGCTGTTATAGCGCAGTGGAATTTAACGCTACCTAGTAAGTTGCTGATTAAGTAGTGCCGTGAAACCAGCCTAATTCCGTTCGATTAAATTAGTTTTAAAGAGGCGAAGCCTATCGAAAACGTTGCTCGACACCAAAGGCGTTGTGCTGATTCAATTTTCTCCTCCGAAGTTTGGAACGTCTAATAATTCTGTCGTCATGACGTTATTATTACGTAATTACTCTAATTACATTTTAATTTATTTGTTAATCAAACTATTGATATTGGCTATTAAATTTTTGTCGACAAAACCTTATTAAAACTTGTCTTTAAGATTTTAAGTTACTTTTCAGAAGAGTTAATATTCTAACGCTTAACAATTGTTAGTACAAATTTACCATTGACAATAAAATAAATGGTGTTCGGTAGTCAGTTCGAAATTGATTCAAGGATATGTACTGTGTAGCTACTATGTATGGGAACAGTCAAATATCTCGAGAACGCTTTGAGATTTCTTAATGGAATTTAGCTTTTTTTTTTCTTGTCGTATATTTGAAATCCAAGGTTAACTTGGATCTATATAAGAGTATTTTTTTCTGAATTCAGCGATGTAAATATTATATGTTTTTTTTTAAATAGATTTAAAAAATAGTTAAAAGATGTTTCGGTCTGTTTTAGGGTTAATATATTTTTCGTTTATTAGGCTATCAAACTATGAATGACAGGTAAAGTTTTTGATCACACTTGACAACTGTTAACGTGAATTTGTAAATTTAAATTTTCAATTTTTATATGGAATTAATATGTATTTAACTGACATAGAAAGAACTGAAATACTAACAATTGTTAGATATGGTGTCAGAAAACTCACTTATGCTAAAGTTTATCGTGTATTTAATAAAGTAGATCCAAATAAAAACAACAGTTTTAAAAATGATGAAAAGATTTAATGATAAACCATTAAAACAGGCAGCATTAAAAGTTGTCCAAAATTAGGAAGACAAAAAAACAAAAACTAATGACGAAAATTCGTTGAATGTTTTAATTGATGCAGTAGATAATGGTAAGGTTTCCGTGCAACCATTAGTGATTATAGCTAAATGCTCAGTACAAAAAATTATAAAAAAATATTTTTATAATTTTCATAATTTTTATATCCTTACGAACTACAATTATTACAAGAATTAAGTGAAGATGATTTTGATCGAAGAGTTCAGTTTTACAAAGTTATGATGGAAAAAATAATTACCAAACCAAATTTTGTTTCAAATATTTTTTTACGGTTAAAGGAACATTGTGTTTAAAGGATCATGTTAACAGATATATCTATAAATACTGGATTGAGTGGAACTAATTCACACTGGATGGAGCCGACTCATACACAGTATCCTAAAAAGTTAAATGTTTGGATGACATTTAGTTGAACACTATAAGACCTTTTTTCATTGATGGCAACTTGACAGCAAATAAGTATTTAGATCTATTGGAAGAAAATATCATCCCTCAACTTTTGCGTCTGTTCCCAAATTTAATTAACTAAAACCAGGAAATATGGTTACAGCAAGATTGTGCATCAGCACACTATGGCATTAATGTTAGAAATTTTGTTAACACTACTTTCTCAAACCGATGGACCGCTCGACGAGGAGCTATCGGATGACCGACAAGGTCATCAGACGTGGCACCACCCGATTTTTTTTTGTGGGGCTATTTAAAAACTCAGGTTTACGAATTACGACTTCGACAAGACATTGCCGATATATCTCTTATCTGGTGAGAAAACGCAATTCAAGGCTCGTCTGAAGTTAATGGTGGACACTTTGAACACCTTTTGTAAATAGTTCCTTAATTAAAAAAATTATAGTTTTGATATTGTTTTTTTTTAACTCTTATATTGACAAATGGGATTGAAACATCTTTTAGCCATTTTTTTAAATCTATTTAAAAAAAGAACTATACAATGTTTCGCTCCTTGAATTAAAAATAGAGCTCTTTCCAACAATGCCAAATTCAAGCATTGTTGTCATTTCAAAAAATCATGTTAGGCTTGGATTTAAAATATGCGACAAGAAAAAAATAAATATACCCAAAAAGTGGCAAACACTTTATAATGTTTTTGTATAAAATTGTATTTATTTATTTTATTTATTTTATAAGGTTGCATATGAACGCACCCAAATACAGGTGTGAATCAAATATAAGCCGGAATTGTTTTATACATATTTATTATTTATAAAATAATACAAAAAATTGTTGGTCATTTTAGACACAGTATCCTCCAGGCTCTACACATTTTTCCTAGCTGTTTAGAAGCTTGTGAAATCCTTGCTCGTAGAAAATTTGAGTTTGGGTCATCAGCCAGTTGCGCACGAAATCCTCAATATCTTGATAATTGTCGAATCGTACCCCTCCGAATGCATCTTTTAAAGGCACAGACCAAAAATAATCACTGCGTGACAAATTTGGGCTATATGGAGGGTGTTCAAGAGTTTCCCAATACATATGCTCCAATTTTTCCTTCGTCAAAATCGCTGTATGTGGCCTGGCATTATCATAGAAAGGAGGACATCTCTGATGGGGATACCGCGTCTTTTGCTCCTGTAAGCGGATTTTGTTGCCATCAACAGGCAGTAGTAGGCAGCATTAATCAATATGTAGAAAATCAATCAGCAAAACTCCTTTCCAGTCGACAAAAACGGTCGCGAGAACCTTACCGGCTGAGAGTCGGGTTTTGACCTCGTTTCGTCTTTCTTTTACCATTTTTGATTCTGGAGTGTAGTAATACACCCATGTCTCATCACATATCAGGATACGATTCAAAAAAGTATCTCCTTCCTGCCGAAATCAATTCAGAAGTCTCTTTTGAATCCGGATTTACAATCGGATGTTTTTTTGATCTTCGGTCAACAACTTTGGAACCGATCGGGTACAGATTTTAGCTTAAACTTCTTGGCCCAACCAAACACTTAGATCTTAGACAGGGTATCGTCTCCATAATAAATCTTTAACCGAGTTAATAACGCCTTCTTTGGATAAAAACTTTATTATAACTCGTAGCACATTGGCAGAGTTGCACATTACATACATTGCACTGCAACGACATACTGACAGCCCACTCATGATTGGCTGAGGAAAGTAATTGTAAAATTCCGGATTATATTTGATTCACTCTCGTAGGAAAACGTAAGAAAACCATGAATCGGAATAAAGGACCTATTCTATTCTGTCAACCTTATGAATTATTAATGTAACGCTTGGTTAACTTTACGGTTCATGATTTTTACAATCTTCATTAGGTACAGTTATCATATAAATAGAATATAGTTTAATTTTAGAATTAGATTGAATCTAATGATGATTAATATTATTATTATATTATCATTATCTGATGATGCTAACATGATTAGCAAAACGCTTATTGAAACATTTTTTTAAATAATTTGGTTTTTTAGTAATAAATCTCTTTTAGTTTACCCATTACTTGCCAAAATTTAACTTCCGAAAACAACTAAATAAATGATAATGAACTCTTAAATTGGCCAGTTACTGTATTTGAACGCTGCACAGTCTGTATTTGATTTTTCTGAATAATTCTTAATAAAAAAACCTTGAAAACAATTACTGTTAAATTAATTATTTGACTGCCTTTTTTTTCTTGCCAGAGTTCACTATTTCATTATCAGGAGATTTTCTTAATCACATTAGCTTCTTCGCAATGCTACATTGATTCCAATACAAACCTGTTTACTTTAAATTCGAAGTCGAAATGCAGTTTCCAACTCCCTGATACTGATCTCCATAAATTTCTCGCATAAAACTCGCATAACCATAAATTTGCTATAATTTAGCGTATAAGTGCTGCTTTTCTTCGACGAGCATCAAAATAAAATCCAAAGATTGTTTTAAACATATGTATATTATGCAATTCGCATTCGAATCTTTCTAATTTCGCTAAAAGAAAAGTGAATACTGTAATATAAATAGGTATTAATTCGGTCAAATTACATAGCCTCCTTCTTTATGGAGAAAGTCAGTGAATAACATTTTTTGGAATTTGTTTGTGAATTTGTAAATGTTGGGAATTCGACCTCTCATGGTCGAATACGCCCTCGAACAGGCACGGACACGCAAACCCAGTCCAATCAACGGTTAATCCCTCTCTTGAACGAACTGAGAACAAAACTTCTTCGCGACAACACGCGCACTAGCAGATAAGATGGGACTAAAGACGGTACACGGAAAAGTTTCATACAGGGCACAATACTGCTTTTAAAGCTATATCTGAAGAGGGTTCGAGTGTAAACTCCGACGATATACCACTGTTTTGACCAAGATTCGCGTGATTATAAGCAATTATTCGCCCAAAAATATCTAGAATGCAGACGATAACGGAGTTCCTGCGTTACTTTTTCGTGCACACCTTATTAAAAAAGCATGGAACCGGGTATCACAGAATACGATTCTAAATTGCTTTTCCAAATCCGGAATAACACATAGTACTCTGAAAATTCGACACAAAACGTAAAGGATTCAGATACTGAAGAAGGCCTTCAATTGTCACTTTTGGCTCAAATATGGAAAACTAGTGATTATTTCTGCATCGGAACAGATAGAACAATCGGGAACTTTTTCACTATAGACAATGATTTAATATTGGAAGAAAGTGATGACTCGGTATGTTTGGAGGTTTCTATACAAGAAACTGTCTGATGGAACATATGATGAATACACACAGGAAGAAGAAGTTATTAATACATATCAACAGGTAATTAATGTGACTTAACAATTAAAACGTCTTGTTGCAGCACGTGACGACCTACCAGGTTTGGATTTAACATCTAAGTTGGATCTTTACTTCCAAGACATTTTAATTGCTAAGAAAACCCAACAAACAACCCTGCTAGCATATTTAAACTATTAGTCAATACATACTTTAATATATTTTATATGTACATATATATATATATATATATATATATATATATATATATATATATATATATATATATATATATATATATATATATATATATATACGTTCATACATACACATATATATAGTTTTGTAGGTCTCAATGCCGTTTCCATTTTTTTACATCTACCCTTATTGGCCGCTTTTTTCAACCCATTTTCCATGATTATTTCATCCAAATATTTGAATGAGAGACTCGTCTGATGTTACCATATTTTGTTTTTAGAAATGGTGTTCTTAGTCTGTTGCAAGTCATGTATTAGGTCTTTTCACAGGAAATTTGGAGTCATACCTTTTCTGGTGTTTCTTTTAGGATTTCAATCTGTTTTTGTTAATATATCTCGAGCCAAAATTGCTAGATCATCAGCAAACACCAGACAATCAATTTTGATGTTGTTCTCCCCAGTTTAATGGACTGGTCAATATTCAGGACCGACTTTTTTTTACGCCACTCCTGTATTACTTTTTCTAGAACACAGTTAAATAAGCGTGGCGAGAGTCCATTCCCTTGTCTCACTCCAGTTTTAATTTCGAAGGGCTCTGAGATGTCACCTATGATTTAACTTTTGACCTTGTGTTAGTTAATGTTGCTTTAATAATTGTCAGCGTTTCTAGTCCTTATTATTTCAAAATTTGGAATAAAAATTCACGGTTAATAGAATCATAAGCTTTTTTGAAATCCACAAATGTACAGACGCGATTTTTCTTGTACAGTTTTTGATGTCTTAGGATCAACTTTAGATTCAGGATCTGTTCAGGGCAGGATCTGCCCGGTCAAAAACCTGTTTGGTATTCACCAATTTTAGGTTCTAACTGTCCCTGTTACTCTGTCTAGTAGGTATTGAGATAAAATCTTGTAACAAACTGGGAGAAGAGATATCCCTCTGTAGTTGTTTACATCCGTTATATCGCCTTTCTTATGTAGTGGATGGATTAAAGCATCTTTCCAGTCTTCCGGAATCCGTTCGTTTCGCCAAACTTCTTGTGGAATTTTGGTTATTTTCCTTTCCTATTATTGGATCAGCGGATTTCAAAAGTTCAGCAGTGATTCCATCTTCAGTAGAAGCTGTGTTCTTTTAAGTCGCTTGATTTGCTTAATTAATTCATCTTCATTCAATGGTAATGAATATGTGTTTGTTTAATTAGGGTTTAGTATTGGTAATTTGTTTAAGAGCTCAGGACAGTTTAGTAGTTGTTCTAGTTCTTTGCAATTGTCTTGGTTATTTAGAGCTAATTGTCCGTTTTACTTTTGGAAGCAAAGACTTTAGGGTTGATAGCCTGTTAATTTAGTTTTAAATGTTTTGGAAACATTTTGGGTGTTATTTTTTTGGAAATCTTTTTCTAATTCATTATATTGATTATTTTCATATTTTCTTTTGGTTTGTCTAATTAGTTTCGATGTTTCTTTTCTTACTTCCTAAAAGATGTTATAATTTATTGTTATTTTTTAACTGTTCCAATCTTTGAATGCTTTACTTCGGCTCAGTACTACTTGCTCGCAAACTTCATCCCACCATGGATATTTTCTACGTTTTTGTAAAGGGGCCAACTTTAAGTTTGTTTTAATAATTTTTTGTTTCAATTCTGCTAGTTCTGTGCTGGTTGTTTATCAAGCTCTTCTATAAGGGTTGGTTTTATTTTCGTAGGGTCGAACTTTAGTACTAGCAGTCTCAAATAAGTTTTCGAGGTTTTAAGCTTGAAAGCTAAAGCTAAGTTTGATTCTAATCAAGCAGTGATCTGTGTCTATGTTAGCTCCTTTCCTGACTTGAACATTCAAAATCTCTTTATAATTGGAGTACGAAATGGCAACATGGTCAATTTGAAATTCACCCATGTACGTGTTTGGGAACCTCCAAGTCTTTTGTTTTGTTATTTTCTTCTTAAAATGGATTGCCATTATTTTTAGATTAAACTGCGAACATAGTTCAAAACCAATCTTCTACCATTATATATATCAACGTAGCCAAATGATATTTCGATTGTCGTGTTTATTTCGATCTAAAAAATTCAATTTTTGTTGCATTGCCCTCTTAAGGTGTTATTTGAAAATATAATGTAATCTTTTTATAGCCATTTATTTCAAATTTTTCGATATACATTAGTTTGTTTTGTTACAAAAAAAAGGAATTCTCAAACATTATTATCGTTTTATGTCAAAGTTGAAATTTCTACTACTAATTTTTCACAGTATCACGCGATTTAAACGATTTACATCAAATTAAGAAAGGCATGATTAATAGTTTTTTTATTAAAATAACTGCTCAAAATGTCCACCATCCCATTCCCAATGAAAGAAGGTTTATCGGTTGATAAAAATAGAAAAATATATTTGGATTTCTTTGGTTTTGGCCAATTCACCATTGATAATATTTTTGTCTATGTGAAAAATCAGCGGGCAACAATGCTTGTACCCTTTAATTCCTTTAATAATAGTAAAGTAATTGCCCTTTTGGTGTTCAATGTACAAATCAACAGGAAACTCCAATTTGTCACGTAACACTTTGGGTACTTCTTGAGGTAGAATGCCCTTCAACAAGATGTAAAATTTATTCTTCGACTTCAGGACTGATTTCTCACAGCCGCCCACATTATTCAAATTTTTGAACTACCTACCAGTATCCAAAAATCTTTAAGAACCTTGAACATATACTGCCAAACTGAAAGCCCCCTTTCGGAGTACCGTTTGCCCGTAAATACGCCTACCTCTTTCAAAAATTATTTATCCGTAAATACGAAGTCTGTCGTAATATTCCCATACAGAATATAATTTTGGTTTTAAATCGAACTTAAATGCAACTACACGGTCACTAAATGACATACACTGAAATATTTTTTGTCGCAATATTCAAATAACATTATTTGCGACGTTGGCCCTGATATTACAAATCAATATTGGCTGATGTTTTACGTGATTCTGAATCTAAAAAAATGTAACAATGATCATACATTTTTTTATAATTTATTCGATAAATAATAATCAATTAATATTTGCTAGATATGCTTTTACATATATATTATTAAAATATTAATTCTTATCATACCTTTTCGATTGATGATTTAGAAACTTTAAAAATTTTTCTCTGGAGCCCTTAGGCTTATTGTAAGAAACTTTAAGAATCGTTGGATAAATTTATAAAAGTACTTTCCTTTACACCCTGTATATACGGGGTTAGTCCAATAAATATCGGGACTAATTTATTCCTGCCAAAAGGAAGGGGTGGACGGTGGTTTTTATAAGTGATATCGGAGGTAGCTGATGTCAGGTAGCCTAAAAAACATGGATCATTTGTCTCCGAATCTTTGAAGTGCGTAGATCGTTTGTGAGTGAACGTGTGTTTTAAGTTAGCGAGGGAGTCAGTCGATATAAGAAAACATCGAGCAGCGATGTTCCATCAAATTTTGTTTGAAATTGTTCAAATCAGCTCCGGAGACTTTTCACATGATCTGTGAGGCTTTTCAGGTCGAAGGCACGTCCAGAACACGTGTTTTTGAGTGGCATAAAAGATTCAAAAGAGGCCTTGAAAACGTTAAAGACGTACTGGACATCCGATCTGGGCCCGAACCGATGAAAATGTGGCGAAAATTTCTGAACTCTGATCGTCGGTTAAGTTGATGGCACAGAAGTTGAATTTAAAGAAATCAACTGTGCATTCAACTGTAGCAAATGATTTGCAAATGCAGAAGGTGTGCGCGAAGTTGGTGCCGAAGGTATTGCCAGACGAGCAGAAGGAGCACCGTGACAATTTGCCACGAACTGTTTGGAGACCGATCTAAATGTTCTGAACAGTGATAACCGGTGATGAAACTTGGATCTTCGAGTACGATCCGGAGATCCAAAAGGCAAAGTTCTGAATGGCACACAAACTCATCTCCCCGACCAAAAAAACCTCGCATGAGCATGTCAAGATCACTCTTCTTTGATGCAAAATATGTGGTCCACAAGAAGTTTGTGCCCCCTGGCTAAACGGTAAATGGTAAATTTTATGCAGAAGTGCTCGAACATTTGAGGATAAAGATTCGGCGAAGAGATAGAATCCCTCCGAAGAGAGAGGATCTCTCCGAAGAACGATTTAAGCATTATGTCAACTCTCGTAATCACACGTTGCTAATTGTGAAGGAGACACTGGCCAAATACAACATAGTAACGCTCCCCAATCACCTTATAATCCAGATGTGGCTCCCCCAGACTTTTTTATTCCCTCGGATCAAGAGGAGCCTGAAAGGACATCGTCGGGACGATTGAGGCAGTCCAAAAGGCTTCGACGAAATGCTTGAATAGCGCTTTACTTTACATATTTCTTCAATAAATGTTAAAATCTTCAATAAATTATGACCTCAGTCCCGGTTCTTACTGGACAAACCCTGTATCTATATATATATATATATATATATATATATATATATATATATATATATATATATATATATATATATATATATATATATATACAAAAAAAATGATTTTTAAAAATGTTTAGCTTGTCACGCCCTCTTGCGGTCGTTTTAGAAGCTTAAAAATATTTTTAGTGAATTTCTCATGATCATTTTTAGTACAATTTTTTTTCCCCCAAAGCTGCGGGATAAATAGTTTTCAAGATACGGCCGCGATCCATCCTTAATGGGACACCTGGTATATATATATATATATATATATATATATATATATATATATATATATATATATATATATATATATACGTGTGTCATCGGACACCCAACTGCTGGGTTCCACATTCTCAAGAATAGAAAGATCCCATCCACAGTCAACAACTCATACTTTTCGCCGACTTTCCGTCGGATGGCGTATATATGCAGTGATAGAATTCTTTGGACTACGTCCAATGAGACAGAGATTGTGGAACCTAGCAGTTGGGTGTCTGATGACACTCAATCAAGAGACAAAACATGTGCTCTCCAATGGAAGCGATGGGTGGGGCCCGTCCCCAGTCAAGTAATCAACACTATATATATATATATATATATATATATATATATATATATTTTTTTTTTTTTTTTTTATTTAGCCACCAATAGTAAATTTTATTTGTGGGAATATTGTAAGTTTAATGTCTACATTGATCTTCCATAAAATATTGTACATCTAAATCTATGAATTTAACAAGAGCTAATCGAATTCAGCTTATTCTATTAGTTACTGAATTTTATAATCGCGTTTCTCTGCTGCACCCTAAATTTAAATATACGATCTCACTCCTTAGAAGCTATGGAAACTAAACCACATACATACTGATAAAACTAATCAAAGGACCATGTTATGTTGCACGACAAGCGACAAATGATGAATAACCCTTATGTAATTACAACAACCATGAAAATGAAGCAAATTAATTACACTACGGTCGGGCCCTAACGTGGAGACCAAGATTTCTCCACGTCATAACTCTATAATTAGTTCCAGACCTTTCCCCATACATAATTTACGAAGAGAGGACTATCGTCTAGTACGTGTATTCGAGGCGGGCGGACTTAAGATGCATCCATAAAACGATTTTGAGGGTATTCAAGATTTTCGAAAAGGCCGAGACGCTTTAAAACTAATTTAATTTCGAGAACGAGAGTGAGATGGCAGGAGACTGATCCTTTCCACTTAATTAATGCCCGAGTGGTGGATGCTTGATCTGAGGAGTCCAGTTTAAATTCAACATCATTAGGTCCACTGTTTAATATAATAAAAGAGAAGCAGAGTTATGTCTACTTGATATTACTAATTATCAATAAACAACAATAAACTGTATATTTAATAACAATACGTAGTATGACTAATAGTAACACACATTATATGACTAGAAGAATAATGTCCTGTTCGATTATTAAGAGAAAAAATATATCTACATCTAAAGAACAGTTTTGGTCTTTAAAAACTCATTAGTTAAGCTCGAATGTTTCCCTCTCGGATTAATAGAAGCAGACCCAGTCGTCTTTAATTTCGAACATCTGACAATTTTGAACGTTATTAATGCATACATTGATAATTAGTACGATCAAGTAGACAGAACTGACTTCTCTTTTATTCAAACCTAGGCCGCAAGGTTGATTACCTATCGTAAGTTAGAGATAGAAATATGCTAGTAGCACGCCGACATCTAAGTGGCGTTGCCATATAATATTCACCTAAATTGTCCGATGCTCTCACTTAAAGACGACTGGGTCTGGTTCGATTACTTCGAGAGAGAAAAACTTAACTGATGAGTTTTTAAAGAACGAAACCAGTCTTGAGATGTGGATGAATTTTTCCTCCTAGTAATCGAACCAGACATACTGAGGATGGTTGCAGCATTTTCTTGATGGAAATCCATAATAAATTGTATAAATAAAACAAAGTTGTCTAATTTCCACTTATATTTTTCTTTAAAATATAACATTATATATTATATAATATGTTGATGATATTTTGACATGTTTCACGGGTACTAAGAGATGGTTGGATGCTTTGTTATAATATCTGAATTCAATCCATAAAAACATCATATTTACAGCCGAAATGGAGATAACGATTTTTGGATATAACGATATCGAAAAAATCGAATAAGCACTCGTTTTCAATTTACCATAAACCTTCTCACACTGATATCGCGATTCACAATACATCCTACCACCCACAACAACATAAACGGGCAGCCTACAATAGCATGATTCATTGTTTAATCAATGTTCCTCTAAGTCCAGACAAATAGAAAATAGAATAAAATGAAATTAAGCAAATTGCGGTTAATAACGGTTATCCAGTTTCAATATTTGATAAAATAGTATTTAAAAAACAGAAAAATAAAGCTCTTTCGAAAGCTTACCCTAATATTAAAATTTGGATTTAAAACTTTTTCTTATTATAGACATATATCTGAAAAACTTAAAAAATATCTTAACAGCATTAATATAAATGTAGCCTTTAAAACCAACAATTCTTTGGAAAAAATGTAAAAAAAACTATACACAAAAAAACGGGGAAAGACAATAAATCAGGCGTCTACCAAAGGAATTGTGGCTCGTGCAATAAATTTTATATAAGACAAACCGATAGATCATTTAAACTTAGAATCGCAGAATACAAGCGTAGCTATCTAAATAATAAAATGGACTCAACATACGCGGAACATCTTATTAAAGAAAAACATACATTTAATAATGATTTTAAAATCTTACACATAGAAAATAAGAGTACTAAACTGATTTTACTAGAATGTTTGGAAATAAACCATCACAAATACACAGATGTCCTTCTTAACGACCAAATAAACTTCAACCATTCTCTGCTATTAAATATGCCAAAAAAACAGTTTGAATAAGGGTTCTGGGAATTCCCAGAAAAAATATGTAAAATTACTTAATTACTATTACCTACTATTTGTCACAATACAATTTCATTCTTTGTCAACCATTCGAAGAAGCTACAGTGTAGCGAAACGCGTTATGTTTTAGAGAAAAATATGAGTGGAAATTAGACAATTTTGTTTTATGTATACAATTTACGAACCAGACACACTTTGTCTAGTCATACTACCTGTATTTAATAATACAGTTAATTGTATATTATATATTATTAATATACAATATATTATATTGTATATTGATAATTAGTACGATCATGTAGACCGAACTCTGCTTCTTTTTTTATTAAAATAAACAGCGACAAAACCAAAAACCCGAAAAACCAGATCTGATACAAACAAAACCAAAAGTATTCTATTAAAAACAGAACAGAAGAAATGGAGATATTGGTGAGACCATTTGGAGTGGATGTATGAGCATACACTGACTCACATCGTTAAAGACGGTTAAGAGATGAAAAGATAATTGAGCATATGCATCACAGGAAAGCTATCGAAATTAAACGACCTTCGAAAATAAGAATAAGACGAAAAGTTTATATAATGTTCCATTTCTCTATCGCACCCTGTATCAACATAAAATATTCAGTCAGGCTCAAATGGATGGAAGGATTCTAATGAAATTTGGCATAGAAGTTTATTATGTCATGGAATAGGACATAGACTACTTTTTATAACTTTACATCGATATGTATGTACGTATAGATAAAACATATTTTTAACTTTGACATATTTTTTGACTTTGACATATCTTTTGACTGTGACATATTTTTTGACTTTGACAGATTTTATTTATTTTTTTTTACTTTAGAATTTTTTGTTTAAGCTAACAGTAATTAATTTCAGATCTGATACTGATATGTATATTTAACGTTATAATTAAATGATAAATTAACGTTTAATTGTTTCTAGCCTAATACCATTAAAAGTAAAAACACAAAACTATTAGCTTAAAAAAAATATTAAATATGTCAGTTAAAAAAAACTAAATCAAAAATTACACTTAAAAAAATTCAAATAATAATTTATAATTACTATTATAACGTAAATATAGTATATTAAGATTTACACAGACAATTTAGAAAAAATTATTGATATAAAAATTGTAGAATAAAAAAAACAAATATGTTACATGTCACAAAAATTGTTCAAAATTGTCACCATTTGTTCGGTTAGCATAAAATTTTACTCGTCGTAACTTTTTTAAATAGCCCCACAGAAAAAAATTGGAGGGCGTTAAATCCGGCGACCATGCAGGACAAGAAATGGGTCCATTGAGCCCTATCCATCTGTTAGGAAATTCATTATTTAAATGTTCGTGAACTTCTCGTCTAAAATGTGGCTGAGCTCCATCATGTGGAAATCATATATTCTGTCTAACATTTAAAGGAACATCTTGTAATAATTGTGGCAGATTGTTTTGAAGAAAGTCTAAATAATTTTCACCTGTCTGTCGACCTGAAATAAGCATAGCATTTACTATGCCAGCCCAAACATTTACTGAAATGTGTGCTGAAAATGGACTTTTCACAGCATGCGGATACGCTTGTACCCATTGATAATGATAGGGATAAAAGTGTTCTTGTCGTATAGTCTTCCTCGCTTTAATATGACTAACTTCAAACTTAACCTGCTACATACTCTCTCGTTGCTCGTTGTTGGCTCGTTTTCGACAATTTCTAAAATTTCTTCCGCAATCTCTACCATTTCGTGTGGAGGAGGTCTTCCAGCGTAACCTCCTCATTGTGCTTTTAAGTACCCTATGTCGCGAAATCGAACACCCGCGGAGCCGAATGATTTCTTAAAGTAAACCTTTCCGCGTACAAATGACATGTTGTGGTTGCATTTTGTTGGCACTCCACTTAAGTTAATATTATGTCCACTAGTTCATTGTTTTCTTTGAAAATACAAAGTTGAGTTATTTGTTTTAACAGGTTGTAGAACTCGTAAAAATAAGTAATTTTACCAAAAATCGTTTATATTACGATTACAGTAATTACAGTTACAAAATTTCAAAACAGACCTAACTTTTTGATATTCTCGACTACTGCATTGTAAACACATAAAGTATTTGTTTACTGCTGCTACTGGGTATGATTAGTTTTTTGTATTCTTGTTTGTTATTTCTTTTGAGTGCGATTTGACCAGTGGTAATAATTTCTTAAAGTGCGTGTTTAATTTTTGGGAATTTTCTGCGATTAAAATGCCATACATTTAGGAAAACAATGAACTAGTGGATATAATATTAACTTAAGTGGAGTGCCAACAAAATGCAACCACAGCATGTCGTTTGTACGCGGAAAGGTTTACTTTAAGAAATTATTCGGCTCCGCGGGTGTTCGATTTCGCGACATAGGGTACTTAAAAGCACAACGAGGAGGTTACGCTGGAAGACCTCCTCCACACGAAATGGTAGAGATTGAGGAAAAAATTTTAGAAATTGTCGAAAACGAGCCAACAACGAGCACTAAGTATGTAGCAGGTTAAGTTTGAAGTTAGTTATATTAAAGCGCGGAAGACTATACGACAAGAACACTTTTATCCCTATCATTATCAATGGGTACAAGCGTTGCTACCCCAATATTATTTTAGAAGAGTTGAATTTTGTCAGTGGCTTTTACATCAGTACAACAGAAATGAAAATTTTACCTAATTTATTTTGGCTATCGAGGTCATATTTACAAGAAATGGCCTAAATAATTTCCAATACCATGTTTGTACTGTGGATATTCTACTATCCAAACCATGTTTGGACAGTAGAATATCCGCATGCTGTGAAAAGCCCATTTTCAGCACACATTTCAGTAAATGTTTGGGCTGGCGTAGTAAATGGTATGCTTATTTCAGGTCGACTGACAGGTGAAAATTATTTAAACTTTCTTCAAAACAATCTGCCACAATTATTACAAGATGTTCCTTTAAATGTTAGACAGAATATGTGGTTTCTACATGATGGCTCTCCGCCACATTTTAGACGAGAAGTTCAAGAACATTTAAATAATGAATTTCCTAACAGATGGATAGGGCTCAATGGACCCATTTCTTGTCCTGCATGGCCGCCGGATTTAACGCCCTCCAATTTTCTTCTGTGGGGCTATTTAAAAAAAGTTACGACGAGTAAAATTTTGTGCTAACCGAACAAATGGTGACAATTTTGAACAATTTTTGTAACATGTAACATATTTGTTTTTCTTATTCTACAATTTTTATATCAATAATTTTTTCTAAATTGTCTGTGTAAATCTAATATACTATATTTACGTTATAATAGTAATTATAAATTATTATTTGAATTTTTTTAAGTGTAATTTTTTATTTAGTTTTTTTGAACTGACATATTTAATATTTTTTTAAGCTAATAGTTTTGTGTTTTTTACTTTTAATGGTATTAGGCTAGAAACAATGAAACGTTAATTTATCATTTAATTATCTCGTTAAATATAAATATCAGTATCAAATCTGAAATTAATTACTGTTAGCTTAAACAAAAAATTCTAAAGTTCAAAAAAATAAATAAAATCTGTCAAAGTCAAAAAATATGTCACAGTCAAAAGATATGTCAAAGTCAAAAAATATGTCAAAGTTAAAAATATGTCTTATCCATACGTACATACATAGTAAAAAGTATTCTATCCTATTCCTATTCCTATTCCTATGTCCTATTCCATGACATAATAAACTTCTATGCCAAATTTCATTAGAATCCTTCCATCCGTTTGAGCCTGAATGAATATTTTATGTTGATACAGGGTGCGATAGAGAAATGGAACATTATATAAACTTTTCGTCTTATTCTTATTTTCGAAGGTCGTTTAATTTCGATAGTTTTCCTGAACATAATAAACTTCGTCAATATACAATATAATATATTGTATATTAATAATATATAATATACAATTAACTGCACACAGGGTGCTAGGTAAACATGCGGCAAAAATTAAAGGGGTTATTCATTGAGTTATTCTAAGAATATTTTGTTGTATGATGATTTTTGAAAAACCCCTTTGTTTCGAAGATACAGGGTGAACAAAATTTACGACATTAACAACATTTTATAATCAAAAAGTACATGTTAAGTTGTTCAATTTACAATAAATGTTCGAAATGACTTCCTCCAGCCTTGATGCAAACATTCAATCTTCTAGTCATTGACTGCCGAACCCTTTCAAATACCCCAGGGTCGTTTCTAATTGAGTTACACCCAGCAATTATCCGATTTCGCAAATCATCCAAATTCTGAGATGGAGTAGCGTAAACTAATGACTTCAGATATCCCCAGAAAAAATAATTCAGGGGGTTTAAGTTCGGGGATCGAGCAGGCCATGCGTGTGGCCCACTCCGACCAATCCAGCCATATCTGTATGTTGCTGTTAAAAAATCACGAACAACCAAACTGAAATGTGGTGGTGCACCATCGTGCATAAACCACATTTCATGCCTTGTTGCCAATGGTACATCTTCCAGAAACTCAGGCAGCGTTGCTTCCAAAAAGTTGCGATATACCTCGCCAGTAAGTCTTTTTGAGATAGAAATACCGGTCCAATTAGATAGTCACCTACAATTCCAACCCAAACATTCAACGAGAACTTATGTTGAAAACTATCTTTGCATACCTCATGCGGATTTTCATCTTCCCTCACATGGTTATTATGAAAATTTCTTATTGCGTTTTTTGCGAAAGTGGCTTCATCGGTGAAAAGAATTTGTGTCAGGAATAGAGGGATGCGAAGTAAAGTTTGCAATATCCATTGACATAATGCAATACGTGGAGGAAAATCAACAAGTAGTAGTACCTGAACGCGTTGAATGTGGTATGCATACAACAAATTGTCCTTAAGAATTTTCTAAACTGTCCAGTGACTCACGTTCAAAATATTTGCAATTTTTCGCGTAGAACTACCAGGTTCTTCCGCTATCATGACCAGCACATTCTGTTCCAATTGTACCGTTCTTACAGTCAGTTTCACGAAGACATCGATAAATGTTTTCGAAGATTTTTCGGTCGGGGACATTACGGGCTGGAAATCGTTCACTGTATAATCACCTTACTTGTAATGCATTGCCATCAGCAAGTCCATACATAAAGTGCATGTCAATCATCTCGGCGTTTGTATACATTAAGATTGAGGAGTTCACTCACTATTTAAAACACGTCAAACAGCCAAACGTCACTCAATCTATGTAAACAAATGCGACCGATGAAATCCACTTACTATATAAAACAGCCGTTCCAAGTGATCGAGATCGAAAAAAAAATGTACTTGATAAACTCATTGACTTACACCCTACTTTTATTTACATTAATGATTTCAACAAATATCGAACATGGTTGTCGCAAATTTTTTCAAAAATCATCATAGGACAAAATATTCTTAGAATAGGACAAGGAATAACCCCTTGCATTTTTGCCGCATGTTCACTTAACACCCTGTATATATATATATATATATATATATATATATATATATATATATATATATATATATATAAATATAGTATGTATATATATATATATATATATATATATATATATATATATATATATATATATATATATATATATATATATATGTATATATATATATATATATATATATATATATATATATATATATATATATATATATATATATATATATATATATATATATGTATACAGTACCACCCACTTTTCGCGAAGTCTCCGAAACTATAAGACCTACAAACTTAAAATTTGGTACGGATGTTCGCTAAGGAGGTCGGTTCATAAAAATCAACTCCTAGGGCTTGCAGGGAAGTGAAAGATAAATATACGCCCGTTTTTGAAATTCAAATCCTACAGACTTTAATTTTCGTATATACGTATATAATATACATATTATTACTAAAGTTTAATTTACAGGTAACAGTTATATCATAAAATAAAAAAAAATCTTAAATATGCCTAGGTGTGAATTATTTTCTGGAGTGCTATTGAACAAAATTCAAAACAGCAATCAACAAAATTCCATGCGTATGTTATCTGTCATCAGGAATTTCCCTTAATATTTTTCTAGTCCACAAACTGAATACATCAGCATATTTTTATTTAATTTATCTGTAATAAACATCGCACAGGTGAAAAGTTCTGAGTTACGGTCAACTATTCATATTCAAATTCAACTAACACTAATGAACGTAATCATGTTAGAAAGTGAGTTTGCAAGTTTAAACAATGCTAATTTTATATGTTCTGTTTTAAATCGATTTCGAAAAGTGAATGTTTGCAGTTAATTTACATTTTGAATATGCCAGGTTTATTAAAAGGTGGTTTTCGGTTTAGATAATGAAGTTATTTTTTTCAACTCCTTGAGTTTTGCTATTTGTCCCTATTGACAATAAGTTTTTTGTTTGGTTTAATATAATAGGTGTTTCGGTTAATAATGTCGATTTTGCTAAGAGATGGCGTTACTAATTCATTTCTTGGTATAGACTTGGTAAATATATGCCACCAATAACCAGTTCATTATTAATTGTTATTGTTTACAGTTATCAATTGTTAATTGAAGCTTATGGTGAAAATGATCTAACCCAAAAAACTTTGAACGATGGTTTAAACGCTTTTACCGTGGTGATTTTGATAAAAAAAAAACAAAGAGCGTCCGCTACAGCCGAAAAAGTTTGAAGATACAGATTTGTAAGCATTATTGGATGAAGACTCAACTCATACGTTGAAGCAATTAATAGAAGTATTGAATGTTGTCCAATTGACCATTTCCGAACATTTACACGCATTGGGAAAGGTCCAGAAGGAAGGAAAATCAGTTCCATATGAATTGAAGGAAAAATATATTGAAAGGTGAAAAACCAATTGTAACATTTTGCTTGCCCGGCAGAAAAGAAGTTTTTTACATTGAGTTGTGACAGGTGATGACAGGTGCTGCTGAAGATTTTTTTTGCTTTCCTCTTGCTCCTTTTTACTTTTCTTGCTATTGAAACCCTATACAGGAGGTGAACCAGGAAAATGAGTTAAATGAAAGAAACTGAACGGAAATAAAATATGGTGTTTTGATCTGAAAGAGTTTTTAATATGATAAATGCACAGCGCCCCAACGCCCTCCCTCGTGAGCCTCCACTGAAAGAAGGCTTTACTCTGTATTTGGTGGCATAATAAAGGAACTGAGCATTACAAATTGCTGAAACCTGGTGAAATGATTACTGGCGATCGATACCCACAAAACAGCTTAAATTCAACTCAGCATTGAAGGAAAAGCAAACAGAATACGCCCAAAGACACGATAAAGTTATTTTTCAACATGATAATGCTCGGCCCCATGTTGCACAATGTGTAAAAAACTATTCGGAAAACGTTAAATGAGACCTCCTAAGTCACCCACCATATTAATCGGACTTAGCCCCTTCGGACTACCACTTATTTCGATCAATGCAGCACGGACTTTCAGAACAATACATACATCCTTACAAAGAAGTGAAAATTTGGCTTGATGAAAGATTGTCATCAAAAAACAACAAATTCTTTTGGCGCGGAATCCATTCTTTGACGGAAAGATGGAAAAAGTAATAGCTAACGATGGCCAATTTATTGATTATTAAGGTAATTTATTTTGTAATGGAAATAAAAGCTCAAATTTTGCGAAAAAATCGACATTATTAACCGAAATGCCTATTGGATGACATGCATGTGTAGCGTGTTTCTGCAAAACATTTTGCATCGTTTACAACATAAAGTTCCTATGGTTTACATAGGTGTGTAAATAAAGTACATTAAAGTAAGTAATTAAATTATCAATCGAAAAGTTGTTCTGATAAAAATTAACAGTTTTAAGCAAATATGTGTAAAAGAATATTTGGGAAATATTAATTCGTTATTACTTACAGAATAAACTACAAATAAACTAATGAACATAGTTAAAGCATTTTTTTTATTAAAAATCATGCCCTGCATCAGCCAAGAACGATGTAGTAACGTCGTTGTCACCACGACAAAAAATGTTATTTTAAAATAGCGAAAAAAATTATTTCAGTTCAAAGTTGTGTATCAGTGCGTGAATATCATGATATGGTTCGAATTTACGGAGAAACTCACCAAAAATTCCGAATGCAATGATATATACCGCTACCCGTTCAAGAAACATTTGTCCAAGTTTCTCAAACATTTTTGGATATGGATATTTTGGATATGGATAGTGTGGTACTAAATTTCAAGAACAGTTGGGCGCTAGTGGGAAATCTTGTCTGAAGTTGAAGAACAAATTGCACATCTTGTTGATGGAATTAATGTAATACTACCAGAAGTACTCGAAGTGTTGCACGACAAATTGAACTTTCCAATTGCATTGTTCATATAATACTAAAAAAACAATTATTTTACCCTTATGATGTATTATACAGTGCTTTCATTTTAAAAGTAGCCACCCTCATTATTTCTTTTTGCAATGAAAATTAGCTGTAGACAATAAACACGTCAATGTTTCACCTCCTTAGCTCCCAATATCTCATCAGAAGGATAGCAACATCATAACTACTATAACAAAAGTATTTATTGCATCAAAATTAATTTGTTTATAAATAAAAGATTATACTTCACCCTCAGAGGCTTAATCCGATTTGATTTTTTTCCTCCGACAAATATATATATATATATATATATATATATATATATATATATATATATATATATATATATATATATTATATATATATATATATATATATATATATATATATATATATATACTCCATCTTTGGTTCTAAAATGATTCTGGTGCGAAATATCCGGTCGGCAGTTTCTATCAAAAACTTTAAAATGAATGAAATAAGACAACATCTGAAAAAGGGCTTCAAAGCTACTGACACCGCTCGTTAGATTTACGAAGTAGAACAGATGAGTCTTGAAGGTAGAGGAAGATCAGCTATGGCTTCAGATTATGTAGGGTTTTTTATTAAATAAAACAAGTTGTGTAGGAGATATGAATATATTTTTTTTAATTTAAAAGAATATTCGATTACATTATGTATGGAGTATGATATCAGCCAAATAGCCACCGCAGCTTCGCTGGGCAACGCCTATCTGAGAGGCCCAATCTATCGCATAAATCGGGCTAGATATCATTGATGGCATTGGCTTAACGCATAGTTGGGCAGAAGATCCATTATTGAATGCGCTGTGTGGCAAATAGCACCGTCATGTTGGAACCGCATGTCGTTGAGATCCATATTTTTAAATTAAGCCACAAAAATTAGTTATTATCGACCTGTACCTTCCGCCGGTGACAGTTCGTTTTGGAAGAAGTACGTGCCATGACTCCGCCGGATCAAAAGCCACACCAAACAGTGACTTTTTCTGGATGCATTTGCAACTGATAAATCTCATTGTGGATTGGTATCTTCCCAAATACGACAATTTTGCTTGCTGAAATAGCCATTCATCCTAAAATAGTCGTTGTAGAAGATGATTTTCCGTCCAAAATCAAAGCCAGGAATCAGGGTTGGACTCACTTCCAACTGCTCCAGAGCCCAGTCAGCTAATGCTCGACGCTGCCTATGGTCGTTTACCTTTAATTCCTGGGTCAATTGAATTTTGTATGGGTGCGTATTTTGCATGTCCAAGTCCTGACACAAAATTCGCCAAGTTGCGAAAGGATAAGTTCTTGGGCGCAACGAGGAATGGACTGTCTCGGGTTATCCAGCACACCATCGTTCAATGCAGCAATGTTTTCTGCATACCTCACGTTTCGAGGTATGCTTCGACATATTATTTAAAACTCACGTAGCTCACGGAACGTAACTCGAACTGAACACTCATTTTGATAGTAAAGTTTAATGATATGCACGCATTGTTTAACACTGTAAATTTCCACGATGATTTGTCTAACATTAGTTACTATATCTTTCAAATTTGACCACTGCAGCTTCACGAACATGTCCGCTATTGGGAAACCCTGTTGAACAAGCCCTAGAAAACTTTCAAGAGAATTAGGAGTATCCCACATTATAGTTAACCGGAATTTGCGAGGCATAAAAATGATGCAAACGAGCTGTAGAAGCATGCCTCATGAAATATTGTCGCAGTTAAAACGCAAAATATTTTTATTACACCCTGGTATATAACTAAACTCTCAAAACTGCATGTAGCTGTTCATTGAATGAAGTGGCATATCGAAATGGGTTCGAAATATTATCAAATCTAAAAGTTTATTTATTTTAATATATTTCATATTAAATATAGAACAAAACTTCAGAGGATTCGAAATAAGCTGTTAACACTCTATATAAAAGTTATTTTTCTTTATTTCGTAATTCGTTTGTATTATCCTATTTATGGTTTACATCGCTGAAAGAAAAACCTATCTAAAAACACAACAGTACAGTCACAAATAAAACAAAACCGAAAAGATTAAGTTCTGGGTAGTGTATTCTAAAGTTTTTAATTCTGTTTCGTTGAAAGTTGAGTCATTATTTGTGGAGAACAATAAACCGACAATTAAACGGAAACAGGAACATTGTTTCTGCCTTTAACATTTTCACTGTTTCAAGTTTCGGAAACTATGGTAATATTTTTTTACAAATGTTTAAATATATTCGAATTCAGTCAACTTATTAATGAAACTGCCTTGAAAAACATAATTTTGAAAAAAAGTAATTCATAAATTAATATATATATATATATATATATATATATATAAATATATATATATATATATATATATATATATATATATATATATATATATATATATATATATATATAAATATATATATATATATATATATATATATATATATATATATATATATATATATATATATATATATATATATATATATATATATTTATATATATATTTATATACAATAATTAACTCTATTATTAAATAAGGTAGTACGACTGCAAAATGAACTATGCCTCGTTCTATTACTCGAAGGAAAAAGTTTATATACATTTTAAAACCAGTTTCGTTCTTTCAGAACTCATCAGTTAAACTCGGATCTCCTTCTCTTGTAGTAATCGAACCAGACCCACTCTTTTTAGTTCCGAACATCTAAAAATATAGGTGAACGCTATACGCTGACGCCCCTTAGCGATTGACGTGCTACTAGCATTTTTCGACCTCTAACTTGCGACAGGTCACCCTTGAGGGCTAAATTAAAGAGAAGCAGAGTTCTGTCTACTTGATATATATATATATATATATATATATATATATATATATATATATATATATATATATATATATATATATATATATATATATATATATATATAAATATATATATATATATATATATATATATATATATATATATATATATATATATATATATATACGTGTATATAGGTGTACGTGTATACAGAACAATCTGTAATATCGTAAATTCAGTTTTCACAGATATACATTTATTACATAAGGAAGATTAAATCTGAAAACATCATGTTCTTCTTCTGTACACAATCCAGAACCTGTCTTCAAAGTTCTGTATCGCATATACCAACATTTCTTTTTTGATCCTCAAACCTTATTTTATCCATCCCCTATAAAGTCAGAAGCAACATTCCCCAACTGTCTCGCTATCTTATAAAAACTTGATACTGCTTTTACATTCCAATAGCTGGGTCCTTTTCAAGTTCGGATAATCATTTGAATCGGCGTGCTGCACAAAGCATTTCAGTACTTTTAACAGAAACACAATAATGCTGCTTAGCATTCCTTGAACGATGATATATTGCTTAGTACCATAAAAAAATCTCAAAATATATCATAAAAATATTTTTATGATATATTTTGGTGAAAGGTATTGATCATCTTCAAGCATCAGTCTAGACGCACTGTGTGCTTCACAGAATAGTTCTGACTCAAAAAATATGAGCGAGCTTTATTTTTTAACAAAGAGCAACATTTTTTACAAAACTCACGAAAGTTATAAACTGCATAAAAAACATTGCTTTAAAAGTTAGGCTGTTTATAAAGGTATTTGAAGATATGGAAGCTAAGTATACCTTATTTCTATACTGAACACAGAGCATTGGTTATGTGATTCAAAGGGTGTTTAAACGTACAGAAGAAATTTGGTTGAAAATTTTGGAAAATTGAATGTTTCGAATAAATCAATGCAGTGACCACAAATGCATTTACTGATTCAAAAAAACAAAATGAAATTATTAATTAAAAAATTGAGCTATGCAAATCAAATTTACAAAGAAATTCGACATGTTCCCATTTTTAAATTATTTCTGCGCCAAAGTTAAGATTGATGCAAACAAAAATCTATTTACTGAACACTTGAATGGTTTGGTAATGCACTTTTCATATTTCAAAGATCTTGATTTTAGAAAATTTGCTTGGATACAAAATCCATTTGTCAATGAACGAGATGATGAATTTGGATTGACAGCTTTTGAAAATTAAACTCGAAGAGATTTACAACCAAACACCAAATCACTTTTTTAAACTTCGATGCGCATTTCGCTAACCATGATAGCATCATCAGGAAATGATTTAATCTATTTCTAAATAGGACACAGTTAAAGTTTAAAAAAGTGACTTAGTGTTCACACCGAAGGTTCCAATAGAAGAGCTGATCTATTGAAAAATTGCTAGAATTATCATGTGATATCATTCAATTTTGGTTGAATCAAATTGAAGAAATGATAAAAATAAATGATTGTCCAATAAAAGAAATTGTTAGAAGCTTAAAATCAGGCACAATAATAGTATACCCACGAGTGATAATCCGGAAAATGTTATTATATATGTAATGTTGTTCAAGTGTCTCCTTCAGCTTCGTCTGGTGGAATGCATTCTGAGGACCTAATTTATTTATATACATATTTTATATACATATTTATTATTTGATTGTAGAGAGGGACTCCCTATTCTTGACGAGAGAGCATATGTCGGTACACTGATGAGTCTAACCACCAACAGACGAAACCTGTGTCCTCCAATGTGAGGGACGGATGAGGTTTCTTCCCAGTCAAGTAACTAACGAATGTTCATATATATATTTGAACATTAAAATTTAATAAAAAGCGATTTTTTAGTCATTTTCAGAATTTTATATCTCAGGTATATAACTTAGAGACTTGAACCAAACGGCATTCTTCTATAGTAACCTTATATTTTGGTTTAAAAAGTCTTTTTTGTTTCAAATTTAAATCCGGCTTGGATAGACACTTTTAATTGAATCACTATTTTAGGGAACTTTTGCCTATTTTTAAAACATTTCCAGATCTTCGTTGGTGTCTCTCCTAATTTTCATTGTTGTCACAATTCTTTAGATACATGACTTCGCAAACCAATCGATTTTGGGAAAATCGCTGTTTTCAGATAATCTTATCTTTTTCTGCAAACTCAAAATCGCTTAAAATTTTCAAAAATAAATATTTCATTCTATCCCCAAACAACACCCCCAATTTCAAGTGGTCTACGAGCTGTGAATTTTTAAAATCTTCAAATTTTCTACTTATATGTCATTTTTATGGTAATATTCTTAAGTTTTTAAATTTTACGTAACAAATTAATACTTAACCATTATTTTTACAGGAAAAAAATATATGGAGCTTAGAAAACTCAATACTAGTAAAATTATGAAAAATTATAAGATATTTAAAAATTGAATTTTTTTAACAAATGTTTTTATTTGATATAGTATTCTATCAAATAATTTTAATTAGATTTATACACAAATTTTGTTAATGATATAATAATAATAGTATTGATTTTAATTTAGAATAATAAATTATTATAATGCATAAATGCTGCATTTTTTGTATAAATAAAAGGATAAACAAGCTAAAGGTGTAATCAGTTGTGTTTAAGATACTATACAATGAGTATATTTCGAGTTTAATTAAATATTTGTATACTTGTTGTTGAGCTTTTTTATATATTAATATAACAATATATATGAAAACAAAAATTCTGTTTAATAATGGCTTTTATAAATAAGAACTGAGAACAACAATAGAAAGTCCTTAATCCTCATTACCAGCCAATTTATTCATTAGCAAGTTTCATGCTCCCAAACTGGAATATTTACATATTAAATCCAGAATAATAATATATTGCTTATTATTTTTGGAATTATTTATAGATGTAAGGTAAGCACTTTCAATATTGAATTAAAATAAAGCCAATTGTTATATCACCATATATTTATTGTTAAAAATAATGAAAAAAGGGAATTTTGTTAGTTTATCTGAAATTATAGAAGCATCAACCACAATGGTTGTTTAACTTCAAAACCTTGTTATTTTGCTTCAAACCCTGGTGAGAATTCTCTGGTTTTAGAAACCCTGGTTTTTGCCCTTGGTTGGACCCTTGGTTTTTTGCTTAATCTTATCAAACCAACTGGAGAATGAGCAACGTAGAATAGTTTTCCAAAAACAACCCACTTTACATAACCGAGTTACTGACTTGACTTATAGGTGATTCCTTGTTGCGTTTTGCATATTGAAATAAAGTATACAAGACGGATATCTCCTCGAACTGTCATCTACATCAATAATATCAATATCACTAGAAGATATGATAGATGGTAGTTTAATTTTTACAAAATAGCATCATTCAAACTAGGTGTTCACGTCGATAACACTCTTGCACTTTGATAACTTTGAATGCCGGGTCTCATCGTTCATCTTGTAACACGAATGTTCGGAAAGGAATATCTTTTCAACAGAGACCTGCCTCTATATCGTTGAATATATCGTCTGGAGAGCTGACTTGCGAATCTACTCTTTTATTTAATGTGTCAACGATTAGTTTTCATGTAGTGACTGATTCTCACCATGATGCTTCTCCTATGCCTTCATGTTGTGCAGTGCGTGAAGTCTCGTAAACCTATTAAACCATCCTTTATATACATTAAAGTTTCTCTATTGATAGATTTACCATCAATTTATCATATCATCAAATTATCATACAAAAATGTTACTCCTGTTTGAATAATTGGAGAATCTGTTCCAATTCGTTTTTGATTATTGTTTACTATTCGTTTTAAAGGGTTTTTATGTAACCTTTACATTATTGAGTGACATGATTTTGTGAATAGATTATCTTTTGAATCATCTATTAATCACCAAAGTATTCATGGTTTTTATATCATGGTAACGCATCATCTCACAACGCAAAAATTATTCTTCAATTTTTTTTTTCCAAAAATTGAGCAGACTGATGCAGATTGAAGAAACCACTTCATGGATACGATTTTGAGTCCATAGAAGGCAACTCCGCTTCGTTTTTCGGAATCAACGTGCATCTAAATCACCTTAATAGTTTTATTTTGTTTGGACGAATTTTTTTCGCCATCGAAGCCATCGAAGTAGTATTTCGATAACCCGTCCGTAGATTTCCTATGTTTTGAGAAGAATTATATTTGTGACTATGTTAGTGATATTCTTAGAGCTCTTGACATGAATGGGCTTAAATATGTAAACAGCTTTTATTCGAAAATCAAATTTCCAGTTTATTTCGAAAAAAATTGTTTGCGACAATGAATTATATTAGTGACTGTGTTTGTCACTTTAATTTTTATTGGACAGTATTTGACCCATTGTCACGACGGTACCCAGGCCAGATGAAGCCAGATGCTTCCAGTGGTATTGATGTTATAGAATAAACTGCTATTGTTGGACTCATCTGCATTGCATTTTTATAAAGGTCAAGTCCGTTTAATATGCTACGAAGTTCTAGGAGTTCTTCCTCGCCTATCTAGAACATCTGAAGTTTGAGCTGGCAAATTGTCTTACAGCAACGTCGTATATTTAGAAGAAGAAGAAGATTCCATAGAAACCATTAAAGAGAATTACTAAAAATCGAATATGAAAACGTTAAAAGGATTATTCTAAAGGAGGCGAACTAAATTCGGATGGATAAATGAACATTTTCTAGTTATTAAAAAATGTCATAATTTTGATCATAGTGGTACAAACTAAAATGTAAATAAATATATGGTATTAGTCGTCAAGCATTAGTGTTTTTTCTTACCGTTATACTACATATTTTATTATATGAAGTTCCAAAAGTCATTTTTGGCCCACTCCATATTCCAATTTACTATTTTAACTGAATATTTTTTGATATATATATAAGATGATTTTTTTAGTGCATCCGAACTTTAAATTCGAATAAAACAACAACCAAATTAGATACCTTGAAACTATTTATTTTATGTGAAATAATTCAATGGCATTAATGTTTGACAACAATTTCAGAATAATTCTGCCGTGGCTACTTTTAACAAAGCGTATTCTGTCGATCCAATTTCCGAGTACTTTTTCAAGCAATTGGGATCCTATGTCCGCAATTGTCTGAGTTATGTTGGCTTCCAAGGCGTTAATAGTTGCTGGTTTATCTGTATAGATCAAAGGTTTAACTTAGTAATTAACAAGTAGTCAATTAACAGGTCTTTCCTCGAAATAATTTTCTCACCGAATTGATCCCTCAATTGGCTGTATGACATGTGGAGCCGTCCTGTTCGAATCACATCTCATCAAGATCAATACCATTCAAATTCTGAATTAAATAATTATTGATCATCGCTCTGTAACGATCTCCATTAACGATAACATGCATTTTTAAAGAAATACGGCCAAAGTTTCCGCCAGTGTACAATCCGTACCATCGGTCTATTTTTTTTTAATACAGTGGTAATTGTAGGATCATTTGCGAATTATTTTCACCCCAAATGCGGCGATTTTGTTTTCAACGTAACCATTTAGTCAAAAATGAGCTTTGTCACTGAACAGAATTTTGCGGTTAAATTTTGGGTCAAGTTATATTTGATTTTGAACTTATTCACCGAAGGTACGACGCAAACACTGGTCTTGCGGCTTGAGTTCTTGGACAAGTTGGATCTTCTAAGGCACCAGACCAAGATCTTTACGTAAAATTTTCCACGTAGTCCAACAACAACATCCAACTTCCTGAGAACGGCGACGAATTGATATATTTGGATCTTCATCAACATTGCCAGCAGCAGCGGCAATATATTTATCGGAACGCACAGTTTTTTGTCTTGTTTTTGTTTAAATATTGAGCAGCGTAAAATACTTCCGGAATTTATCGATAATTCGACGAGTACATCGCTCGGTTATACGATTATGTGCATCATAAAATTAACGAAGTGCTCCATAAGTTTGGCAAATAGAACACTGATTTTGATACTAAATTTCGATAATTTCCAAGCTTAGATCTGATTATTAAACATTCCATGATTTGCCAGACTATACTGAATAATTTTAACACTCGAGGTGCGCAAACTCACAGTTCGTTTGACAGCAACCTCTATCGGAAGTTCAAACACTCTAAAAAAATCACCCTTTATATGTACATGTGCAGATACAATCATTTGTTACTAATCGTGTCTGAATCATTTAGATTTCTCTCGAACCATCCGAGGATTTTCTAATATTCATCATATAATATAATATTTGTCGAGTATGATTCGTTAGTTAATGTGCTGCTGCGAAGTTTTTAAAGTAAACAAATTTTTACTTTTTTCACAAAATTAATAGAACTGAAGTTCCAACTGTTATAAAATACTTTGTATTATGGCGTTTAATATCATGGTTAACAACAGACGTACAAAAAAAAGTTAAATTGCCCTTTAAAGGATCCTTTCTCTTCATTTTCGATATTAAGACAGGTGACTGCCCATACATTGAAGATGATGAACGCTTGAACATACATCCAAGGACCGTTAAGACCAACAAAATCGTCACTAAAATTGACAATATATTATTAAATAATTGCCAATTGAAGACACAAGTTTGGTGATATTGTAAACATCTTGATAGACCATGTACACTACATTATATGCAATGTATTGTATGGAAAAAATCTTTCCGCTTGATGGGTGTTGTTAATTGTCAACCAAAGATTCATTCGACTTTCCAAGATAGAATTTAGACTTAAAAAAAAAAACAATTATTTGTTTTGAAGTTAGTTTGACATCTGACGAAAGTTTCATATTATTTCACTTTTTAAGCCAGAAATTATATGCAATGTATTGTATGGAAAAAATCTTTCCGCTTGAATATCCGATTGATCCGATGATCCGATTGAAATAGAATCTAGACAATGTTTAACGTGATTAGAGTATCCTGGACATTTTATAACAGTTAACAACGCTTATAACTTGAATTTAACATTATACACCAGATATGATGCAACAGTTCAAACGGTGATGAAAAGAACATGAAAGTGACCCAAATAACCCAAAAACGGTTCCATGTGCCGCACAAGTTATGACTATGATTTTCAATAAGTCCTCTGAAAGTGAATCGAACTAAAAGAGCACTTTCTCTGTGGCGAGGGGTAGACATTTAGCCTAAAAAGCACTCTTCAATAGTGAAGCGCAATATTCCGAAAGGCGAAAAATTTTCTCACTTATCGTCATAAAATTGTTACATTATTCTTAATATAATAATCGTTTTGAAATACCCTGAATCACAAAATATATCGGTGAAAAATGGAGATGACGGATTCTCAGAAATATTATGTAACCTCGATATAGATTCCTTTCCAGTTTCTCTCTCGAAATAAAAAAAAAACAAAAGTACAAAGTTTTCTTTGTGTATAATACATAATAAATACTATTATAAATAATATACAGGGTGTTTTCAAAGTTGAGTCATTTATTTGAACAGGTTGTAGAACTCGTAAAAATAAATCATTTTACCAAAAATCATTTATATAAAAGTTGCAAAATAAAGAGAAGTCAATTTAGATTACACCCGTTGACAGTGATAGGGATAAAAGTGTTCTTGTTGTATAGTCTTCCACACTTCGCTATAATCAACTTCAAGTTGACCTTCTTTAGACCTAGTGCTCATTGTTGGCTCGTTTTTGACAATTTCTAATGGAAAAACTAAATTTCTCTTGTGAAATGCATTCTGGAGACCCAATTTTCGATTACTCTTTCACACATATCGCGTAATGGCTTGAATGTTTTATTTAAAGTCAAAGATTCTTGGGGATTTATTTCTGTAAACCAGAGATATAACATAATGCAACAAGAACGAATCCAATGGCGTAAGATCGCATGATCTTGGTGGCCACTTAATGTCGCCATTTCATGAAATGAAGCACCTAGAATACTTTTCTTGCAATAAATCGACTGTCGGGTCAGATCTGTGACCTCGTCTTGTTGAAAGGAAACATTGTTTATATCCACATTTATCAGTTCAAAACAGAGATAGTTTATTAGCATATTCCTATAGCCTTCACCATGAAACAGTCACCCGATTTGCATTATCTTCAAAAAATAAGGTTCAATTAGTCCTTCAGTCCAAAAAATGTACAAAACCGTGACTTTCTGAGAAGGAAGAGGTAATTCCTGCATCACCTGAAGAGTTTCATCGGCCCAAATCCTCCTATGTTTGTTCATAAACCCACTTAGCGAGAAGTGCACTTCATCGGAAAAGATTCGTTTTTTCCCAAAGTGGGAGTCACTTTCCAACTTCTCTAGAACCCAATTAGCGATTGTTCGACACAAATGAAATGAATTGTCACAACACTGAACACAGCAAGTCAAGTGGTGAAATTTACATTTCAAACAATGTTGTCGTTATTACGTTTCAAAGTTTTGACACTCTTATTGGAAAACTCTATACATACATTGCATAACAGGTTACACAATTATTAGTGCAATATTATGGTTAATTTAAATATTTCTTATAACCAGATTATTTGAAACTTACCATAAAGAATTGCCAAAATAACATCAAAAAAAATAAAAAATCTTCCACGATTCTGGAAACTTTTCAATCTACCCCCATATTAACTATTAAAAATGCAATGTTTATTTGAAAAGATGTTCTTTCATTTTCCAAATAATTGGCAAGATCACAAATTTAAATGTTTTCGCGAAAACTATTTGAGTTTTCATCTTAAAATTGCCCACAATCATCGTAATCAAACAGATTTCTGGTCAATTTAACTTTAGCGTTAACAGATGTTTTTTTGATGTCAGTCCAATGCCAAATAATTTTTAAATACCTAGCAGTGACATATTTTAGGAATATAAAAATAAAACACACTATTTTCGTTAGAGTTTATTAGATTTACAAATTAACTCAATGTCGGTAGATTTCATGCCTTATAACTAAATAGTTTCGCGTTCTTTTGTAGTTAGAACGCGTGTGCCACTCGCTTTCCAAAACACTATAGGCTTTGGCGAAGTTCTTGACATAACTTCACGAACAACAATAATCACGACGGTGTCAGATATGCAGCGTTTGTGACGACGCATTATTTTTTCTTTTCAAATAAGGAGAAGTGTTGCTGAAATTAAAGATTATATACGTGTCGCTGCAATGACATCTTGACATCATTTCGCACGTTTTATAATTGTCTTATGATCAAAAAGTAAGGTGACTTTTGTTTTTAAAACTTAACGTGTGCTTTACGTATCGAAACAATTATTAGTTTAATAATAATAAGTTTGATATAATAATTAATAAGTTTAATATCATGGTTAACAACAGACGTACAAAAAAAAGTTAAATTGCCCTTTAAAGGATTCTTTCTCTTCATTTTCGATATTAAGACAGGTGATAAATTGAAGATGATGAATGCTTGAACATACATCCAAGGACTGTTAAGACCAATAAAATCGTCACTAAAATTGACAATATATTATTAAATAATTGCCAATTAAAGATACACAAGCTTGGTGATATTGTAAACATCTTGATAGATCATGTACACTACATTATATGCAATGTATTGTATGGAAAAAATCTTTCCGCTTGATGGGTGTTGTTAATTGTCAACCAAAGATTCATTCGACTTTCCAAGATAGAATTTAGACAATTAAAAAAAAACAATTATTTGTTTTGAAGTTAGTTTGACTGTCTTTCACATCTGACGAAAGTTTCATATTATTTCACTTTTTAAGCCAGAAATTATAGCGTCTTTTGTAATAATTAAAAATTTTGTTCTATTTCCATCATAAGACAATTATAAAACGTGCGAAATGATGTCAAAAATCAATGTCACGATTGTGTAGTTTCAGCAGGTAATAAATACTCAAACATAAAAAATTGATATAGTGTTATAAATAATAATATCTTGTATATATTTGATGGCAGATGGTTGTAAAAAAATGATGTTCTTTTAGGATTAATACGTCGTGCTGTTTGGAACAATTGATTTCGACGTTTAACATATACATTGCGGCATATTTTAAATTGTTTTTGCAGTATTCGTGCAACATGGTATGAAACAAGCACGACAGCTTTTTAGATTTGACATTTTCAATAAATGTATCAATACACTGATGATAATATCAAAAATAAGTTGATTAAAAACTAAAAAACTCGTATCAGCTGCTTGTAATGCTGAAGAGAAATAAACATTGTGACGTCACACACGCTCGGCTTCTGTCGGCGCTTCGTCGGTACTAGGTTTAAAAATATATTTCAATTTGATATAACTTTTTAATTATAAATAAAAAAATACAAATGGTTTTGTTACAAAACTTATAATGATATTTTTAGCCCCAAGACTTATAAATGAAGTTAGGTATGATAATTTAGGGCATTTGCCTGAATTAGTTGAAAAGCAAGGGAGATACTTATGTCCAAACGGTTATGTATAACATGTAATAAATATAAAGTAATCTTGTATTGTAGAAAACAAAGGAATTGTTTCAAAAACTTTCACACCAAATAATTATTGTTTTACAAAAATGTGAATTTTTACAGGTACTTTTGAATTACCAATTATTGTATTTGATTTACCTATGATCTACCTATGTAAGTTTTTACTTATTTTATTGTTTTAAATACATTTTTAAATATGTATCTTGAAAATATTAGGACACCTGCAGAAGTGAACGATATTATCTTTTCAAAAATATTGGACCGAACTTTTATAACTAAAAAAAATTGAGGTGATAGGCACCTTAAAAGCATTATGTTGTTCCAGAACAATAATTAATAAAATATTGGTTAATTAATTTTTATTAATAAAACTACATTTTCTGTGATGAACAGGCACGAAAGTCACTAAAAAATTGTTTACAATTTTTTTACAACATTTTTTTAGTTGTTTTCTTAGTTTAGGTCAAAAAGGGTTAAACGAAACATTAAAGCCACCATTGAAAATATTCCACGCAATATATGTGCGAGACTAACCGAAAGTTGGTTCACCAGAATGCATTCTACACCATCAAGCCGAGGATACATTTGAACGACAATGTTTTCAAAACATAAGGCCATTATTGGTTCTAGATAAAATGAATATTACCGAATTATTACTTGTAGTTATCATTATGTCCTATTTTAAAATATTGACACGATTATTGTACAACCTTTTACAATACAATTTTAAAAGAAAAAATCATTGTTAAAACAATTAGTTGAAATTCAAAATTGAAAGCCATAAAAGTATTTGGCTTTGTCAAGGGTGTTATTTGATATTTTCCAGGAAAATGCATTATTTGTGCCGAGTAAATTGCTGCGAAAGCGTTAAAGCTTGACAAACAGGAAAATATCAATTCTAAAAATAGAAAGGTTCTTAAATACCTAGAAAAATATTATTGTTTTTTTATTATTTGTAGGAAATCAATAAATGCAATATGAGAGCTGACACAAAAATGTCCTAGTCAAACAATACAAAAATAACTACAAACACATTTTCAAAGCTTCTTTTATTTTTCAATATAGTCTTCTGAAACGACAATCCACTTTGACTTACTGGATTGTCATACTTGTCTAACTGGATTTCAATCCAGTAGGCTACAAATGTATACAAGCGAGAATTAATGTGATGTTTGAGAACAAACTTGAATCGGAGGCTAAATCTGGTAAATACGATGGAAGTTCCAATAATTCCTACATAAATTCAATTAAATTTGACGCAACAATCACCAATGTAATTAAATTATTATTGAAAGGGAAAACATTTGTACAGCGATATTCCACGTTGTGACCTAGGCAACACAATGTGGTATCAAATTCTGGAATACAAGTTTCCAACACAAAAAAAAAATTTGACACAGCTAATTAGCCTTCATTTATACATCACTAATTATCACTTTAGAGATAAACATGGTGAGGAATATTCAGATTTTAAAAAAGTTTGTGCCAGTGTGCCACAAGGTAGTCTCCGTGATCCACAGAGTGATGGAATTGTATCATTACCAACATTTACCGATAATACTACTATACTCTGTATTAGTTAAGACATCCAGTTAGTCAACAATGTCACTAACTGGACAAAGAAATTGTCAATAAGGTGAATAAGGCAAAGCCGACCCAATGTGCCAATAATAGTCAACCATACAATCCTTCATAGCAACAAAGTAAAATATGACTTTGGCCTGGGCATGACTTTGGATGCTAAACTGCGATGGAAGACATATGTGAAAAAAAACGTGTGCAACCGGAACTCAAATTCAAGCAAATATATAGGCCTGTCGGGCTCTATTCACAATAAACTACTTATTGTGACACACAACATTCACAATAAACTACTTATTTACTACTATAGAATTATGCTAACAGAATATATTTCTCTGAAATTGATAAATGTGAATATAAACAATATTTTCTTTCAACAAGATGGGGCGACTTTTTCCTTTGATGGCGGCGAAGTTCGAAACTAGGACATTACATCTAAATCTTCCCCATCATCTTCTTCCCATTCAACTTATTCAGCATTGCCAAGCAATGAATCCTGCAGTCTGTATGAACTTACGACATCTAATTCAGGAGATGCACCAAGAAACCAAATATTAAAGAAACCAATATAACCAAATAAAGTACATGACAGTATTATTAATGCTCCATGGTCCATCCATAATGAAGACATCCATCGCGACCTGAAAGTGTCTATGGTTGAGAATATCTGGATCTTTGCAGGCAAACAGAAAAAGAAGCTTAAAAACCTCTAGATTATGATAACATGACAATAGTGATTTCAAAATATTACAAGTTCTAAATACAGACAAAAAACTAAATCAACTTTCAAGGTGGTTCTTGACTCAAAACCTCTCCTCAATAACCCACTAGACTTGAACAATTCGTCTTTGTTGACTTTTTACATACAATAAATAGTCTCGGGGTGAATTTCCCATATTTTATTTTTTTGTGTAAACGTTTTATATTTATACCTACTTTAACGATGAAAATGTATATTTGTAAAGATCATTCTAACTAAGATACTACGTTAGAAAAAGGCATCAAATGTTAAATATAATAAAGTAGAAATTAGATAGGAAAAGCCTTATATTTGTGATGAAATATAACATGAAGTAGAAGCTTCATGTTTATGTTTTAAGTCCATATCTATATATATATATATATATATATATATATATATATATATATATATATATATATATATATATATATATATATATATATATATATATATATAGAGAGAGAGAGAGAGAGAGAGAGAGAGAGAGAGAGAGAGAGAGATATTAATATTAAATATTAATATTATTAAAAAAAATTGAAAAATTAGAAAAAAAATAAAGAAAAATTTGAAAACTTTTGGAATAAACATGATTTTTCTTTATCAATTGGTTGATTTTTTTTAACAATAAATGCATTGTAGAATGATTGAGAGAAATAACCATTACAGCTTGGCAGGACTGTGTGTCGTCATGTTTTACGCGCCAACATTTAAATGTTTAACCTTATTCTTGGTAATATACATTTTGTCAATTAGGTGCTTGACTGGGGACCCACCCATACCTTCAATTGGAGGGCACATGTTTCGCCTCTTGATGTTTAAGCTCGTCAGGGTACCGACATATGCGCTTTCGTCAAGATTGGGAAGACCCTATCCACAGTCAACAACCCATACTTTTGCCAACTTTCCATCGGATGGCATATATATGATGAAAGATTAAATCATTAAATCAAGCTATGAAACGTGCGTCAAGAAGTTAAAAAAAAAGTGGTATGGTGTTTAGTGGTAAATCTCTTCAAGTTTAGTGTTTCACACCAAAGGTACCAATAGAAGAGTTGATATATATATATATATATATATATATATATATATATATATATATATATATATATATATATATGCAATGTTAGATTTCTTTGGACAGCGTCCAATGAAACAACAGGAGCTGAGTGTCACATACACCCAACTGCTGGGTTCCAGAATCTCATGTGGAATACACAACAACCTCAAATACGATCGATCATCAAATATCTCGAAATCCAAAGCTAACTTTATTTTCATTAAATGACAGTACAGTACTTGAATTTGGCATTGTTGGAGAGAGCATTTTTTTCTGAATTCAATAAGATAAATATGCAAATATGGTATGGTAAATATGGTTTTTTTTTCAAAAATTGAAAGAAAATTTAAATTAATGGTTGTCAATTGTAATCAAATACTTCATCTGTCATCTATTGTTCCATAGCCTATTAAATAAAAATATATTTACCCTAAAACAGACCGAAACACTTTTTAGCAATTATTTAAAATCTATTTTGAAAAAAAAACCGTACACTATTTACCTCGTTGAATTCACGATGAAATACTCTTTCCAATAATGCCAAATTCAAGTACTGCTCTCATTTAAAAAAATCAAATTAGCCTTGGATTTCAAATATGCCATAAGAAAAAAAATGTGGATATGCCCAGAAAGTGTAAATATTTCCTGTTGTTTGTGTATAAAATGTCATTATATAATCTCAAAGTATCGAGATATTTGACCGCTTCCATACGTAATGACAACCCGGTATATGATATATCTATGGAGCATTCGGTATAAGTGTTGACAGCGTTGCCACATTTATTTTCTTTACAAGTGTGATTGTATTAGTATATAGAACTATACTTTTACCTCCGATTATTACGATTATCACTACCTTAAAATGTAAAATTTCTCAAAAGTCCTATATTTCCTTTCTCAGACCAAGAAATCTTCGAACCAGACTTGTAATTTACTCTGTCTTTATTATAATTTATCAAGACCTGTCTTATTCTATTGTTTAGTTGCAGACAGTTATTATGTTCACTTTTCTCTATATGTCATCTAATCTTTGTATTAATTAAGAATTATTAAGAAGAAGACATTGTTACGAATTTATTTCGGTCTTGATCTATTAAAAAGAGTAAAACATTACTTTATTATATCTTTGTTTTCTAATTAAGTTATCAACAGCATTTGTTTGTAACCACTCACTTTGGCACCCTCCTTAATTAATTTTATCTCTGGATTATAACTCTCTTTATTGACAGGGATATTAATTAGTCTCTCGATCATAAAATTTTAACTAGAGATCGTATTTTGAAAACAGTATTTTGAATCATTAAGAATGTATTTTATTGTTTTTAGTTTACTATAACATCCAAAATGGATAATTTATCATAATTCTCGCTTTCATGCATAATTATTATGGCTTCGGTTTTACTTTTAAGTTTCCTAATAAACATTTCTACATTTTCAATTTCATTTAATAAAAACCTTGAAAAATAATTGAATGCACCCTTAACAACAGTTTAAAACTTTTTCAACTATTCTTGGAATTACTCGACGTATTTTTCACTAACGAAGTTAGCACCACCAGAAGATGATTAAATCTCAGAAGCCACTTTCAATAATATTCTGAGGGTACTAACTTAGTCAGCGAAACGGGCATCGTTTACTTAGGAAACTCGTTATAGTTATGGAGTTCATTCAGAACAAACTGTGCCAAAAGGAAAATAATAAAAATTGATTAGTTAGGCTTAAAGATTTTGAAATATCAACTACAGTAAAGCTCAATTCTTCTATTGGAACTTAGGTGTAAAACACTAAACTCGAAGAGAGCTACCATTAAATACCAAATCACTTTAATAAAGTTCCCGACTCGCATTTCGCTAATTAAGTCAGCATCATCAGGAAATGATTTTATCTAATTATGTTTTTGAATAACATATAATTATCGATTGTTTTACTTTATTTTAAAACTTTATGATAAATAATATTGATAATCGATGCGAAACAGTTTTAAAAAATTGTTTACAATTAATTATAAATGAATAGACATTTATGAAATTAATAAATAAAATCAAGGGGCTACGAAAACGCCACGACCAAGTTTGTGACGTCATTATGGTACAATATTTTCACGGAAGTACTTTCAACGCCTTTTACCTGTGTATATAATGTCAAAATGATTGTAGTTTGGTGCAAATAATATTGTTGTTTTATAATTTAATTCAGTAATGCGTGACTAAGGATTCATAAAAGCCAGGTCTGATAATGTACCTGGTGTGGATATTTTTATCATCACAAATTTTCTCAAAAATGTCAATCGGTTTAATTAAGCTGACGTTTGCGGTGCTAAAAAATCAATTTAAGTTTTTTAAAACATAATAAAATAAATGTAAATACGCAGCAAAATAGTTCTATTAAATATATTTAAATTATTTGTAGGGTGTCATGCGAAAGTGACGCTAGCAAGGCTATAGGTTATGTTCAATTTAACCGCAAAAATTCTATTTGAAAATCCAGTACGTAAAGTTGTGAGTAAAGCTTATACAGTTACCTTAATAATTAATGAAAAACTAAGAAAAGTTCAAGACACTCAATGTCGCGACTGTGTAGCTTTAGAAGGTAATACATACTCAAACAAAAAAAAATTGGTATATTGTTATAAATAATAATCTTTCGAATATATTTGATGACAGGTGCTTGTAAAAATTTGATGTTTTAGAATTAATACGTTGTGCTGCTTGGAACCATTTATTTCGACGTTTAGCATCTTGTGGTACGTTTAAAAACATTTTTTCGGGAGTTGTTTTTGTAGTATTCATACAAAATGGTATGAAACAGGTTCGATAACTAATTAGATTTGACATTTTCAATAAATCAGTACACTGATGATAATAACAAGAATAAGTTGATTAAAAACTAAAACACTCGTATCAGTTGTCTGTAATGTTGAGGGGAAATAAACATTGTGACATCATACGCGCTCACTTTTTTCGGGAAATGTCGGCGCATCATCGGTACCAGGTTTAAAAACTTATTTTCAATTTGATATAACTTTTTAATTATAAGGAAAACAAAATATAAATAAAAATACTTTTGTTATAAAACTTAAATATAATCTTTCCATTTATGACATTTTTTTCTATTTGGTTGTTTTTAAGAAAGAAAAGTCTTATCCAAAGGAAATTATTTTCTAAATAAAATCCTTTCTGGAAATGTATGCTTTTTTCTTTTAATATTCATGAACCACACGAACTTTTTTAGTTGCCTAATGAATTCAAATTGAAAATTTCCATCCCTTTACTACATAGCGTAGAGTTCAATCTAAAAGATAAAGGCTAGTAATAATTTTCTAGGTAGTTTCCAATATTTTAGAGTAGACCTGGCTTAGGCCCAAAATCAAAAAGTCTGAAATTAATATACATGAGTTGCTTTGTAATATTAAAATTATACAACGAAATTAATTTTTAATATTATACATGGAGGAGTCATCGGTCCTTATTTCTTTAAAAATGGGGAAGGAACTACCGTTACCATCAATACCTAGCACTGCAAGGCAATGCTCGATTTTTTTCCCAGATTTTAATGGAATCAAATATGAAAATTTGAGATATTAGTAAATTATGTATGAGTTGATATAATTAAGCTACATATCAACTTTTAGTCCCAAATATATTCCATTATCTCTATATTTTTTTACCAACACTTTCAATCATTTTTTCAAGTCTTTGAAAAAGTTTCTGTACTCGACTTCTAGTATTTCCTTCAAAACGTCCAGTAAACGATTTTTCCAGATGGAGGAACAAGAAAAAGCTATATTATGCCATATTTGGTGAATATGGTGCTTGTGGACTTATATTTGTTTGATTTTTATCGAAAAATTGGTGAATAATTATTACAGTGAGCGTTGTCTCTTTATAGTGATGCAATATCCATGCATTGTATTGCAACAAATCTAGACGTTTTACTATATACATTCTGTCAAAAAAGTACCGAGAATTGGTAAGTATTTGGAGTATTGGCAATAAAACATAAAATGTTTATTATTTATCCAAGTTTATTGCATCGCCTTCAAAGTAGGCTCCTTTCGAAATAATACACTTATGCCAACGAATAATCCAATTGTCAAAACATTTTTTAAACGCATTTTCTGGAATCAACTTCAGTTCTCGCCGCTAATCCTCTTTTATGTCTTCTATCGACTGAAAACGGGTACCTTGAAGTGGCAGTTTGAGTTTTGGAAAGAGAAAGAAGTCGGCCAGAGCCATATTAAGTGAATACGGTGGATGTTCGATGTTATTTGTTAAATTTTTGGCCAGAAATTCGGTTACAATGATAGCCTTGTGAGATGGTGCGTGAGACTTTGACGTGGTTTTTCGGTTTCGGCTCAGTTAAAAAGCTCCATTTTGAAACTTGTTGACTGGTTTGCATGTTAAACTCGTATATCCATGTCTCATCACCAGTTACAATGCGTTTTATGAATGTGGGGTCGGAATTGACTCGTTCTAGCATGTCTTTAGCGACCTTTACACGATTGAGTTCATGAGACACAGAAAGATCAGCGGCTATCTCTCTCGAACTTAAATGACGATTTTCACTCATCATTTCCTTCACTTTAACGACGTTAACTTCAGTTGAAGATATTGATGGCCGACCAGAGTTAGGTAAATCTTCCACCACCGCTTTTGAATGCATTGTACCACTCATATGCATGTGTTTTTGATAAAGTCGGTTCACCGGAAGCCTTCTGCAAAATTTTTGCAGCGACTCGATACAAAATCGCAAAATTTAATTTAAGATAAAGTTTTTGTTCGATGTTTTTATCCATTGTAAATATCACAAAACACACTTGAGATGAACTGACAAAATCAAGCACTGTAAACAAACTAAATAACAGATGACGTTCAAACTTGGTGTCAGCATAGAGGGCAATTGTGGCAACTTGAAAAAGTGATAAAAAGAATTTTGACAATCCCTTTAAGCAAGCCTTTCAAATGATCCATTCTCGATACTTTTTTGACAAAATGTATACTTAATTCGCGATTACTCACTACAAAATCTTTGATTTTCACCTTGATCATCACCAAAGCCCTTGTCTTAGTTGTAAACATTTTTTCAAAGTAACTTTATCATCGTACCATACTTTCTTATCATTTTAAATGCATCAGTAAGAAATTTTTAACAATTTCAAAAACGCGCTGTAATTTCTAGCTTAACAACCGAAATGAAATGAATCACTTCATTCAAACTTCGCCTCCAATCGCATCGATATATTGAATCAATCCAGTGTGAAGCTATGTACGAGGTGTGTAAACAAATAATGCAGTAAAACTGGTGGCGCAGCGTTCGATCTGGCAACACTCTTGGCTTTCCTCTGGACGGGCGACGGGCTAACATCTGATGCGTCTTTCGCGTCACAACATTGTTTTTTCAAAGTACCAGGTTTTCAGGTGGTTTAAGGTAATCTCAGAAAGTCTAAACTCAATTGAAGAAAAACCTCGCAGTGACAGGTTTTCAACTGCAAGGAGTGATGAAAATGTCCACATAATCTGCGATCGTGTGCATACTGATCATTGGTTGAAGGTTAGAATGATCGGAGAAGTGTTGGATTTGACTCACATGAGCAATGAATTAGGGATGAAGAAAATCTGAACGAAAATGATTCCAAAAACCCTTTCGCCAGATCAAAAGACCAACAGTAGAGATATCTATCTTGACTTTATGACCCTCATTTTTTACAACTCCTTACTGACTTTATTGATGATGACTCTTGGATTTTTGAATTCTCAGTCCAAGACTCGACCGATTACGACCCGAAAACAAATCGCCAGAGCTAGAAATAACACACTCCAACCTCACCATGGCCAAAAAAGCCAAAATGAGCAAATTACAAATATAAAACGGGCTGGTTTGATTTTTTTTTTGAAAGACAGAATCGCTCATATGGAATTTGTGTCTCAATGCCCAACAATAAACCATATTTTATACCAAGACGTTCTTGAAAGACTTCAAAAGAGGGTCATAGGTGTAAGATTGAACATAAAGAACACATGGATGCTGCATCATGGTTTCCATTTCACCACGAACAAGTTTTCGTTGCCACAACGTTTGGAGATTGTCTAAACCTATTATCAAAAATCGAGAAGTTCTGTTGCTACTCAAAACATATTTCGTTCCTTACATCTCGAAATAATCACTGTTTAGTGTGGATTATGGTACGGTGGCATTATCGGGCAGAATTTTTTTCAAGAACGCCGAAGGACGGAGCGTCACTGTGAATGGAGAACTCTATCGTGCCATATTATCCGATTTTGTCTTTCCGAAAATTGATGCAAACGGACTATATTTTCAGCGCGACTTGCCACATAGCACGCATTACGAGAATCGGTAATTTCACGGAATAGCCCTTGCAACTGGCCACCAAGATTTGTGATTTAACATATTTAAACTATTTTCTTTGAACAATACGAAGACTCTTGATAAGTCAGCGAAAATTGAGCCAATCGTATTAACCAGTGCAAGAAGAGTCAAGGTGGTCACTTGAACGATATTTTATTTAAATCATAAATAGCATAAGATATATCATCTAATAAAAATAATGAGCACCATTTTCAGCCGAATTTTCTGTGTTTTATTTTAAATTCAAATCCTAACGCTCTTTATTAAGAAACCATTTATATTATCTTCTACTTCATGCTCCATTAAACTTTCTTGAGGCAGGGGCAACCATGATAAAATAACCTTTAGATTAAAAGAAAGGAAATTGAAATGAGTCAACTAATTATAAAAAAATTCTAATCAAATCCCCTAATGTATTTTTAATATTAAATTAAAACTTTTACTCCTTTTTATTCAAAATTCAATTCTGTTATACTATTATACACTTTTAGTTCTAAACTAAATAAAACTGAAAATGTGTTCTATTTCCACTGAAGATATTTATAATATAAACCCACATACATAACAATATTAGACAAAACATCTATTTTTAGGTTCTTAATGATATTATTTATTTTCACATTTTCACATGTTGTACTTTTTATGATGGTTCTTCAAAATGCGACAAATTAATAATTTAAAAACGTATTGACATTTTAAAAACTTTCAGTGTTTTTGCAGATCTTTGAACTGATTCTAACTATTTATGGCAACAAAGCAAAATTCTAAAGAAAATTTCGGTTTACAAAATTTTATAATAACAAAAAACAGATGCAATATGTCAATGCAATATGAACAGTGCAACAGACGATTGCAATATTTCTTATTCTTATGCCTATCTACTTTCTGGTATAAGGGTTTTTTTTATTGTTGGTATAAGGGTTTAGACTGATTGTCCCGACATATATTTCTTTCTCCGTCCCTTCGTGTCATGGCTCACCTGCTTAATAACTTCCCGATCTATTCTTGTACCTTTTTCTTCTTCTCCAGTCGCTTCAACTGCTTCAATTCCTGATTGTACTAATTTCGTACACTGCGTTCGTTCTGTCTGTGTTTTTCATTTCTGATTCTGTCTCTTCAGATTTTTAAATCCATCTTACGGAAGAATTGCATTTCCATTTAATCAATTCATGTCTTATATTTTTTGGATTTGATTTCTTGCTTTTTGATTGCAAGGAAAATTGCAGTCAACCATTCTAATGATATATTACCTGTTTTATAAATCGAGTTGAAAAAAATTGTTATTATTTGTAATTGGTCTTTTTCCTATAATTTTATTAATTTTACTGGTATGGCATCTGACCCAGGTATTTTATTACTATTGGTACCTTTAAGTGCATATTTGGCCTCTTATATTGTATGTCTAGTTTGTCTTCTTCGTCTATTATCTCTAATTAATACTACATGTCAAAATCGAACCTCATTGAGTATCATTACGATTAAATATATTATTTTCTCTGTAAAATGGAAATTGGACTGAATATTTTAATATTTCAAATAATTAAGATATTGCGAGGGGTAAAATTTATAAAGGAATTCGAAACATTTCAAGTAGAGAAATATTTTAGCTGTTTTCTTCCCGAAGTTTACCCGTCTAGTTGGATTATTCTTTGAAAATAGAAATGGAAAATTAATATTTTGAAATAAGGATGTAGTGTGTAGTAAAGTAGTTTTCAGCACGAAATAATTCTCCTGATCGGCCAAAATAGAACATCTACGAATTAATCTTGTTCACACAAATTTTCGTTTTTTATAGGAAAATAGAACCTGAAGTTAGAATGGGTATATATATTTTTGAATTATGAGAGTTCGAAGGTAGTATTCTTAATGTTTTTAGATTTCCCACATATTCACACAATATATGCATTAATATTTCCTTTAAAAACAAATTAAAACAAATGGACATCGATTACCCTAAACTAATAAATAGACTACGTAATGAGTCAATAAAAGAAAAATGGTACAGTATGTTTTGGTACTAAATAAGTTTACATCATCAGATGATCGCCTAGTAAGAAGGAAAATTATAATTAACACGAACTTAAATTAACTAAACATAAACAAAACATCGAAATAACATAAACAAAAGAAAGGAATTCTGAAAAAATGTACAAACCTAACCTACCAAAATAGAAAATAGAATACAAGATGTAAACAAAAATAATGAAAACATGAGAATACTTCATGAGGCAACAAAAAACATCAAAACTAAAAGCAATTTACCACTAGACACCTATCACTTTTTTATATTCTCGAGACGCATTTCGCTAACCATGTTAACATAATCAAGTGATGATACAATCTATTGAATCAGATGCACCAATCCCTCACATTAGAGGACACATGTTTCTGTTGGTGATTAGACTCATCAGGATACTGACATATGCTCTCTCGTCAAGAATAGGGAATCCCTCTCCACAATCAAACAACCCACACTATCGGCGACTTTTCGTCGGATGGCTTATAATTACAATTTTTTGACTTCTTTGGATTGCGTCCCATGAGACAACAGTAGTCAGGAGTTATACACCACCGACCGTTGGGTTCCACAATCTCATGTCTCTCCGCAATCAAGAACAGGGAAAGGGACTTTGTCAAAGAATTGATTCCGCACCAAAAGAAATTTAACTTGTTTTTTTTTATATATTAATGTAAGGAAAGACATTTTACAAATAAAGGTGTACATGTAATTTTTAGTGTGAAATAGTGCTCCTAATTTTCAGTTGCAAAATAATCATCTGTTCATCAGTACTGTTTGAGCATCCAGCAATATGAATGGAAAAAGTACGCCTAACTTTTGATCAATGCATTCTGCCCATTATGACATACAAAAGTGAAACCTTACACTCGCATCACAATAATTTCAAAAACTTTGCATAGCACATAGGTATTACTTGAGATATTACTAGGTGAGACAGAAAACCCTGGACATGAATCAGATAATAAACGAAAGAATGTGACATCATTGGAAAATGATAAACGAAAGAATGGAACAGGGCAGACAGGAGATTTGGGGACAGGTGGACCAAATGAATGTATGAATATGGTCCAATGAAGTGAATACCTCTTGATCACAAAGTAGACAGAAAACACGATGGACTGATGACATCATTAAGTATATTGGTATTAAGTATATTGGACCCCAATGGCAGTGCATAACAAGACCAGTACACGGCTAAGTGACGATATATACTTTCGATCCCATGCTTGATTATAAGGGATATATATATATATATATATATATATATATATATATATATATATATATATATATATATATATACATATATTAAGAGAAATTAAATTAAAGACAAATGATAAAAATTCTTATTCAAATCGATTGATGATGGTATCTAACCTTGACTAAAGCTTGTATTTCCTTTTTAAATTACAAAAAGTCGCTAAACTAATAATAATAATGAAACAATTGTAGTTTCTAAAATTGGAAAGTCAAAAAATGTCTTCTGTTTACTTTCAAAGCATAGATGACATAAACCCACTTACATAACAATATCAAACAAAAAACAACTAATTTTGATTTATCAGCAAAATCAATTTTTGAAGTGCAACTTCACTTCAAATTTGTCATATGTTTTTCAAAATACATAATATTATTGCATTAATTACAGGACAGTGTTAATGTTTTGAAGACTTTTCGTTAAAACTGAAACTGTTTATTCAATAAAGAAGAAACTATATGTGCAAATGGTAACACTTTAATTTATGTAGCGATACGAATATAAAACCATATTCAACTAGCACTAAAACTGTCAAAATTGGTGCTTTAAATATTTTCATTGATATTAGTATTCAAAATGATCATTCATTTCATACTTTTTTTCATAAAACAACCGTTAGATTCAAAATCTCTTCTGTTCAGATAATGGAAATAATGTAAAGAGTCAAATTAATAAAGGGGTTCAAAACATTTTAAACAGATAAATATCTTAGCTGTTTTCTTTCAATAATTTACTCACTGTGTTGCTTTTGCTTTGAAAATACGCAAATGAAACGAATTTTTATAAATAAGGATTCACAAATAATTTGCAGTACGAAATGTATCTTTTGATTTTAGCGTATTCACTACTGCGTCAGACAACAGTCAGACTTTCCCCAACATTATCATAAACCCGGAAATTAATTGTGAATAATCAAAATTGTTGACAGAAACTTGCTTTCGTTTCCATCGTATCGTCCCATCTTCGACAGATGAACATCGACCGAGTGGAAAAATGACCAAATCCACGTACCTTTTCCTGTCAAAACCACCGGATTTGTTCGACTGTTGCATACCATCCGAACCCGACAGAAAACTAAACACAAAAACCGGCGGCACGTCCCGTTTGCACCTTGGTCGACACTCCCGATCCGTCAGCTCTCATAAGCATCATTTCCACGGTTCTGTTTGTGTCAGTTTCATTCGGAAAACAGCCACCAAACTTCAGAATTGAGATCCTGACGTATCTCGTCGTGGCGACGTGCCGTGTGACGCACGAAAACCGGCCGAATACTGCATCAGCAGGGCTAGCCTGGACGCCAGCAGGATGCCTGCTGTGTTAGCGCCCCCTAGCGGTATCCTGAGTCCTGTCGTGTTCCCACAGGATGACGATTTTCAAGCCGACGGCATATCTCGACTCGTATCGCAATCTGACTAATTATCTTTATGAGCAATTATACATCTATTTTTTTGTATTAAATAAAAACAATCCTATCTTATCTCTAGAAAATACTGTTGTGTAACAGATTGATCAAAAGGTATTTTACTTCTTTTTGGTTGGTAAGTAAGAGTTCAATTGTTCAATTGGAACTGTCAGTGTGAAACACTAAACACCAAATCACTTTTTTAAAAACTGCTTGAAAATTATTTTCTAGTTATTTATGGCAACCCTACCCAATGAAGTGTGTTAAAATAATGAACCGTGAAGTTAACTAAACGTTATATTAATAATTCAAATAGTTGAGCGATGGGTAATCTAAAATTTTTGTATTTAAATTCTTTCATACGCTTCCAGAGCCCGGATTATTCTAGAGCTTCCAGATTATTATTTATAATTTTGATAAGTTCTAAGTTATTCAAGTCTAGGTTATGGTCAGGCTCGAATAAAAGTTCTGGCAGAACTTTTCTAAATTTATTATATGGTTTGTAAACTACCTTAATATCCACTTTTTTCATAATATTGCCTAGCTCTCATTTTATTTGGATATAAAATGGTATCTCCATGAATTTATGTTTCTTCTATGCCTTTTGAAAAGATAAAGTACTTTTAATGACTCTATATATAATATTCTTATTATAACAATTCACTTCGGACACCACCCTAATTAATTTTAATTCTTTGTAATAATGACCTTTATTTAAACTAAAACTAATTAATCTATGTTCCATAAAATTTAAGATAGCCATCTTATTTTGGAAGCCATGATTCGAATCGTTAGGAAGGTATCTTCCTAATGAACTATATATATATATATATATATATATATATATATATATATATATATATATATATATACATATACATATATATATATATATATATATATATATATATATATATATATATATATATATATATATACATATACATATATATATATATATATATATATATATATATATATATATATATATATATATATATATATATATATATATATATATATATATATATATATATATATATATATACACAAGGGTTGATCGATAAGTACCCGTGTTTGATAACAGATGACGAACGACTGAAATTGACATTACCATCGTGTACTGCTGCCCATTAAACGACCTATGGTGAATTTAAGATAAATTCATAGGTTAGTTTTTTTTTGACAGTCAGGTTGACAGTATCATTCGTGTTTTGTGTTTTGATAAAATGGAAATAGAGTAATATCGATCCGTAATTCGATTTTTATTTTTGGATGGAAAAACATGCGAAGAAATAAAAGTGAAGTTGGATGCTATCCTTGGGGACCCTTCACCATCTATGACAACCGTGAGATATTGGTTTAACGGGGTATGGTAACGGTGGCATGATTCTCGCTGATCGCTGAACGAAAGTGCGCGAAGTAGTTGAGGCAGTAGGTGTCTCGCATGGAACGGCAATTAAGATTTTACATAATAAGACAGATGTGAGGAAAGTGTCGGCCCGATGGGAGCCGCGATTGCTCAAGGTAGGCAACAAGAGGGTACGACTAACAATGTCAAAGCAGTGTTTAGACCGCTTTAAGCGAAATTCGCAGGACTTTTTACGTCGAGTCATAACCGTTGATGAAACCTAGATACATTATTACACGCCAGAGACCAAGAGACTGTCAAAACAATGGATTTTTCCGGGTGAATCTGCTTCGAAGAAGGCAAAAACGGTTTCATCAGGCGGAAAGGTTATGGCCACGATTTTTTGGATTCCAAAAGAATAATCCTCATGGATGCCTCATAGTAATACTACAGTGAGTTGTTGGACAGATGCGATAAGAAATTGAAGGAGACACGGCCCCATTTGACTAAGAAAAAGTGCTCTTCCATCACGATTACGCACCTGCAAATTGATCTTTAATTGTCGCGGCCAAACTGCGCTACGAATTGCTTCCGCACCCACCTTACTCGCCCGACCTGGCACCGAGCCACTTTTTTCTGTTCCCTAACTTGAAAACATGGCTGACAGGAAAAAAAATCAGCTCAAATGAAGAGGTTATCGCCGAGACAGAAGCGTATTTTGGAGAGTTTAAAAAATCGTATTTTTAGACGGGTTAAAAAAGTTGGAGAAACGCTGGGAAAAATGTATATACCTAAAAGGAGTCTACGTTAAAAAATAAAAATAAATTGGTGAAAAAAATTACGTCTTTATTTCTAACACGGGTACTTATAAATAACCAAAATTTAATCTATATTTATTGTTACTATTCACTAAAACATCCAAAACTGGTAATCTGTCATTGACCCGAGTCCATACGTGAATACTATAGTGTCGGATTTACAATTTAAGTTCTTATAAATTCGATACAAAAAATAAAAGCTTAGAAGAATTTATTCCTTAAACAATGATAGTAATTAATATAATGATACCTATAACAAAGAATAAAAATTAATTAGGGAGGTGTCCGAAGTAAATGGTTATAATAAGAATATTGTCAATAGATTAATTAGGAAACACAAGTTTAGGTAATTATTGCCACAATCTTCGACTTTTCAAAAAGAACAGAACAAAATTTAATTCAAGGTAATATCATTTGATGTCCAATTAACACAATGACTAGAGAATATTTTGAAAAAAGTGGATATTAAGATATACTTTTAGTCTACAAAACATATAAATTAAAAGAAATCATTGGTAATCCAAAGGATAAAGTAGCTCAATATAAAAAATCAAGAACTTAAAATGAAATTCGTTGTCAAGATTATGACCGAAGGTATATTAGGCAAACCAAAATATCCATATTAACCAGGTATAAAAAACACATTCCCCGCAGTAGAGATGGGAGAAATGAAAAAACCAACCATAGATGGTTGTCCAACATGCATTCAAGCATCACCTAATATGTTCTAATATACATCTTAGAAACTTAAGACTTACTAAAAGAGTAAACAATAATAATAGGGCTATGGATGCATATGAAAACATCAAAATGGAAAAATATAAGAAAACTTTGAATCGGTGTAAAGGGCTTATTCTATTCAATCAATTGTTTCAGATATTAATGTAACGCTGAGTTAACGCTAAGTTAACTTCATGATTTATGAATTTTACACCCTTAGTTAGGTACGGTTATCATATAAATAGAACATAGCTTAGTTTTAGAATTAGATTAAATCATCTCCTGATGATGCTAACCTGTGTGATTAGCTTTTGATTATATTAATCTGGTGAGCGAAACGCGAGTCTCTAAATTCAAAGCAAATGTTTTGGTGTTCAGTGGCAAATCTCCTTGAGTTTAGTATGCCGTACCGAAAAGTCAAATAGAAAAATTAATATACAGGAATCCTTAAATAAATCTTCCCCCCTGACTTAACGCCTTGGAATTATCTCCAGTGTTTCTAGAAGAAAATAAATCATTAAAAGCAAAATTGGGCTGGTCGCCGGAACTTTTCTAAGCCAAAAATGGTGTCCTAGGAAGAAGAAAAGTATCTCTATGAAAAGCAATGATTTTGGTCATCAGATCATTCATCAGAGGGTCACCAAACAGTGACTTTTGAGGATAAAGAGGTAACTCTTAAATCACTTGAGGCATTTCGTCGGCCCTAATCCGGCTGTTATGTTCCTTCACAGACCTATTAAGCTAGAAGTGAGCATTCTTGGATTAGATTATTTCCCAAAGTAGGCCATCTGCCATCCAGTTGCTCTAGAACTCAATTCATGTATATTGAATCTCTCTGTGGCAAATTGACACAATGTACAGAATACAATATTGTTTTCTATTACACTTCAAAGTTCTGATACTATTCTTGGAAAACTATTTACAAATTAGATATGGTATATTTACAACTATATAACATTGACAACAATGATATATGATAAAAACATGCTAAAGGATATAAAAAAGAGGAAGAAGCACACTTAAACCCAAAAATGTTCCCAATATTGTATAATGCTATATATATATATATATATATATATATATATATATATATATATATATATATATATATATATATATATATATATATATATACATATATTTATAAGCCTTTTTGATTTCTTTGGACAGCGTCCAATAAGGCAACAGTAATCGGGAGTCATACACCACTAACCTCTGGGTTCCACTATCTCATGAGGAATTCACAACAACCTGCGTCTCTGCCAAAATAAGCAACTAACAGAATACAAACGAGATTGCGACGAAAACGCACCACGCTGCTACATAATTCCATTGAAAATTTAGTCTAGACGATTTCGCAAGACAAAATTGCGGTTGACGAGGAATTACTGATACAAGGGTGGCGCAGAGGAATCGCATGTTTTTTGAACGGCTAGTGTGTTGCAGAGAGAGAGAGGTGAAGACCTCGCTACGCCAAAGGACAGCTCAGGCAATGCAGTTTTAGGCATGGCACCGTAAATTTTGGAGCATCGTGTGTTTGTTGTCGAGTAGTTTTTTAGAAACAGTGATTCTGTAGTAAATAATACGTCTTTTCCATCGACAGTTTAACATTGAACGCCGAGGACGAATTCCAGATCGAAACACGATACTCCAATGTGTTGAAGCATTTCCAAGTACCGAATCCGACATGAAGAGAAAACCATCTAGCTTTCCCCGTGCCATTCGGCACCAGACACTGTTGAAATTGTTAGAAGGGCGGTTCTTGCTAGTCCTCAGCGTTCCACTCGGCGCTAAGCTTCAACTTTGGGTATGTCCCGTCGATCGCTACAACGCATTCTGCATACCGACTTGAAATGTCTTCCCTACAAAATAATGATTCTGCAACAGCTAACCGAAAGGAATTTTGCACAGCGCAGAGAGTTTTGCGAGAATGCGCGCCATTTTTGCTGATGACCCTAATGCCGTAATAATGATCGGTGATTGAGCACATTTTCCTTTAAATGGATATTTAAATAAACAGAAGTGTAGGGACTGGACGGCAGACAATCCACAAGAGCTGCACAAAATATCTCTCCATAGTGAAAAAGTGACAGTGTGCTTCGGAATTTCCAAATTAGGGATTGTTGGTCCTTACTTTTTTCAAGAGGAGGAAAGAACAATAATAGTGATTTCGGCATGTTATGTTGACATGTTACCAAATTTTCTGTTACAACTTCAACGGCGACTAGCAAACATAGGAAACTCTGGTTCCAACAAGACGATGCCACAGCTTTCACGGCGAGAGCATCAATGGAATGTGTTCGACAAATGTTTTCTCGACATGTGATCTCCTGTTTTGACGATGTTTCTTGGCCCCACGCTCCCCAGACTTGTCTGCATGCGACTTTTTTTTATTGGGGTTACCTTAAGTCTAGAGTGTATGCTAATAAACCACGCACGCTACACGCACACTGAAATTTGCTTTTCATTGAGAAATCGCAAGAGTATCAGAAGAAATAATTTTGGGTATGAGAGATTACAGATGTGTGATCGCGAAGAACGGCGACACTTGATGAACATTATTTTCCACCATTAATTTAAAAGTTCACTATTATTACTTCATTTAGCTGTAATTATAAAAAAAATGATCTTGAAAAAAAACACGTTACGTGAAAAACATGCATTTCCTCTGCACCACCCTGTATATATATATATATATATATATATATATATATATATATATATATATATATATATATATATATATATATATATATATATATATTAAATATTTTGACGGATAGTAGATAATGTTTCTAAATCATTCCAGGTGTCGACCCGTCCACTCTGTGAAGAGCCATGACGTTTCGCCAAAATCTCATTTGGCATTTTCAAGTGTTGTCCGCTTCGACTGAAGAGTCCAACATACAATTTTTACGGTAAAATTGAACATAACCTATAACCTTGTCATCGTAACTTTCGCGTGACACCCTACAAATAATTTAATAATATAATTTTTTTTGTTCCCAGTCAGGTGTTCGCTCTCCGACAAGCGAACACGCGCTGGTAGAGCAAAGCTTCTGTATTGCTGCAGACAATCTTTCAATAGATGTACGGCAAGATGGAATTTTTCGCAATTGTGTGAGCACAGTATCTCTCATCCCTCCGAGAACGCCTATTATCAACATAACCATATGCACGGTGTACTCTGATAACTCCCATTCTCGACAACAGACTCTATTTATTAGAAATATTATGTTTCTTAGTTACATTACATTGTTATTTTTGAAAAAAACTCAAATTGATGATTTAGCACTCCAGCTTCAAACTTTAGCTTAATTAAACAGATTGTCATTTTTGAAAAAATCTGTGAACATAAAAATATCTATACCAGGTATATTATCCGAATTGACCTTTATGAAGCATTTGTCATACATTACCGAATTAAGTTAATAACCGACAATATTTTTTTGAACTAAACTTCAGTTGGACTCTTCAGTAGAAGCGGACAACACTTGAAAATGCCAAATTTTGGCGAAACGTCGTGACTCTTCACTGAATGGACGGATCGACACCCGGAATGATTTAGAAACATGTTGTTGCCCAGTCAAGCAACTGCAAACAGTTGCTTGACTGGGGACGAGCCCCACCCACTCCTTCAATTGGTGGTCTTATATTTTGTCTCTTGATATTCAGACACTTTCATGTGTCGGTATCCTGAAGAGTCTGAACATCAAGAAACGAAACATATGCCGTCCAATTGAAGGGATGGGTGGGGCTCGTCTCCAGTCAAGTAACTAACAATATGCTCATATATATATATATATATATATATATATATATATATATATATATATATATATATATATATATATACAATTCACCTTGATGATCTTGAAGTGGGAATTAATATAGAACGAGGTGTACGGCAGGGTGACGCAATATCGCCTATTCTTTTCTCGGCTGGCCTTGAAGAAGTATTCCGTAAACTGGATTGGGAACAGGATGGGGTAAAGATCAATGGTGCAAACTTAAACCATCTTAGATTTGCAGATGATATTATTCTCATTTCACAAGACCCAGAGGAGCTGCAAAGACGCATACAAGAACTGCAAAGGGCTGGCGAACCATTTGGCTTGAAAATAAACCTGAAAAAGAGTCAGGTTATGTTCAATAACTTCGCTCAGGACAGAAGAATTTCAATTTTAGGAAGGGATTTAGAGATTGTGGACAGCTTTGTATATCTTGGGCAGAGGATTTCCATGGAGGGGAATACCGCCCGGGAGGTGGAACGGCGTGTTAAATGTGGCTGGCAGGCATTTGGTAGGCTCAACATAGTGTTTAAGAGCAGACTCCCACTTTGCCTGAAAAGAAAAGTATTCGATCAATGCGTTCTACCCGTTATGACATACGGAAGTGAAACCTGGACACTCACATCGCAATCAATTCAAAAACTTCGGGTGGCACAGAGGGGAATGGAAAGATGTATGCTTGGCATTACAAGACGAGACAGAAAGTCCTGCGCATGGATCAGGGAACAAACAAAAGTCTGTGACATCATTGGAAGAGTAAAACAGTTGAAATGAAGATGGGCAGGCCATATAGCGAGGCGATGGGACGACAGATGGACCAAGGCAATCCTGGAGTGGATACCGCTTGATCGCAAATGTCCGCGAAGAAGACCGAAAGCACGATGGACTGATGACATCGTTAAGTATATTGGACCCGAGTGGCAGAGGAAAGCCCAGGACCGTGAAGGTTGGAAGCATGCTGAAGAGGCCTTCATCCTGCAGTGGATCGATACGGGCTGATGATGATGATGATGATGATATATATATATATATATATATATATATATATATATATATATATATATATATATATATATATATATATATATATATATATATATATATATATATATATATATATATATATATATATATATATATATATATATATATATATATATATATATATATATATATATATATATATATATATATATATATATATATATATATATATATATATATATATATATATATATATATATATATATATATGTAACAAATATACAAAACATTTAAAAACCCCGTGATCAGCAAATAAACTTAGAAAAAATCAAAACCAACCAATAAAAAGTCTAATTTATCATTTAAGAGTGATAGTCACGCGACGACTCAATAATAAGGAAAAACCACTTTCGGCACCTAAAATTAGAAAGAAATACAACTGCTCTATTGGAAACTGCCTTTATAAATGACGACTTAGTTTATTCGAGGAAGCTTATTTCGATGGATAAAATCATCCAAAATGCAGTAATTAAATGTATTTTTTTATTATTTACACAGTATGAATACAGAATTTTTAAAAATTTTGAATTAATCGACATATATACTTAAATTTATTTTGTTAAGGACGCATTTCGCTATGTCAAGTTTTCACATTTTATGAAAAATGGCTGAAATTGAAATTCAAACTTTAATAAAGTATCATGTGTTAAAAGAACGGACGGACAAAAATAGATAAAGAATTGTTAACCTTTCGTTTTTGGCGGTAAAAAAGTGGTCTGCTGAATTTAAACCTAGTCATACATCCAAGGATAAACCTCCATGACGAAAAAACGTCCCAAAAATCCATATTCTGATTTTCTGGGATTCTTATGCTTTGGTGCCCATAGACCACCTAGCAAAAAACAAAACCCCCACCGAGAAGTATTACGCTTCACTACTGAATCAACATACAAGGTTTGTCAACACATAGGTGCTCTTCTATTGGAATTGGGGTTTTGAATAAAAAATAATTATCGATTTTTTTTCTTTATTTTAAAATTTTATCATAAATATTATTGATAATCGATGCGAAAAACGTTTAAAAAATTGTTTGCAACTAGTTATAAATGAATTAAAATTTAAAAAATTTAAAATAAAATCACGTGTCTACGAAAGCACCACGATTGGCTGCCATCTTTGTGACGTCATTATGTTAAAGTAAATTCACAGAAGTACCGTCAACGGCTTTTACCTTTGTATATACTGTCAAAATTATTGAAGTTATTAATAATCAGTCAGACAATCTGTCAGAATTATTGAAGAAATAAGAAACATAATATTTCTAATAGAGTCTGTTGTCGAGAATGGGAGTTGTCGGATTTACTAGAATTTCTCGTTCTCGACTATTAGACAAATTAAACAAATTATTTATTATTTAACAAATTATTAGACAAATTAAACAAATCTGATATTATCCTCCTTGATAAGGACACAAACATGATGTTTATTATTGAGTTTTCCTCGCCAGCGGAAACAAATATTACTATCAAGGAGGAACAAAAACGGCTCAAGTTTTTCTCTCTTTTCTCCTTTACGAACTCAACAGACATCAGATATCGTCTAACCCTGGTCAATGTCCTTTGTGGGTTACTAATGAACTAAATTTGGTCAATTGAAAGAGCGTTATGATAATGTTCAGTTATGACAATGTTGGATCACACATTTATTTGCAGATAAGGATAAAATGAGTGGATACTTAGTTGGAATGTTTTAATATAGCCCGGATCTTCTACCTTTAGACTGTCAATAGTCGATTGTCGAACATTGTTGTTGATGTAAACACATCGGCCATATTTAAAAAATTTATATAATTACTTAAAATTATAAAGGTTGTCACAATAACAGCGAAATATTTAAATTGCACGCAATTTTGGCTGTCACGATTTGATAGGTCAAGAATTGTGACAGATTGATAGGAGGCAGATAGCAGTTAATAAACATGGAGAGCTACAGGATACAGCAACACGTCCTTATTGCTAAACATTACTATCAAAATAGTGAAAGTTTGGTTGCTATGATTTGTAAAGTTGGTCCGATTTTCGGTAGAAATATTGTTCCAAATTTATATGTGAAAAGAATAACTGAAAAATTCGGAAGTACTGGTTCAATTATTGATTTGAAACACACAACACGAGGTCGTAGTGGTTGTTCAGATCAAAACATCACGGCAGTTCGTGTATCATCAATTCATGATCGTGCACAAGAATTAGACATTTCAACAGCCATTCTTCACCGTATTTTCATTAGAGATTTGCATCTCCATGCTTACAATTAAGTCAAAATAACTGAACAACTTCTACCAACAGACCATGCACACCGAAAAGAGTTCATCATTGGACAAAAAGAAGTGAATACCGATTTTATGGACAAAATTATCTTCAGCGATGAGGCCCATTTTCACCACGATGGCTTCGTTAATAGGCACAATTACCACATTTAAGGCTTAGAAAATCCACAAATGATTCATGAAAAACCAATGCATCCACAATGTGTCACTGTTTGTTGTGCTTTGTGGTCTGGAGGAATTATTGGACCATATGTCTTTGAAAACGAGGCAGGTAATGCATTAACGGTAAATGGCGAACGTTATCGTGATATGATAACCCAGTTCTTTGTCGCTCAATTGAAAAATATTGCTCTTGAAGGCATGTGGTTTCACCAGGACGGTGCCACTTGCTATGCCGGCCGTGAAACATTGACGGTCTAGCACGAGTCTTTTCGAGTTAGTTGTGGTCTCCCGTTTTGGAGACCACAACTGGCCTCCACTATCTTATGATTTAACACCTATGGACTTTTTTTGTGGAGTTTTCTAAGCCGACGACCACCCAGCACTGAAGGCCGAAATTGAACGTTGTATCAACCAAATGTCGCCACATTTAAGCAAAGCCGTTATTAGTATGCGTATGTCACCTAAACCGTGCGGGGCGGCCATTTACTGGATGTATTGTTTCATACATAATTTCTAAACGTCTATATTATAAATCAATAAATATTTCAATACTTTGCTACAAAAAACCTTATTAATCTTAAAGCAATATCAAATTTGAACTACCTGTTACCAAATATATACGAAAGATGATTATGTATAACATAATATCAATTTTTCTCAATCATAACATTGATTGTCTTGAATTTTTCTTAGTTTTTCATTAATAATTAAGGTAACTGTATAAGCTTTACTCAGAACTTTATGTTCTGAACATATACTTAAATAAAATTGAACCGAATTGAACTGAAAATTGAATTGTTAAAGTGAACATAACCTACAGCCTTGTCAACGTAACTTTCGCGTGACACCCTACAAATAATTTAATTATATAAATTTTTGTGTACCCAGTCAGGTGTTTGCCCTCGGACAAGCGAACACGCGCTGGTAGAGCAATTGGTGTTCGTGCTCGTTTTGCTATATGACAGCTCCTTGCAACCAGTAAGGTTAACTGTCGTAAGATCGGGAATCGTGTGTTCTAAGCAGAGGCAGCGACCCCAGGATGACAGACTTCTACGTTGCTGCAGCCAATGTTTCAACAGATGTCCAGTAAGATGGAATTTTTCGAATTGAGTGAGCACACTATCTCTCATTCCACCGAGAATGCCTATTATCAATACAACCATATGCACGGTGTACTTTGATTCTTGACGTGGTTGATACTTTGAGAACGCTTTGAGAGTTTGGTGCTTGAGTTCGTAAAGGAGAAAAGAGAGAAAAACTTGAGCCGTTTTTGTTCCTCCTTGATAGTAATATTTGTTTCCGCTGGCGAGGAAAACTCAATAATAAACATCATGTTTGTGTCCTTATCAAGGAGGATAATATCAGATTTGTTTAATTTGACTCATTTTCATTGCTTTCAAATAGTGAAATTACAAATTAAAATAGAGTTAAGCAGTGACGACTGGTATATAAGAGCTGCTGAGCTGCAGACCCCCCAAAAAAAAAAGAAAATCAGCTTTAAACCTAAAATAATTAAATGTTAATTTGTGATTTGAGGTGTTTTACTTGCTTACTAAATCTGGCAAGTTTATATTTCTTATTTTCAATTTTGGTTTGTTAAATGTATTTTTGAATCGTCTGCTGCTATGTAGAACCTCCAAATTTCAAACTAACGAACCGCCACTGGAGTTAAGTAATGTAACTTTTTTATTTTACTGTTACGATTTATTTTATTGTTACAATAGAGCTTCTTGTTATATCAGAATGAATTAAAAATGGGAATGACAGTTCAATATATGGTGATAGTTAAAAAACTATCACGATATATTTATTACATCTGTTGCCGCTAATAAATCGATAATAAATTCAACAATACATTTAAATTACAATATATATATATATATATATATATATATATATATATATATATATATATATATATATATATATATATATATATATATATATATATATATATATATATATATATATATATATATACATATATGTGTATATATATATATATATATATATATATATATATATATATATATATATATATATATATATATATATATAAAATAACAAAAAATCCGAACCAATATAGATTGAAACGATTTAATCTGATATTTACAAAATTGAAATGCAATTTCAAAAAAGGGTTTTTAAATAAAGGACGATGCTGCACGCGAAATGAATATTTATGACTTGAAATGATATGCTGAAATATTTTGCATTGGAATAAATAACGAATGAAGATAAAAATCAGAAAAAACAATTGAGGTATTCGAAATTGATACTAAATGTATCAGACTATCGCATTAAAAAAAATCACACTGGTTCATTTAAGTAATCCGCTTTAATTACACAAATTGACCTCAGCTCACTCTAAAAATGTCACTAGCTACGCCATCTGGGTAGAATCGACAAAATTTTATATTTATATGATTATGACTAGCTGTCCATAATACGACGGTTGTCTATTTATGTATCCAGAATAATAAATAAATAAAACCAAATATTTATCATTGAAAATGGTTTTATTGTTTTTCAAAATATTTTCCGCGATGGATGCACTTTTACATACATTTGAACCAATTTTCATAGTACTTTTTCCATTACGATGGAGGAGAGTATCGAAGAGCAGGACTGGAGCAGTGATGTCAAAGTATGCAAGACTCACGATTTTTCTGAGTATAAACATGTTACTCTAAATAAATTAAGAAAAGTTGTGTTTAGTTTAAAAAGCCGAAGTACGAGTGACAATGACAATTGACAAATGACAATTACGATAAGGTTAATGAAAAAAAAAATTGTGTCATCGGTTATCCTTTATTGTACTTAATTAATACAAGTTTTGAAACGAATACATATCCTGAGGACTTAAAAACCAGCATTATTGTACCAATTTCAAAAATACCAAAGCCTAGTGTACCAAGTGACTTTAGACCAATTAATTTATTACCTGTTGTTGATAAAATCATTGAGACTATAGTATGTACAGAGTTGAAAACTTATTTTGAAACCAATAAATTTTCTGCTCAATCAGGGTTTAGGACAAAACATTCTTATGAAACAGCTATTCAGTATGTCTGCGCAACATGGAGGATCGATATAAAGGTCGAAAAAACTGTGCTTAGTATATTTATAGATTTAAAGCGAGCATTCGAAACTATTGACCGGGATATACTGTGTAAAAAATTATTAAGTTATGGTGTAAGATCGAAAGCCTTAAAATGGATCAAGAGTTACTTAACAGACAGACATTATAGGACGAGGGTTGAGGGAAAAGTGTCGGCAAAGAGGGAAAGTGCGTGGGGAGTTCCTTAGGGTAGTGTTTTGGGCCCGTTGCTGTTTTTGATATATATCAATGATATTTCTACAATATTGGATAAGTGTTTTATTAGTCTTTTTGCGGATGATACTCTCATATATGTGTCTGGGAATAATTTGCCTGAGATTGTTGAAACATTGAATAGTGAACTGGCAATACTATTTAGATGGCTATGCAAAAATAAACTTAAACTAAACGAACTGAAAACAAGGTGCATGGTGATAGAGTCTAAAGCAAACTGCAAAAGATTTAATGAGTTAGGGTTAAAAATAAATATAAATAATTGTGACATTGAAATTGTAAATGAAATTAAATACTTAGGAGTACTGTTGGATCCTCAGCTAACATTTTGTAATCATGTCAGTTATCTATGTAGAAAGATTGGGAAAAAAATAGGGTTCTTTAGTCGTATATCGTCACATTTATCACCATGATCCAAGAGGCTTGTATATAATACTATAGTTTTACCCCATTTTACCTATTGTATGTCTGTGCTGATATCATGTAATAAGGAGAGTATTACTTCACTTCAAATACAGCAGAACAAGGCTATGCGTGTACTATTGAACTGTAATAGGTATACAACGATAGAGGTAATGTTGCGGTCATTGGATTGGTTTTCAGTTACGCGGGCCATTGAAGGGGCTAACATTCGATTGATATATAAAATAAAACATAATTTGTTGCCCCATTATTTGAATACTTTTTTGGTACAAAGAGTAAATATGCATGAGAACTACTGCTCTCCAGAAGTCATTGTTTTTGGAAGGTATTTGTCTCTTCAATGCTTTGCCCGCCCACATAGGGAGCGCTCCTAATGTGCATGTATTTAATAGACTGTTAAATTATTATTTGAAGCAATAGAGTGTTTTATCATATGAACAATGTTGGTTATTGCCTTTTTAGAATTTGTCTTACTTTTATTTTTTTTTTGTATATTGATTTTGTTTTGTTACTATTAGCTGCATATGCTAAATAAAGTGTGTATTTATTTATTTATTTTATCTCTATAACATACATTTTGAACGAATCAACCGCTTCTTCTGGCATCGAAAACCGTTGACCACGTCGTTATTCTTTACGTTCCCCTTTATTCTTTGCAGACGGGAACAAAAAAATATCATTCAGTGCCAAATCAGGACTGTACGGCGGATGATTCATCAATTCGATGTTTTGACCGATCAAAAATGTGTTGTTCGTTACATTGAGTTGTTCGTTACAATGTGAGAAAACTCGCGTTGTCACGGTGCTATTTATTCAGACTTCTGGCAAACAATTAATTATGTACCATCCAGAATTCACCATTTTACGATCCTCTAGTGGTACTGTAACCACATGCCCATTTATCCCAAAAAAACAGGCAACCATTTTCTTCGAAGTGAGTGAACAACTTTTGTTCGGCTCATTTTAAAAGATCCATACTGCTATATGACTTTCGGGCTCATACGGATATATCTAAGATTCGTCACCTGTATAGATGATGATGTTATACACGGATTTTGATGCACCACGATTTTATTTTTTGAGTATTTCTTTGCACCAATTGACACGAGCCTTTTTTTGGGCTATTGTCAAATTATGCAGAATCCAACGCGCACAAATGATTTTCACGGCTAAATATTCATGTAAAATATTGTGTAACCTTGTCATACTAATGCCCAGTGATGCCTCAATCTTACGATATGTCACATAACGATCTTACTTTATCAGTTCGGGCACAGAATAGATGTTTGACAAAACAACCGATTTTGGACGACCCTCTTAAAAATTTTCTGAGCGAACGATGGCCACGATGAATCTACTAAACCAGTGATATACAGGGGTTTTAGATGGTCGAAAAGTCGAAGTTAGCTGACCGAAGCACTATTGTTGAGATAATCTATGGCGATAGTCGTAATCGCACATCGCACGAAAATTCTCACGAGTTAATTCCATTTTTTGACAGAATTGAAATTTTCGAAGTAAAAGTGTTTCGGATGGTCCAAGATACGTGTGGTCTAGAAGTGTCTCGATGTTGTCGAAATAATCGACAAAACTATGTCGATCACATAATTTTGAACAGTATTTCTCCGAATCAATGGTTTGGTTTTCAAGTAACAGCTCATAATAAACGATTCCCATCCTGTTTCACCAAATGCATAGCACAATTTTCTTCCGAAGTAAACTGGCTTTTACGCTGATTGAATGGGCATATCCACGCTTACACCATGATCTCTTACACTTAACATTATTATACATAACGCATTTTTTATCACATGTAACCAGCAGTTTTCGAAACTAATCGATTTCGTTACGCTTCAGTAAAGTATCGTAAACAGAACTTCGGTCTATCTATTTTTCTCTGTTTATTTATGCAAATGGTGGTACACAAAAGTTATACATAAGTTATACACTAAAAGCGAGAGAAACATTTTTATCAACACCTTACTAATTGGTACCATACCGTAGAACATCAGACGAACATTGTTGCCAATGAAATATATATATATATATATATATATATATATATATATATATATATATATATATATATATATATATATATATATATATATATATATATATATATAAATACGATATCACTTTATAGTAATGATTTATTGAATAACAACACTTAAAAATACAATACTGATATTGTAGATGTTATTTTGTACATGTTTGATGATGTTTTTCTGATTTATTTCCTCCAGGATTTTAATGTGGAATCTAGGCCAAAAGCACGAGCAAAGAAACCGTCAATGGTGTGATATAGATGACGCGATACACCGCCTAGACTATGATTCTCATCTGGATAACTCTAGAAAACAAAAAGAAATATAAAAATTAATATATATATATATATATATATATATATATATATATATATATATATATATATATATATATATCCTAAGTATCTACACTTTATCATATACATCCATATTTTATCTTATATATCCATATTTCATCATATGCATCCATATTTCATCATATACATCCATATTGCATCATATTCATCCATATTTCACTATATACATTCATATTTCATCATATACATCTATAAATATATATAATACATCTATATAATATAAAATTATCATATACATCCATATTTCATCATATACATCCATATATCATTATATACATCCATATTTGATCATATGCATCTATATTTCATCATACACATCTGTACTTCATCATATACATCCATATTTCATCATACACATGCGTATTTTATTATATTCATCCATATTTCATCATATACATGCATATTTCATCTTATGCATACATATTTTATCATATACATCCATATTTTATCATACACATCCATACATCATCATATTCATCCATATTTCATCATATTCATCCATATTTCACCATATACATTCATATTTCATCATATACATCTATATTTTATCATATACATCCATATTTCATCATATACATCCATATATCATCATATATATCCATATTTGATCATATGAATCCATATTTCATCATACACATCCATATGTCATCATATACATCCATAATGCATCATACACATCCGTATTTCATCATATACATCTATATTTCATCATACACATCCATACATCATCATATTCATTCATTTTTCATCAAATGCATCCATATTTCATCATATACATCCACATTTCATTATATACATCCATATTTCATCATATACATCCATATTTCATCATATACATCCACATTTCAATTAAATAAGTTATATTATCATACTGTACCTGCTGTCTAAAGTTGATATCTGCTGCTTCTAATGCTTTTACCAACAACATTGTTTGTTGATAATGAACATTATCATCAGCATTCCCATGTATAACAAAATATAATCTATTCCTTAAAGCTTGCACGTTTCTTGTGATGTCTGTGTTATTGTAACCTTCCAAATTGTCTTCTTCAGTTGGTAATCCCATATATCTCTCCGTGTATATTGTGTCTGAAAATAATATATTATAATGGCATCACGGGATGTCTCCTTTGTGTTGCTTTACCGTAATATATGAAGCTGGTAACCGGGGCAACTGATAATGCAAACCTAAACACATGCTCTTTGTCCTTAACTAAAGCCCAAGTTGAAGCAAAACCTCCATAACTCCAGCCCCATATTCCAGTGTTGTCTTTATCGATAAATTCATAATTTTCCTGGAGATATCTAAAATAAAATATCCCATTTTTAAAAGTCAAAACAGGTATAGAACGCATTTCCACAACAATTATTTTTACCTGTCTCAAAGTCAGAAAAAATATGACAGGACTTTTTTCGTTTTAACATTTAGAAATCTTAATTAATAGTTTAAGAAATATATATATTTAATATATATTTAAAAAATTCCTGTTATTAACCTATTATTAGTTTAAGAAATATATATATTTAATATATATTTAAAAAATTCCTGTTATTAAGCCAGAATATCTATATGGGGCAGAAACGCTCATTTTGAATAGAAAGAGAGGCATCGAGGAGATTGAAAAGAATGAAAGAAAAATCATAAGAAAAATCTTAGGCCTCAAACAAATAAATAACCCAATATACCGACTTCGAGAAAACCAAGAAATCAAACAATACACAGATATACATAGCGATATGAGAAAAGGAAGACTTAAGTTTTACGGACACATAAAACGGATGAATACAAGTAGGCTAACTAGACAAATAGTCGAATTTTATGAAAATAGGAGTAGAGCTAAAGTAGAAATAATTAAATGGATTGCTGCAATTAAAGAGCACCTAAGATCAGCAAATATTACATAAAATGAAATTCAGGATAGAGGCTGTTTCAGACACAAGGTTTACGTTTGAGAGATTGGCCAGAGAGAAAAACTCATAGCGAAAAAATGAAATCAGTATGGGCGCAAAGGAAGGCTAACAACAACAAACGCATCTAACTGTACTTCGCGTGGTCCACCAGGGCCCATACGTAAATAATAATAAAAGCGGTCTTAGCATCATAGAAATGAGAGAAAAACTCAAATACTCAAATGAAAGAAAATTCTCAAAAAATACTCAAATGAAAGAAAATTAACTGGAGACCAAAAATTCGACTTTATAAGCCAACTACTCAGATCAAGCTTGCTGTACAAAAACGTACCATGAGTCCTGCATCGGAAAGTGTAAAACGTGATTGAAATGTGGAAAAGAAAAATCTTGCGTAGAATAAATATACGGTAGAAGGAATCAACAGCAATAGAATGGAGAATGCGAAATACAACCAGATAAAATATACGAACTCTTTGGGGTTCTCTCAATAGAAATGTCACTTGGAACAAGTGAAGGAAAACTGAACATCCACATCGTGAACGGGATTTGAAAGCTGACATGAGAACTATCCTTCAGTTAATTATTCATACGAGAAGGTTTGGTATATCTTATATATTGGTATCGAAATATTATGCAGCAAAGCAAATTAAAGTATATTTTTTCTCTTTAAGTTTTCATATAACTTACTTGGTAACAGTAATCTGATCTTCAATTTCTACTGTTCCTAATCTCCTATAAACTTGGAACATTTTTTTCTGGCCATCTCTTCCACTTCCTCGACTGTCGATCAAAATATAGATGTATTCCCTATTGGTCACCAGGTAGTTTTGAAGACGAACGGAGAAAGCATCATTAATTTGATTGGAATTTGGACCGGCATATCTAAATTAAAAAAAAATATAGTTAATTTTCGAAGACTTTCATTGATCCATAAAACAAATCATTTACATAATAATCTAGTGAAAAATGTCAATAGTCTGAGATACACCTCAACATGTTAGAACATCATCCAGTTTATACCAAATCAATTTGATAACAAAAAAATAAAAAATATTCGCATAGAAAACTACATAAGTTTAACAATAATAGCAATTCGCCATAACTATTATAGAATTCGCCACCGACATTACAGTAGGGATAATGAAGGTTATGGGCTTGTTTCTTCATTATCTTTAAATGTTCATAGAATATATTTTCTATGAAATTTACTATCCGTAAATGATCTACTTTATTTAACAGTGATTTAACTGTTTCTAAGTACATGTAGGGTTTTATCACGCAATGCCCCTGCATGTTTATTAATATTATATCTCTTCAAGTTATATTCTTTGAACACTCCTGCCAACTTTATGAATATGATACAAGTACTTGTCTTTGTATTGCCCAAAAGAAAGTATCCATTATAAATTAAACAGCTTACATTCACTATCAACTATTCGCTTCTTTAACACTAACATCTTTGAACTTTAACAGGAGAATCCACAAGATATTATATACATATAAAAAATAAAGGCATAAAACAAATACATATACGTTATAATTGCGATGACTAGTAAGTGAATCTGTTCACGGTTGATGAGATATTAATGATATGTGCCATATAAAAAGTCTTTAAAATTGAGCGGTTTTTTAATTCTTGAATAAAACACAGAATTTGCGCTGATTTCAAAAAACTTTTGTTTTAATAATTGAAGCATAGTGCAGCTCCACAGACGTCCACTTTTTTATCAACATTTTGGAAGACATTTTGTTATAACCGTGGCTCTTTCTCCCCAATGACTCGAATAATTTCACCTTTTTAGTTCAGGAATCGATTGTGGATTATTCTTATAGACCTGGCTTGTCATTTAACACAAAAAAAAATAGTCTAACGGTGTCAAACCAGATAACCTTGGTGGTAAATTATCACCATTGTTTCTTGCAAGAAATTCCAAGAAATCCAACCCGTCCAACAAATTTTTCTCTCATAAATAAATTGTTTCATTAGCAGATTGAGGTATAGCATCATCCTGTTGGAACCACATATACTCTAGATCAGGGGTCGCCAACCCGTCGGTCGCGAGCTACCGGTAGCTCACGTGGACAATTTCGGTAGCTCACAGCTATAAGCAATTCTCAGGAGCATTCAGCATTCTCAATTCTCATTAATTAAGCATTCATTAAGCATTCTTAATTCTCATTTGTATATTGTATTTTGTACAAGTTTAGATAGCTCTCTCTATTTGAATATTATTAAAGTAGCTCAACACAACCTCTGCTCTAGATCAATATTATTCAATTCAGCCCATAACTAGTCAATTATCATCTCTTGATATCGAACATCATTCACAGTTACAACTTCACCAGTAGCATTCTAAAAGAAATAGGGCCTAATTACACCTCCTGACCATAATTCATAACAGACAGTGATTCGCTTAGGATGTAAAGGTTCCTCATGAATCAGTCGTGGATTTTTCTCACCCCAAATGCGGCGAAAAGATTATTAAAGTGTGTCCCAAAAAGAATAATTTAACTGAGAAATATTATTTCGACATTTTGTCAACGTCTTTGAGAACAAATTATAGGAGCAGAATTTGCTTAGAACGCTCAAAATAACCTCCTGCACGATAATGTACCTTTAACCAAGAATACAACGCTTGACGATCTACCCTATTCACTCGATCTATATCGTTGGGCATAATATTAACGTTCTACCAATAGTTTTTGTTTTAATAATATTATTAATTATTACAATTACTTACACGTTCACTACAGCAGGATATTTCTTCTTCTCGTCAAAATGAGGAGGTAAAAGCAGTCTGACTCTTGCGGTAAACTGCTCGTTTATTGGAACAAATAAATCTCTTTGTGAAAATTTTAATTTATTCTCCAGCTTTTTTCTGACTTCTTCGTTATCAATCCATACAAGGTTATCACTTTCCTATACAATGATATTTTATTATTTATAGCTAACAGTTGAATCAAGACTTACTTTTTTCAAATTTTGAAGCAGAACGTATGTTGGATTAGGCCCCGTGCAAATCTTGGCAAAATAGCTGAAAGCCTTGCTAAAAGCTGCAGAAGCATATTTGCAATATTCACCATCTACCTCAAAGGTACAAGTTAAACATGTATCATCCCCAGATTCTGTATTTACGACATAAATGTGTTGTTGGGATGGTGTCTCATTAAGTGATCCACCATAATAACTATAAAAAGACATGGAAACTGGAAAAGTTTGAAATAAAAAACACAATAATTAAACGAACGTCTTACATTAAATTATTTGTTTGATCCCATCCATAAATGGTAGTGACAACTCTTTTACCATTGGTGAGACGTTTTTGTATATTAGTGGCTGCTTCAGTGATTACAATATGGTTAAAATAATCATCACCAACTGGTTGTGGTAAGATTTCAACTCTTTTTATACCATCAATATCGTATAGGGGTATATTTGGTGATAGCCATCCACCTGCTTGTTTATACGAAATTTCCTACGATAAAAATAAATATTCAGATATTTTCCTATATTTTTGCTAGAATAGTTTTTGGATTCATATACCTCCCTACCATAAACCCTTAGCTTATGCCTTCTCCATTAATAAATACAAGTGTATAAATGTAGTTATGAAACTGGTGACGTAGGGTTAGATCTGGTAACAGTGTTTCCCCTTTGGAGGGGAGGAAATCGAGCTCGGCTATGTTTAATGTTTAAAGAAATATTTATATTGATAGAAGGGTTTATTGATTGATCATATGTTCAACAAAAAAAATAGATAAAAACTTATTCTATACCATAAACCTCCATATAAAAATATGTAATAAATCATGCACGATCATACTAATAAAATTACTAATTGGCACATAGAACTGAAAATAGAGGTAAACTGGCAAAAATGTTAAACCATCCTGCTTCAAAAACGAGAACTGCTTCCCAGGACAACCGATAAAACAACGAGAAATAAATGGAGAAGATGTATCGTGGAGGAAGGAAGCGAAATGTACCATAACTGATTGGAAAGCTTGATTAAAAACTCACGTGGACCAAACATAACGAAGATGCATGAATATCAGTGCATATTATCAGTGCATAATATCAGAATCCATTATCCTGTCCATCGAACTAACTATGGCCAGAACAACTTTATCTCAAGAGCTACCAGACTAGCCAATGAACAGCCCAATATAGATTTCTTTGGATCTTATAATTAATTCCTGAGTCAGGTGTGTGTTAGTTTTTGAGTGGTGGTTGAGTGGGAGGTAATTATGTAAAATTAGGTAGTATACTGTTATCTTTATATTAATCATCTTTATATTAATTAGAATTTATTTAATAAAAGGTTTAACAATCTTGTAATTGGGCTTTGTCCGTTGAAAAATAAATAAATAAATAAATAAATAAATAAATAAATCAGTGTTTGGTACGCCAAACTTATAATGACAGACAGATAAACTGTGCGAGACCGTTCGTGGCCCGTCTAACCTCGGATAAGTACAAGGTCTGTTCAAAAAAATTATGAAGTGGGCTCGTAGAGAAAAATATTAAAAACAAAGAAAAAAATTCATCCGCCCTCCACGTTGGTGCCACGCCGTTTACCACAGGATGGCAGAGCTGTATGTGAATGCAGCCGATTTATATGGTCATGATTTTAGTCGTTTCTTCATCTGCTCTGGGCATTCAGCTGATGACGGCTTAAGGCCAGAAACCGGTCCTGGGAGACACTTATATATATATATATATATATATATATATATATATATATATATATATATATATATATATATATATATACAAGGGTAAATCGAATATAAACCGGAATTGTTTTATACATATACATTATTTATAAAATGATACAATAAACTATTGATCATTTTACAACAGTCTCCTCTACGCTCTACACATTTTCCCAGCGGTTTGGAAGTTTGTGAATTCTTTGCTCGTAGAAACTTTGAGTTTGGGTAATCAGCCAATTGCACACGAAGTCCTCAACATCTTGATCATAGTCGAATTGTACCCCTCCAAGTCCATCTTTCAAGGGCGGAAGCAAAAAATAATAATAGGGTGACAAATCTGGGCTGTATGGAGAGTGTTCAAGGGTTTCCCAATGCATATGCTCCACTTTTTCCATCGTCAAAACCGCAGTGTGTGGCCTGGCGTTGTCATGGAGGAGGACGTCTCTGATGGGGACACCGCGTCTTTTGCTCCTGTAAGCGGATTTTCTTGCCCCCAACAGCTGGCAGTAGTAGGCAGCATTAACCGTGCATCAATTATATAGAAAATCAATCAGCAAAACTCCCTGCCAATCGAACAAAAACGGTTACGAAGACCTCACCGATTGAGAGACGAGTTTTGGCCTTTACAGGGCAGGTTTCGTCTTTCCTTCGCCATTCCTTACTCGCCATTTTTGATGCTGAAGTGTAATAATGCACCCATGTTCTTCACATGTCACGATACGCTTCAAAAAGTCTCTCCTTCTCGCCGAAATCGATTCAGAAATCTCTTACACATTTGCAATCGGATGTTTTTTTGATTTTCGGTCAATAACATCGGGCACAGATTTTATTGAAGCCAAAATGATTTCTGATGATTGTTTGAGCACTTCCAAAGCTAATGCCCACCTTTAAAGTGATTTCATGAATAGTGAGCCGCCGGTCACCTTCGATAAGGTCACGACAGCACCAATGTTGTCAGCCCTGACACTTCACCAGGGAAGTGTATTATGACTTACATTTACCACACTTTCTCGTCCACTTTTAAACTTCTTGGCCCTTCCAAACACTTGGATCTTAGACTGGGTATCCTTCCCATACTGAACCTTCAACCGAATTAATATTTCGGATGGTTTAACGCTTTCCTTAGTTAAAAACTTTATTATAACCCTTTGCGCAACAGACGGTGGAACCTGTTATTTACTCATGGCTGTATTGATAAAAGAACTGAGCGAAACAGCCCACCGAGCGTTTTCCCCACTCATAATACATTACACTGCAACAACCTACACTGACAACTTGCTCGTGATTGGGTCAGGAAAGAAATTGTAAAATTCTGGTTTATATTTGATTCACCCTCGTATATATATTTGATTTATTTCCCTGTCAAATGCCAACATTATTTTATTATCATCTTAATAAATATCAAGTAATTAATACATTGATAAATATCCTGTCACGAGTTTATAATATAATCAATAACATGATGATAAAAAATGAAAGCTTAAAGTATTAAATCAATAGTTAATCTAGATCATTCTAAATTTTTAAAATTCCACCTTTAATACCTTTAAATCTTTAAACATTTTTTGTTTAAAAGATAAAATGATTAAAGTTCATATCCTTAAAGTTGAAATTCATGGCATTACCTCAGTACAGACATCGTCTAATCTACATCTCAGAATGATTGATTCATTTTGAATGCGATTAGTTGAAATCGTCACCACTTCGGATATTGAAACCCACGATAAATCGTACAAGATATAATCATTGTCTTCTTCTGAATTTTTGATGGAACTGGGAAAATCGAAAATGTTGGTAGTTTCTGTTTCTATGTTGTAAACATAGACGTTCACTACAGGATTTGGTGTACCAACCTGTAAAGACAAATCAAAATTGTAAGCGGTTGACATCATTATTATGATGAATCACCTTTGGATATGATATGTTTGCCAGCGTTGGATATTGATCAGATAATTCGCCAGGTAATCCATAAAGAAAATAGAAAAATTTGTCAACTTTTGTATCATTAAATTTGGCGTAAGCTAAATTTTTGCCATCTGGAGAAAACCATAATGCTGTACCAGTACCCAAGACTTCCTCTGAAAATCAATAAAAAATAATGGCTCAGTATAAAAACGGCAATAATAAAATGTTCTGTAAAATGCATGTTCAGTATATAAAATTGTTCAGACAAGAATTAATCTTAATTAAAAAAAATAAAATAATGAAACTAATTTTTTATATTTCTTATATCCAATCAATATTCAATGGAAATTATAATTCTACATTGTCTCCTTTAAAGTAGTTCCCTTGGGAAGTCACGTAGCTCCGGAGACGTCTTGTCTTCTCTTCACTGCATTCTTAAGTTTAGATACAGTAATAGCCCCTTCAGCTGGTCGGTTGCGGCCTTTTCAATATTCTCCAAGGTTCAAAAATTGGGTTTTTTGAGGTGAATGTTCAATCTTGGGGCAACGGTTCAAATCTGGTTAATAAGGAGGTTAATTAGCCACAGTAATGTTTTCACTTGTCAAAACCCCATTCACTGAAAGCGCTGGGTAGCAAGGTGCACTGTCGTGATGCAACACCTAGGTATGTCGCGAAAAACTTATCGTTCTGGATTTTTTGACATTTTTCGAATTTTCAAATGCTCATATCGCGGAAACTAGACGTTTTATTGAAATTTTGCAGCCAGATTCGGAAAGTACGCGTTTCGGTGCACCAAATATTCTGTAATCACCAAATTTAATTTTCAAAGTCTTTCAAAAACAACACGGGAACAATAATGGTTTACCTGGTATACCGATATCAAAGCAAATCAATGTGCTTCTGATCTCTGATTTGCTCATTTTGGCCTTTTTTGACAGAGTCGTATTCAACAATCCAAGACTCGTCACCAATAATGACACGTTCCAAAAAATGAAGGACAGCCGCTCCAAAGTGTCAAGACCTGTTTCTGTAGTCCTTTTGATTCTGCAGAAAGTTTTTCGGGACCATTTTCCCGCAATCTCGACCTTTTCAGAATGCCTTAAACTACCTGAAAACCTAGTCCCTTGGCAAAACACTGCTTCCATAGACATGTTGAAATTTTGCTTAAGTTAGGTTAGGTCCGTCACGCTGTGCCAAAGTCTGGAACAAAACTTGATAGCGCACCATAGCTCGACATTTTCAGAACATTTTTTTTTCATTGCTCGACGTTTTCGCTTATTTTCAGAACGTATTAGAAAAATCCAGTTAAAAAATCAATTACTGTGGATCACCAAGTGGCTCTAGGAAGTTCAAACTCGCACTGGAGATGCATCAAATGTTGGTATGTCTCCCTTCCAAAGAAGAAGCCAACATTATTGCCAGATCGAACGCTAAGCAACCTTCTCATTACTATATTTACACACTTCGTCGAATATGTTATCCTTTTGTGCAAACTACGACTCCACAATATCAATTATAATCTTGGGAAAGGAGGTAATAATTAGATAGATATAAATCAGGAGAATTTGGTGAATTGTCGACAACTTCAAAGCCGATATCATCGACTTTTTTTAAGACACTATAAGACTTGTGAGAGAACGCATTGTAATACCAAAATAAGAAATCTTTAGAAAACACAACCTTGGTCCAAAATGTGTTTAACAGACCCTATCCATAATCAAACATCCCACACTTTCGCCGACTTCTCGTCGGATGACTTATACATGCAGTTTTTGATTTTTTTGGACTGCATCTAATGAAACAACAGTAGTCGGGCGTTATGCACTCCAACCGCTAAGTTCCACAATATCATGTAGAACACACAATAACCTGCATCTCCGCCAAAATGAGCATTCTGTTAGTGGCTTGACCGGGAACGAGCCCCACCCATCCCTTGGAGGGCATATGTTTCGTCTGTTGGTGGTTAGACTCATCAAGTGGTTAACCATACACGAAGATTAGACTCTGCTCTGAATCAAGCATGCCAAATAGTTACTGGGTGTCTAAAACCTAGTCCCGTTAGTCAGATTCATATTTTAAACTATATCGCACCACCTAAAATTAGGAGAACTGTGGCAAGTATGGCCGAGCGTAAACAGCAACAAACTAATACACGCCATCTGCTGTTTAACAAAACTGCTGCACAGTTCAAAGCAAGGCAGTTTCCTGACATCCGTGCGACCTTTGGTTGTTTCTGCGTCTGTTGTCACACTGGAAATGTGGCATGAGTCATTGACAGAAGAATATAAGGTATTGAAAATCTACTATTACACATCAGAAATGCATAACAGCAGTCACAACAATGAATAGAAATTGGTGGATGTGTACTAAGAAAGGCAAAATTGGTTTTATCGACAGGAAATTACACCATGGAATCAATTTTTAAGAACGCTAAAAGAATGTTAATGTTTTATTTTCTTAGATAAGCTAAGTATTTATGAATGTACCCTTCCTGATTTCCATTTGATTTCAAATCTCAAAATGTCTTATGGAGGGAAGAAGAGAGATGTTTTGAACCCACTTTAGGCAAGGGATCAAATCACTCATCAGGTGGCTCATTTGAGATGATACTGATTATACTGCATGTATAAACCAGGCTAGGTTGATTATGGATAAGGTCTCCCTATTCTTGACAAGAGAGTATGTGTCAGTATCCTGATTGGTATATTATCATGAACTTTTTTTGCCCTTGGGAATTTTTGCCATTTTGCCAGTTGTGTTGCGATATTCTTGGATCAATAAAGAAACACATTTTTCTCTATGAACAAAAAATTACATACACTCTCTGATATTCCAGTCATGATGGCTTTAATACCAATTACTCATGTAATGAATTTATTAATTTTAAATTTGGAAATAACAGATCAGTATGAAAAAATCATCGAAAATGTGGTTGAAATGGCTGCTGCAATAGCACCAGCAGTGAAAAGTTTCAATCAAAATCTCAAATGAAACCATCGATTTAATGAAGAAACGGAGGACAATAAAGACAGAACAATTTAGACAGGGTCGAGTACGTTGAGCTTTGCAAAACTATAAGAAAACGTATTCGAGAGGAAACGCGTCGCTTCAACATGCAGCTAGTGCAAAAAACACTAGAAAAAAAAACAAAGGAATAAACAAAGCCAAACATAAGCTGATAAATAAAAGGACGCAAATGTTTGCCTTAATGCGTTAGGATGGCACAGTGTGTAGGGAGCGTACGGAAATATTAGAGGTTATCAGAAGATTTTATTCAAAGTTATATGAAAATCAGAACCAGTTAAAGATAGCAATACCCACGGAAGAACAAAAGATATCCTGTTGGAAAAACTGATAAATACCATACAAGCGATGAAGAATGGAAAGACTCCAGGAAAGGACAATGTAAAGGTTGAAATATTGAAGGCTGGTGGTCGAACTCTACATAAAATACTGGCAAAATTGTACTCAAAATGCCTCAAAGATCAAAAAATACCCAGTATATGGCAAAATGCTGAAGTGATTCTTCTTCATAAAAAAGGAGCACAGGAAGATTTAAAAAACTACCGCCCAATAAGCCTCCTATCAGTTATGTACAAAGTTTTCACCAAGATAATATCTAAAGGAATATGAAGAACACTTAATGACGCACAACCAAGAGAGCAGGCAGGATTCAGTACAATGGACCATATCCAAGTTGTCCAAGAGACCATAGAAAGGCACAATGAATACACCATGCCACTGTGCTTGGCTTTTATTGGCTATGAAAAGGCATTTGATTCAGTATCAACGCAGGCCATAATAGATGCATTGCTTAACCAGGGGATAGACAGAGTCTATGTGAACCTACTGAGATCCATGTATGAGGAAGCTACAGCTACAGTTAACATGGATGACTTTGAAGTTAAAATCAACGTAGAACGTGGTGTACGGCAGGATGACTCAATATCGCCTGTTCTTTTCTCAGCCTGCCTTGAAGAGGTATTTCGTAATCTAGATTGGGAACAGCAGGGAATAAAAATCAATGGTTGGATATCTAAGCCATCTTAGATTCGCGGATGATATAGTTCTCTTTTCACAAGACCCAGATGAGCTACAAGAACACATACGAGAGCTGCAAAGGGCGGGAGAACCATTTGGTTTGAAAATAAACCTAAAAAAGAGTCAGGTTATGTTTAAGAAATGTGCTGTCAACAGAAGAATTTCTATTCTAGGAAGTGATTTAGAGGTTGTGGACCACTACATATATCTGGGGCAAAGGATTTCAATGGAAGGTGATACCGCCCGGGCGGTGGACTGGCAGGCATTTGGCCGGCTCAATATAGTATTTAAGAGCAAACTCTCACTTTGTCTGAAGAGAAAGGTTTTAAATCAGTGCGTGCTGCTGTTTTGACATATGGAAGTGAAACATAGACACTCACATCACAATCAGTTCAAAAGTTTCGGGTTGCACAGAGGGGAATGGAAAGGTATATGCTTGGCATTACAAAGCGGGACAGAAAGACCTGCATATGGATCAGAGAACAAACGAAGGTATGTGACATCATTGGAAAGGCGAAAGAATTGAAATGGAAGTGGGCAGGTCGTATAGCGAGACGATGTGACGACAGATGGACCAAAGTATTTCTGGAATGGGTACCGCTTGATCATAAACGCCCGCGAAGAAAGCTGAAAATACGATGGACTGATGACCTCATCAAGTATATTGGACCCGAATGGCAGAGGACCGTGCGAATTGGAAGCATGCTGGAGAGGCCGTCATCCTGCAGTGGATCGACAATGGCTGAATATATATATATATATATATATATATATATATATATATATATATATATATATATATATATATATATATATATATATATATATATATATATATACATACACACATACATGTATATATATATACATACACACATACATGTATATATATACATACACACATACATGTATATATATACATACACACATGGGTGTGTGTGTATGTGTGGGTGCGTATTGATAAAATTGAACTTCGAGCTGTTATAAAGTACGTTATTTTCAGAAACTGATTTTATATGATATGAAATGTTTGAAAATTCAACAGGTTTTTTTCTCAATCTAAATGAAAAATTGTGCACCCTATTCTATATTATATGAAATCAGTTTCTGAAAATAAGTATCAGTACCTCAAATGTAAAGGTTAGTTGTCAAAAAGGGACTCCTTGTTGAAATACCCTGTATATTCTATTTTTAAAAGAGATAGTAGGAAGAACTCACACAATTACATAACAATTCATTTACTCTACAATAAATCGTAAATGCAGTGATTTCATCTAAATAAGTATTATTCTTACTCACCTTCATATACCCAATCTGGAACTCCATTATAGATAACACCAGGAATACCATCAGATGTAACAGTTATAGGTAACGATCCGTCCAATATACTTTTCAAATAATAGATGTTGTTTTCATAAACATATACGATACCATGGCCTGTGTTATCAAACTGAGCAAGCTGAACTGGACGTTTCTCATTTACGTCAAAATATTTTCTATTAATAAAATAGAGATGTTATTAACAGGCAATAAAAAGATGCAAAAAAAGAACGAATTACACAGATTAAACATTAACACACAGATTAAACACACAGCAGTCGGTTAATAAAAACACTAAATTATGGATGCTCAAAAAGAATTTACACTTTTCAGAATGAATGATGAAATGATTTGAAGTTCAACAAGTAACCCACTTCGATTTACAGATTACGTAAAATCTTCAAATGTTAGAAATATGTTCTTCTCTTCTTTGGCTCTATGTAAATACGCCAAGTTTTGATTATTTGATGTTTTGAGATCATTATTAATATTCCACGTAACCTGAAGTGGTCGTGCCAAAATATGTCCGTTAAAATATCATATACTAAAAGTCACAATAATTATTAAGATTTACTCTAAGAAATATTTTATTTCAGAAATAACGAAAACTAACAAAAACAAAAACGATAGAATATGTATTAAATGTGAGATACAGGAGATCATGAACTTTGGAGTGAGGAGGGGCTCTCAGGGTATCGAAAGACAGTTAACGAGTCAGAGAAGATTAGCCAATAAGGGTTATTAGATGTCAGATTGCATTTGAGATCATCATTCTATTATCGAAGTATTGGGGAGGCAACATTTGAAAGTTGTTTGATTTATAACAAACGGCAGCGCCCTTTTGAAGCTGAGAGTAAGTGTAAGCGGTTAAAAGAGACCCCTTTAAGGGGGTAAGTGGATAAAACATTACAGAAAAGTAATAAAAGGGGAGTGTTTTAATCATATTGAAGGAAAGATGAAATGTAAAGGCAGGAAATGATTCTATCTATGTGGAAGAGCAGAAGGGAAACAGGACAAAGAAACAATTAAGGAAAGATCAAAATTGTGAAGTAAGTCAAATAGATCCGAACCTAAAATGTTTCCGAATCCAAAGAGAACGTGCAAACGTATAATTAAAGTATAAATAATTAGTTAAAAAGTAAGTAAACTAAAAGTTAAAAAGTAAATAATAAAAACTGCTCTGTTTTTTATCATTTGATCTCTCCAAAGTGTAATTTTATAAATTCAATTTTATTTTATATCTAAGCAAAATTTTTGTTACCAAATTGTTTTCTAATTTAAAATTAATGTGTCTAAATAAATAAAGTGTAATGGATAAACAAGTTTTCTTTTAATTTGTCTTCTGAATGCCAAAAATCTTTAAGATTAAGCTTGAATATTAACAATAAATTTCTTGTACATCATTAAAAAATTAAGTTAGTATAAGTAAATGATGTAACTATCTTATTATTTATTAGTGAATAACTTACCCAGTTGTTGTATCATAAACTGTGCAAACCACTGTTGTGGAGTGTCGAAAGACCTGTGAGATAACATTAGGCAGCCAATAAAACATTATTATTATAACAAATAAATACTTACAGAAGATGCGTTATATTTCATCAAAACATAACTTTGATCCGGCGAAAACGAAACGCTAGCCCCGGGATAGCCATCCTAAGAAATATTAACAATTTCAAATACCTTTACTAGAAAACGTAATCAGAAAAAAGCAATTCATCATTGATATGATCGTTGGGAATTTTGAACAAGCGTATAAGGATTGAAATTACCAACAATCATCAACAATAAATAAGGTAATTAACCGCATAAGCCGGTAAAAACCTTTTTCCTTCATACGCACCAGAAAAGACCCATCCAATAACAATTGCGAAGATTTAGTGGTGACGTCAAACGTATAAAAATTACTTGAATTTTTAAAGATGAATGTCGTATCTGAAAAATAAAAATATATTTATGATTACATCAGAGGTCGTTTTATTGTTGTCGATTTTTAATTGATTATTTTTGACAATACTATAATTTTTAATATAATTCGCTATCATCACTATCATTGTTAATATATTTTTTCATAAATATTATTGTTCAATTGGACCATTTATAAGTTTTGATGATTTCAACGTAAACATATTAATAGTTAGAAACATTCGCTTTTTTTAATATACAGGGAGTGCCAATAGTTGCAATTTTTTGATGAGGGCTGAAGATGGAAAAAAAGTTTAAGTATAGTGCAATTAAATATGCTGCCTAATTTAAAATTAATTTTATGCATACAGGGTATCTCACAAAGTCATGGAGAGGTATAGTTTTGTTTTTTCTTATTTAACACCCTATTTGTTTTTATTTCCACATCATCTATTTTCACATTTTGCTACTGATTCTAAACATATTTCGTGAAATATGTCATATGCCTAAACCCAATGGTTTTACCGATATCCGCCATTTTATAAAAAATATCGGAGTTGCAGACTATTTTGCAGTGTCATATATCATTTATTTTTTGATGTAGGATTATCATTTCTGGTACCAAACCTCATCATAATGCATTAGCGTTAATATGACCGAAAGAGCGATTTGAAGGAACTGGATGTGAGGATTACGAAAAATACCTGGAAAGGTAGAAAAGGGCTGTGAGTGTCCGCATATTTCATGCTGGCAGATAGAAAACGAGGTAGGCATTAAAAAATCCACAGCCAACAGAATAACTAGGAAATATAAATTTTATCCATATCTTATACAATTGGTTGAACAACTAAATCAAAATGATTTCGATCGAAGGCTTGAATTTTGTAATTGGGCATGAAAAAAAAATAGTGAAAAACCTAACTTTTTCAAATATATTTTATTCACGGATGAGGTAACTTTCCACAAAAATGGGTACATCAACCGACTTCCATTATTACAGCAGTGGAAATCCAAGGTTCATTAGCCCTTCAGCATAGATGGTCTAACGGCTGTTTTATTTACGAAATGGTTTCATCGATGTTTTATTCCAAAAATTAAAAATATGAACAAAAAGTGAAAAGATATTTGTTGAAGAAAAATTGCCGTTAACCATTTTGTTGATAATGGACAACCCCCGTGAATATCTTGTGTTACTAGTTACAGAAAATAATAATGTTAAAGCGTGTTAATAATATATAAAGTAAAAATTTAGGGTTAGAGGCGCCTCAGCAACTTGGGAGGCTATTTTTAGCGATTGGACCTACAGCTTAAAGTGGGTTTCGAACCACGATCATCGGCTACCCAAAACCCCGGTTAGCACTCCCCTCGGGCTATCAAACCTTGGTTTTGTGCTTAACTATAAGTATCTTGAGAAGCCTACCGACTGGCGAGTGAGTAAAGTAGAAAACCTCTCAAAAGGGGTCCGGCCTTACCCAGCCTCGAACTGGCGGGTGGCTCCTTGTGAAATGATTTGCACAATAATTGAGTATTATTCTGTGTTGGGAGTTATAGAATGCTGGAAGTCGTCCACATTTACGAATGTAATTGTATTTATCAAAGAAGCAGTGGATGGATTGAAACCAAAAACGAAACAGCATGCTGCAGGAATTTGTCGAGTAATGCAAATAGTTGGAGTTTAACGATATGATAGAACATGAAATGATGAATAATTACATAGTCGAACAACATAAAGTGTTCAAAAACGAGAAATTGAAAGATCTTGTCAAATCTTCTTCAGAAGTGAATGACAATGAGGATGAACATGAACAAGAACCGCCGTATAGGCATTTGAAAAATTTTGGAGGCAAAAAATTAATTATACTGTCATAGAAGCTTTAGAATCTTTATAAAATATTGAAATGAAAAGACAAAAATGACAACTTCCAATTGCAATGGTTTTTGAAAAAAAAAATTAAAAACTATCGATGATGTACTGCTCATCTCATCGTTTGTATCTCAGCCTAACAAACAGTCGACTGTCAAAAACCTACAAGATGATCACATATGCAACTCAAGATGATAAGATGTTTTGATCTGCCAGTTGATCCCAGTCTACGGAAAATTAAAATGATAAGATTTTATGGCGATGTTTTCTTGTTATATACTACATAATTGTAGAATAGTAAAATTATATAAAAATAATTGTTTTATGATATGTACGTAATATTAAATAAATAATACTTAGCAACATATTTTTCTTTGATTTTGCTGCTTTAATTTTGCGATATACATGCAAAAATGTGGGTACCACAAGTGTATCGCAAAAACCGATGGAACCAAACCCTGTAGCTACACAGGTGATATTCTACTTTCTTTAGTGGTATGTTAAAGGAGGACTTTATAATAATCCCCCACAAAAAAATCGGAAAGGATAGAGAATAGAGTTAATAATCCGATATTCTTTAAATAGAAATATTCTTGTTTTGATCGGAAATCGATTTATTTTCCAAGGTAGTCTCCTTTTAGCTCGATACACTTCGCCCAACAATTTCGCAACTTTTTATGCCTGGCAAAAACGACTTGTCGAAATTTGCAAAACAGTCTGCTGTTTCGATGAGGTTTTATTCATTTGTTGTGTCATTCATTGTCATTTGTCAGTTGTCATTCATTTATTTCCAGTCGGACAAGTCGAAAAAGGCCAAGTCTGGAGAATAAAATGGTTGCGGTGTCAATTCCTAGAGTAAATTAGCTAATTTCGCTGATAAATTGGCAGACGAATGAGCGGGTGCATTGTCGTAGTAAAAAGGCACTTTTTTCTTCGTGAATTAAAGCTTTTTTTATCAACTGTTCGTAAAATCTAACCAACAACACCAATACTCTCATATGATCGTTGTTCCCTTTTTCAAATAGTCGATGCCTTGCGAATCCCAGACAGTCACTATGACTTTTCTGTTCAATAATAGCGCCTTCGTGTTCTTTTGGGGCATGTTTGCCATGTAAAACTATCTATTTTAACTGTTCCTTAATTTCTGGTATGTAGTAATGAAATCAAGCCCCATCAGCAGTTAGGAATCGCCATAGAAAACCTCTCAAATTGCGCATATACATGTCTAGCAGCACTGTGAAGTGGTCTCTCCATTCCTTTTTTAGTTCATAGTGAGCAAACACGGCGCTCATGTGCTGATAGCTTCTTCAAACCCAAATGTTCATATAGGATATTCCGTACGCATGCGACAAAGATGTTTATCATCTCAACAGACTCTCTAACCTGCACTCTACGATTGGCCAACAAAATATTATGGAATTTGTTGGCTATTTTGTCAGTAGTAACCTCATGTAGAGTCCAAAGCTAGGGGCATCACTCGTGCTGGTTTGATCATAGCGAAATTTAATAAACCACATATGAACCATGAAATCTAAAGGAGCAGAGTCCCCAAATGCTTTTTCAGCTTTTCATCGGTTTGCGGAATAGTTTTTCTTCGCAAAAAGTAGTGTTTAATGAACACGCCAAAATGACTTTTTTCCATGATAGGAAAAATATGAAACTTGTATGTTTTCGAAGACTGTCAACACAAAACTAAATGTCATAGCGGCTTGAAATTTACAGAGAGCTACTAGAAAGAAAGTTACTTTTCAGAAATGCATACTATCGGTGAAATAGAATTTCCCCAAAATTGTGTCTATTTCACCGAATTAGTAAAATAGACACAATAGAAACATTGGAAAAATGTGAATAACATTTATAACAAAAGCGTTACCTTTATTAAAGCAAACATGAAAAGGTAATTTCAGTAATATTGTTAACATAAATTGCAACTACTTGATTATTGAATTGAATTAAAACACAACTGTTTAATTCAAAATTAATTCAAAGAAAATAATTTAATTCAAAGAAACTACTTTTTGAAAGGCCCATGAAAGTGTATTAAAAATTTTGGAATTCTCAGTGGTTGAGTGGTGATAAATTTACACATAAATTTTGTTCATATATAATACAATGATATTGCATTAAATTTTATTCAGACTGGCTTTTTTTATTACTGCAAATCCTTAATTTGTGTCGATTCATTGCCATTATGACACATGAATATATCTGCTCCCTTCGTAGTTCCTTTCATAGGATAAAAGACAGCCAGTTCTTCTGTAATTTCCAAATTATCATCGATGCCACGGATGAAAATTGGCAACTGCACTGTATCTGTCATATCAGCACTTTCATCAATCGCGACACAGCAAAAAACAAATTTAGATACCCGATTTTTAAGAGAATTTTATATATCTTCTTTTAACTCTTCAATTCTTCTAGCAACTGTTACTCCTGATAGACTAATTTTAGAAAAAAGGTGTTTTTGTGATGGGTATAAAACTTCTGTAGCTGATTCCATGCATTCTTTTATAAATTGGCCAACCACGAAAGGCTTTGACTTGGAAGCATTTTTTTCCGATATAATATAGCTTACCTAAAGAAATATTTTATTAAATACCTTAATTTTCGCAATAACAAAATATGAGTTAACTTTGAACGGAGCTTAAACTTAAGTATAGTACTGCCCATTAATGTGATAAAATGACTTACCTTTACACAAATTTCGTTCTCTATATTTGGTCTCTGAAATGTCTATTGCTGCAACTGTAGTTGTTTCTTCAAGGCTTCCACTTTGTCAACCCGCATTTGACATTCAATTCCATCAAATTTGGCAACGTGTTTTATCTCATAATGTCTTTTTAAATTATATTCTTTCGTAACAGCAACCTGCTCACGACATACCAAACACACGGGCTTTTATCGAATGTTTACAAGTAAATACAAGTTTGTCCACTTTTCTTGGAAAACTTGCGACTCATCAGTGATTTTGAGTTTTCGCTTCATACTTATTATAGGCGCTAGATCACCCTCGAAATAATTTGCGAAAGAATATTGTTGCCAAACCTGCAAAACCGCCGACGACGGCCGCGGGAGCTGTTGCCGCCCACCTTCCAGAATCCTCTCAAAGAAACGACGAAGTATCCTGCCGAACAGTGTAGTTTTCGCACAGCCACTCGTTATTCGCTTGGAACACCATGACAATATCAATAACACGCAAGCCGTTATCGATTATTATTGAAATACCGCATCACAATAATTAAATGCGTAACGACAACTACATGAGTGTAAGTCAGTATTACATCATGTCAATTTTGTGAACGAAGTTAGAATACTTGAGACTTAGACTTTTAGTCCTAGACTATTCTTTGCAAGTAATTTTTTTTCCAGCTAGTTGCGGGCCGAGAAAAAAACGCAAGTGGCCCGCGAGCCGTGGGTTGAAGACCATTGTATTAAATGATTGCAAAATAAAGTATATATATATATATATATATATATATATATATATATATATATATATATATATATATATATATATATATATATATATATATATATATATATATATATATATTATCTCACTAGGCCGCATCCAATTAATGATTTTAATATATCAATTTTTATAATGTTGTAATAGTTGATTAAAATGGTTGTAACAACATGAGACTAGTTAGAAATATATAATATTCATCTTTATCATAAAATAAATTGACCCATAAATTGTGGCATTTTTTTTCAAATCAATGTTTAATGTTTGTTATCATTAAATGTATATGTTATATATTGTACAAAATAATGTATTTAGTAAAATTGGTATACTAAGTGTAAGTGGTATTCAGAAATATTTCTATTTTAAGGTTGTTATTTCCAAGCCGTTAGTTTTTAACTCTTACGTAACTATAATACAAAATATCACCTACCAGGTGCAGCTGTTAATAATTCTTAATTAAAAAAAATATATGTTTAAATTGGGGGAATGGTAAAAAATGGTTTATTCAAAGTATGCGCCAACTCTAGATACACATTTTTACCATCTCACTGGTAATTTCTGGATGCGCTCCCAGAAAAACCGTACATCTTTTGAGGTGGTCCAGTCATCAAGTAATTTTTCCACATCTTCGTAATTGTTAAAGTTTTTCATGGAAAGTGCGTGATACATCGACGAAAACAAGTGGTAGAAATGGTAGTCAGAAGGGACCAAGTCTGGTGAATACGGCAGATGAGGCAAAAGTTCCCAACCAAGTATAGAAATGGTGTCTCTGACCGTTTTTGCCGGGTGTGATAGAGTATTGTCGCACTACAAAATCACTTTTCCGTGTCTTGTGGCTCATTCTGGTCGCTTTTCAATGCATGGTTCAAATTGATGATTTGTTAATGGTATCGAACGATATTAACTGTTTCATCTGGTTTCAGAAGCTCATGGTACACGACAGCCTTGTAATCCCACCAAATGCACAGTATTGTCATCTTTCGAAAATGACTCGGTCCTGCGGTCGATATTGATGGTTGTCCTGGGTCAAACCACGGTTTTCTGCGTTTTGAGTTCTCAAAATATATCCATTTTTCGTCTCCAAATCCGATGAAAAAAAGTATTTCTTTTATGCCGAGAAAGCAACACTACGCACACCGTTTTTCGCTTTTCCATCGGTCTATAGTTCAGCTAATGTGAATCCATTTTCCTGCCTTCTGAATCTTCGATCCTGCCTTCGGGATTTGTTGTTGAGTCTGCATATGGTATTGTCCAACAATGCTTGCAATTCGACATCTTCAATTTTTTTCGGTTGACCTGGGCGTTCTTTTTCTTTCAAGTCGAAATCATCACTTTTGAATCGCCTAAACCAACACCCACAAGCGTCTTGCGCACTGTTACCATACGTTTCCACAAGTATACTATACGACGGTTTTGACTCGCGTTTTTTTTTTTGATTGAACAAGAAAAACAGTTTGGATGGAAACTCCAGATGTTCATCACAAGAAATAAATATGACGTTAACTCGAAATCGTTTAAACATCAATGGCATTTTAAAAGGTACTATCGTATCAACCAAATAACATAAGATATTAGACTGTGAACTGACCCTTGTTTCCATCGCCATCTCTTAAAAAATTAAGAATTATTATTCGCCACACCTTGTAGATAATTATTTGTGGCTAAACTTAAGTTCAAAAAATCTTGAAATAAACAAGTTCGTATAATATAAAGAGCGATAATATTAATATATTAAAAGGATGTATATTAAGGATGTCATTCAATGGAAATCAATAGCTTTTAGTTTATTTTAATTTGTCAACAAGATAACCGTTAGATAGTTACTAGTGTTTAAACTTAAGTTTAAATGTTTTAAAATAAACAATTTGCAAAGCGGTGCTTAAATAATATATAAACGGAGAAATATTACATTCAATTTTGTAGCTTGCAAATTGCTCTTTAGTATTTCTAACGGCTAGGGAATAACTTGCGTTTAAACTTATGTTAAAACATTTTTAAATAAACAATTTCTTATAATCATAGTAGTGTTTTAATAATGTCAAATATTGTATTGAGAGGAATATTGTATTCAGCTTTGTGGCTTTTGATTTGTTCTTTCATATTTCGAACAGTTATATAGCTACATTTGTAAAAACTTAAGTTACACCATTTTAAAATAAATAATTTTATACCACAAAAGCGGTGCCTTGATGATATAAAAAAGAGGAATATTATATTCAGTTTGGTAGCTTTTAAATTGGTCTTCCATACTTATATAGTAAGTATAGTTAATTATATAGTTATATAGAATATAGTTTTATAGTTGTTTTTGTGTAAACTTAAGTTAAAACGTATTTAAATAAACGACTTCAAATAATCGACGTGGTATTATAATTATATAAAAAAAACGATTATATTCAATTTTGTGCCTTTTGAAGCGCTCTTTAGAATTTGGAACAGCTAGTTGTGTTTAAAATTAAGTTTAAACATCTTGATAAAACAGTCTGATATAATGGTGTTTTAATAATTTAGAAAAGATAAATATTATCTTCAACTCGTTAGCTTTTGAATTGATCTTTCGTATTTCAAACAGCTAGATAGTTAGTTGCGTTTACACTTAAGTTAAAACATTTTTAAATGAATAATTTGTTTTAATCAAAGTGGTGCTTTAATGATATAGAAAATGACGAATATTGTATTCAATTTTGTAGCTTTTAAATTGTTCTTTCGTATTTCAATAGACAGGCTTAAGTTAAAACATTTTTAAATGCATAATTTCAGACAATAATATTATATGTTTTAATACCATAAAAAAGAGGAATATTATATCCAATTTCGCAGCTTTTGAATTGCTCTTCCATATTTCGAACAGTTAGTTATTTCTGTGTAAACTTAAGTTAAAACGTCTTTAAATAAACTATTTCAAATAAATCAACGTGGTGTTATGATTATATAAAAAAGGACGATTATTATATTCAGTTTTGTAGCTTTTGAAGTGCTTTTCGAATTAGTTATGTTTAAACTTAAGTCTAAGCATCTTTAAAAAATAATCTCATATAATCAAAGTGGTGTTTTATATAATAATATAGAAAAGATGAATATTCTGGATCTTTCAAATTTCAAAATATTAGATAATTATTTGTGTTCGAACAAATTTTAAAACATCATTAAATAAATAATTTTCTCAAAATAAAGTAGTATTTTAATAATATACAGAATGCGAATATTGTATCCAATTTTATAGTTTTTGAATTGCTCTTTGGTATTTCTAAAAGTCCTTAATAAAAAATAAACGATGAAGGGGAAGGCTAGAGATCAGCTGATCTATTATGGTCAAAGTGAAACAAGCCTAGTTTAGGTAGTTACCACCTATCTAAAAAAAATCAAAAACGCAATCGTACAAAGACACTCGGAAATTTTTTAGCTGTGTAAATAAACGTACAAGAGAGTATTGATTGATATATCAAAGAGATTAATGAAACATTAATCTAAACCATTTTCAACAGAAGAATAAAATTCTGCAGTCCTGCGCAATGTCAGTGAAGGTATTGTATCAACCAGCATTACGACATATTCTTGCTCTTGGCATGGTTAATAGATGTTATGGAAAATGTCAAATAATTTTAATAATATATTACCAAACAATACTGCACGAAGTCGGATGGTACAGGATACAATAAACCTTGTACCATCCCACTTTATTGGCACACTTCTTTCACGAGCGGAGCTTCTATAATGAGAACGAAATCTAAATCGATTGTCGTAAGTTTTTTTTACCTTTGGACTGGACCGTTCGCGGAATGTTTTTTATTTTTTACAAATCAGGTTTTAGTAAAAAAATGCACGAACTTGGGTTACCCCAAATAATATAGCACATAATATTTGAAATTGTTTCCATACTATAAGATTAGTACTCTTCCCATACCTGTTAACCATAGGCCATTCCATCCTTTGCTACTAAAAGTACCATTTAAAAATTCGTCTAATGTGAAAGGACTTTTTTCGCCACCATCATCATCTTTAAATATAACCGATTCTTCATTACTTTCTTTTAAAATAATTCTAGCAGTAACACAGATGGTACATGTAGCTAAAAGAAACTAAAAATACAAATTAAAAAATAAATAAATAAATAAATAAATAAATAAATAAATAAATAAATAAATAAATAAATAAATAAATAAATAAATAAATAAATAAATAAATAAATAAATAAATAAATAAATAAATAAATTAATTAATTAATTAATTAATTAATTAATTAATTAATTAATTAATTAATTAATTAATTAATTAATTAATTAATTAATTAATTAATTAATTAATTAATTAATTAATTAATTAATTAATTAATTAATTAATAAATAAACAAATAAATAAATAAATAAATATATATTTATTATTATTATTCACCAATGGGCCCTGGAGGAGCAAGCAAAGTACAGTTATAGGCGCTTCTTGTTGTTAGCCTTCCTTTGCGCCTATAATGATTTCATTCTTTCGCTATGAGCTTTTTTCCTTTCGTCAGACCAAGTTGTTCCAGTCTTCCTACATTTTTCTCTCTGGCCAACCTTCCAAACGTTACCCTTGGGTCTGAACCAGCCTCTATCCGGAATTTCACTTTGTGTAATATTTGCTGATCTTAGATCTTCTTTAATTGCAGCAATCCATTTAGCTATTTCTACTTTAGCTCTACTCCTATTTTCATAAAATTCGACTATTTGTCTAGTTAGCCTATTCGGATTCATCCGTTTTATGTGTCCGTAAAACTTAAATCTTCTTTTTCTCATATCGCTATGTATATCTGTGTATTGTTTGATTTCTTGGTTTTCTGGAAGTCGGTATGTTGTGCTATTTATTTGTTTGGGACCTAAGATTTTTTTTATAATTTTTCTTTCCTTCTTTTCAATCTCCTTGATTTCTCTCTTCCTATTCAAAATGAGCGTTTTTGCCTCATATAGACATTCTAGCTTAATAACTGTGTTGTAATGTCTCAGCTTTTTGTTTCTAGATATGCATTTTTTGTTGTAAATATTTTGGGCAAGTCTCAATGCAGTTTCCATTTTTTGACATCTACCCTTATTGGCCGCATTTTCCAACCCGTTTTACATGATTATTTCACCCAAATATTTGAATTAAGAGACTCGTCTGATGTTACCATATCTTGTTTTTAGAAATGGTGTGCTTAGTCCTAACTTTTCTGCTATTTCTTTTAGAATTTCAATATGTTTTTGTGCCGATAATATATCTTGAGCCAAAATTGCTATATCATCAGCAAACGCCAGAAAATCAATTTTGATGTTGGTTCTCCCCAGTTTAATGGGGTGGTGAAAATTCAGGGGCGACTTTTTTTCACTTTTTCTAGAACACACACACACACTTTTTAAAGTTTTTATTTCCTAACGCATAGGTTAGTTTTATTTATTTGACCTTAAAACACTCAATTTTTTTTTACTTATTTTGGAGCACTACAACCCGTACCGACTTGCGCAGAAAACATGTTCATACAAGCTACGCTGCAGGAATCGCGCGCTCTAGCCATTTGTCATTTACTCTCTGCTTGTCGGGTAGTTAAGGCGGATTGTTTTATGTTTTGAAGATGTCAGTGGAACTTAGAAGCATTAAAAAAATATTGTATTGGTTCTTCTTGGTAATTGGTTCTTCTTGGTAAATCTTCAAATTATGGGTGCAAAATTACCTTCTAATTGTCAAGTTCACGCGGTTTTATTTTTTAACATTCGCGAGTTCAATTGACGATAAGTGAAAGTGGAAATCTTGTCAGTCGGGAGTGTATTATATTCTAGGAAAAGGCTAGAATACGTACCAAAGCTGTACCTAACAGCGTGAAGAAGCTTGTGAATCTCTATCAATTCTGGCGAGAGCTGCAAAAAAACACAAGATGTTTACAGACGCCGCTAACAGGATTTCCAAAAGGGTTAGGATAATTTATTTGATATCGCACACGCTGATGCTCTTGATAGAATGAATATAGATTAGGATAATATGTTTCTTACAAAAACCGCCCAGGGTGCTTAGCGGGTGTAAACAAAAAGTTAGCTGAGAAAGAAGAAAGAGCGAGGCAGAGAAAATTAGACGAAGAAAAAAAGAGGCACGCAGATGTCTTCAGAGACTTATTGTCATCTTTTACTTTACATGACTGTATACCGTCTCAAGATGAATCTACCAGCTCTGAAGAAAGTGCTGAGGAACCTTTACCTTCAACATCACGAACTGTAACTTCTGTTTCTACTACGAAAAGAGCAAGGAAAGATTTCATAACTGCAAAGTGAGTTGCATGTTTAGATAGATGTCAACTAAGCGTTCGACGACTACCAAATCAACAAATCTTCTATTCAACGCGTTCGAACACAAATGAGAAAACAGAGTGGAATCAATAAAAACCGATTTTAAGAATAATGTACCCGAATTAGTTATCGTAAATTGGGATGGAAAATTATTACCTGGCCTGCATGTGAAAAATTCTAAAGAAGAACGTCTGCTGATTTTTATTTCATTTGAAGAGAAGGATCAACTTCTTGCACTACCTAAACTGGAGAGTTTTTCTGGCAAAGATCAATCCAGTTTCAAACGCTCTGTATGACTGAAACCTAAGTGATAAGGTACAAATAATGTGCTGTGATACGACAGCATCTAATACAGTGCGCTTGAATGGAGCTTGCGTAATTTTACAACAAAAACTGGAACGAGAATTGTTACTTTTTGCTTGTCGCCATCATGTTTATGAGTTGGTTCTTAAAAATGTGTTTGAATAAAAGATCCACCAAGTCACTAGCAGTCTCGATATTCCACTATTCAATAAGTTTAGAAAGCACTGGAAGAACGTTAATCCTAAGGCTATCAAAACAAGCATTGATATTGTCAAACAGCATCTTTGTGAAACGAAACTAAACAAATTGGTGACGTTTTTTACTCATGAACTGCAAAAATCCATTGTACGTGACGATTATCGGGAACTGATCGAATTATCCATTATTTTTTTGGGAGGAAATAATGAAAGAAAAATTGAAATCAGATCACGATGGATAGCAAAAGCTATTCACTCTTAGAAAATATGTTTGCTGCAGTCTCAGTTTAAAATGAGCGTAAAAGACAAACAGGCGCTGCAAGATGTTTGTTTATTCTTTGTGGCAGTTTATGCAAAACCTTGACTTAGATGTAATTTGGCAGTGAAGGCGCTGAATCAAGATTTGCGTTTTTTAAAGGCGTTGAAAGAATATGAAACCATTGACAAATCGCTTTCTAAAGTTGCTCTGAGCAAGTTCATTGAACATTTGTGTTATTTATCAGACGAAATAGTCGTATTATCACTCTTTGATAATGAAGTTGATGAACAAACTAAAGTCAATATTGTAGCTAACTTACAAAGAGAAAGTACATATGATTTTGGTAAGATATATATTCAATCGAAAGAAGACATGTCTGTTTCGTTATATGGTGAGAGTTTTGTTTGATTTGTTATTTTAATTTCACTGTTACTTTAATTAAATTATCAATTTAATTGTGAAACTAATTTTTAATTACTATTGTTTTAGGGAAAACCCTGAGCGACTTTGTCTCCATCAAAAACAAAAATTTGTTTTCACGATTAAAAATTGACATCAGTTTCCTACAAGAAAATATATCTTCCTGGGAAGAAATTTCAGCCTATATGGAAGCTAAAAAGACGGTTTCTAGCTTAAAAGCAGTAAATGATACAGCTGAAAGAGCTGTTAAGCTAATGCAAGACCGCGGTTTGATTATTGCAGAAGAAGAACAAAAACAGTTCCTACTACGCTGTGTACAAGAACGTAGAAAGATGTATCCAGACTGCAAAAAAGAGACCTTAAGAAGGAAGTATCCTGAATAGTTGTGTTATTTTGTTTGTCAATTTCATTAAATCCAGTACTTAAATTTGTCTTTTCATTAATAGTTACCTAAGATATACATACTTGCGATGACCTACCTATACATAAATAAGTGTTCTAAAACAGTAGTTTACGTAATCTTTGGGGACCTGTCGACACGGGTTAACATTAACCAAGGAAGTTAAAATTTTGCATTTAAGTATAGCTTACTATATTGAAAAGAAATAGAGGGCATGCGTTTCGATAATTGCAAAAACATTATTTTTTTTCGTCCATATACGGGACACCCTAATGTTTAATTATTAACATTAATGTATTTTTATTATTATTTAAATATTTTTCCCCCCACAAGCTCATCTGCAGTTCGTATATTTAGTACCCCATCCGGGGCAAACTCGCACCACCCAACAGTTCGTAGGTTATACAGCAAATGTTCACCGTTGGTTGGCGCTGGGTGTTTGTGATAGCCCCCGCCTTCGGAAAAACTAGAATAGAAATATATAATCTTAGCCTTTAGCTACCCCGTCAGTAATTCTCAGACGTTCGGCTGAAATCTGACTGACGAAGGGTACACGGTTAGAAAGCGCTCTGGGGAGACATTTATTGGTATTCTGGTGGTGGCTGAAGGAACCAACAACAGAACACCTACGTAGAACATGGGTCAGAAAATTCTCTGTATGTATGTATATATATACATATATATATATATATATATATATATATATATATATATATATATATATATATATATATATATATATATATATATATATATGGGTCTTCTGAAAAAAGAACGATATCATCTGCGAATCTAAGATGATTTAAGTATGCACCATTAATACTTATTCCATCCTGTTCCCAATCCAGATTACGAAACACTTCTTCCAGACAGGCTGAGAAAAGAAGAGGCGATATTTCGTCACCCTGCCGTACGTCCCGCTCTACATTTATTCCAACCTCAAGATCGTCAAGCGGACTGTCGCTGTAGCTTCATCATATATCGATCGTAGTAGATCTACATAGGTTTTCTCTACACCTTGATTAAGCAATGCATCCATTATAGCCCGCTTTGAGATTGAATCAAATGTTTTTTCATAGTCGAGAAAAGCCAAACACAGTGGCATAGTATATTCGTTCAGTCTTTCTATGACCTGCTGTAGAACCTGGATGTGATCCATTGTACTGAATCCACTTCTGAATCCTACTTGCTCCCTTGGTTGTGAGTCATTAAGTTTTCTTAGTATTCTTTTGGATATTATCTTGGTGAAAACTTTGTACACCACTGATAGGAGGCTTATTGGACAGTAGTTCTTTAAATTTTTCCGGGCTCCTTTCTTATATAAAATAATCACTTCTGCATTTTCCATAAGCTGGGTACTTCTTGTTGTTTGAGACATTTTGAGTTTAATTTTGCTAGTGTTTTATGTAAGGTCCGACCACCAGCTTTTAACATCTCCACAGTTATACTCCCCTTTCCAGGAGCCTTGCCATTTTTCATCGAGTCTTGTCCTTTGTCACTTCCTCCACCAGGATATCCGGCACTTGTTCTTCAGTGGGTATTGCTGTTCTTGCTTGATTCTGGTCCTCATATAACTTTGAATAAAATCTTCGGACAACCTCTAAATTTTCCGTCCGTTCCCTGCACATTGTATCATCCTCACGCATTGAGCAAAACATTTGTGTCTTCTTCCTTCTTAGCTTCTGCTTAGCTTTGTTAATTTCCCTGTTTTCTTCCAAAGTTTTTTACACTAGACATATATGTACAAGTATGTCTAAGTTTTAAAACTGGATTTTGGAAAAAGTACTTCTACGAGAGGACTAGTGAAACTTGAAAACAAAAAGATTACGTATAGCTAGAATAAAGAATTTTGCTAATATAGTTTTAGAAAAAAGAGTATTAGTATTTTGTGAAATACTACACGTATTGTGGGTAAAAAATACATGGAAAATACAAAAAGGGGAAACAGTAGCACTAAGTCCTCGAATGACATCCAAAATCTGACGCTTTCAAGAACAGAAATCGACCACCGATCAGGTGAACTGATGATATTGGGCACGTATCAACCAACTGTTGATATGAGCCTAATATATGAGGGAGGATTAAGATCTTGATGGATAAAAGCTGAAGTTGAAAGTTTTTTGAGTCACTTTGGGAAAATACGAGGGTAGTCCCAGAAGTACCCAACTTAATGTATAGATGGCGTTTATTGTTTGAAAAAAATACTATGGTAGTAAGTACAACCTTAAAAAGCTTAAGTTTGAACTTTGATGACGCTATGTTATTTAGTATTTGTTTGGTAGCCATTAACAGTGAACGTTCTCAGTGAATTTGTTAACATGGAAAAAATTGTTCTTCGTTATGTGATGCAATACTTTCATTTGAAAGGTCTCAGTCCTACCTATATCAAAGCAGAGTTAAATTCTACTCTGGGGGAGTCTGCTCCTTCGTTTATAACAATAAAATATTGAGTGCCAGAGTTTAAATGAGGCCGTTTAAACAAGCTGCCAAGACAAACATCGTTGTGGACGACCAAATGAGGCCACCACGCCAGAAATGGTGAAGAAAATACACAAAATGGTATTGAATGACCATTGACTGAATGTGCGCGAACTAGACATGGTAGGCATGTCAAAAAATGCTGTACATCGCATATTGACTGAAAATCTAGACATAAAAAAGGTGTGCGCAAGATGGGTGGCGCGATTACTCACAAAGGAACAAAAACAGCGTCGAGGATATTTCAATCGAGTGTTTGGCGAAGTTTCACAGGAATAAAGCTGAGTTTTTGCGTTGACTCATAACCATGGATGAAGCATGGGTACATTACTTCACACCTGAGATAAAAGAACAGTCAAAACAATGGACTGAAAGGGGGGAATTAGCTCCAAAGAAGGTAAAGATAGTTCCGTCCAATTCATGGCGTCAGTTTTTTGGGATAATTTTCATTGATTATCTTCAGAAAGGAAAAAACAATCAACGGCGAGTATTATGTGAACTTATTGCAGCGTTTCAGTGATGAAATCATGAAAAAAACGGCTGCTTTTGGCGAAAAAAAAAGTTTTGTTTTATCAAGACAATGCATCAGTTCGCACATCCGTTATCGCGATGGCCAAAATCAATGAGTTAAAATTTGAATTGCTTCCTCACGCACCTTATTTGCCAGATTTAGCCCCCTCGGATTATTTTCTGTTTCCAAACTTGAAAAAATGAAGAGGTGGGGTCTACCGTTGAAGTTGATTTTTAGGAGCTCGACAATTCTCACTATAAACAGGAAATCGAAGCTATTGAACATCGCTGGGAAAAGTGCATCGATCTAAAAGAAAACTATGTAGAGAAATAAAGATATTCTTTCCCAAATGTATTGTGTTTTATTTGTTAGGTTGGGTACTTCCGGGACTACCCACGTAAGTAACAGAACGTCACCCATCACCAGGACAACTCGCATTTAATAAAGAATTTTTGTTTGAACTTTGAATATTGTTGAAGTTTTAAGCCAATAGTTTATATAGTTTCCACCTAACTCGAATATTCCAAGAAAACTCCGAGAAATTTTAATTGATAAAAGACAGAACTTAATATTAGGTTAATGCATAATTATTCGAGGTTTTTAGGCAATATTTATTATAAAAAACGAAACATAAAAACACTACAGAGATATGTTTAAATTATTATTCTAGAGCATATCCACTCTCTACTTCAATAACTGTACCCATTTTCTTGGTAGATGGTTGATTACATGGTAGATGGTTGGTTCTTGGAGGCAAACCACCCTTTGACATCGGCCATCAACTTATCGAAATAATCGCTTCCTTTGCCCGCCTACCAGTTTTTCACTGAACGGTTGATATGGTAATTCGTGGGAGCTTCGAAAGTAAAGTAAGGAGGATGAGGAAGCAGATCCCATTCCTTATTGGCAATAGAGTCCACTACGCGACCCTCAACATATGGATGCGTGATGTCGTGATGGAAGACAATTTGGTTCTTTTTATTCGGTCTTTTGGCACGGTCGTTTTAGAGGATATGGATGGTAGTCGGTATTGAAACTGGTATTAAGCACTTACCGGAGTCTTCCAAAGCTGTCATCAGAGAGTTATCTAAAGGCAAAATTGCATAAATATTTGAAATGAAATTGAAAATATTCAAATATTTCCAAGATTGTCAAGCGTCTGCGAAAGAAGGATTGTTTCTAATTAAGAGCAGATAATGGCATAAGGTTGTACTAACAGACCAGTCTGATTATTTTGAACGTGTTAAAAAATTAATTCAATAGGATCCCTATTAACCGTTAAATAGGAATCCATTGTCAAAAATGGTTAATGAAATCAGTGATACACTGAAATCTTGCAACAGTCTTATTTCTCATTTTCTTTTCTGAATAACATATTTCAAATCCAAAAGCGCGAAGATTCGAAATTCCAAAGACCCAAACATTCATAAACCTGGCAAATCAATTGTATCAGCCATTGATTCTTCAATATACAAACTTGGTAAAATGGCAACAACTTGGCAAAATGGTTAGCAAAGAAATTTGAAAATCTACCAAATCAGCTACCTCCCTATTCTTTGATAAACTTGACAAAACTCATAAAGAAAATCAAAAGTACACTTCTATAGGAAGGTGAAGTCTTGGTGTCCTTTGACGTATTATCATTGCTTCCAAGTATACCGATTCAATATAATTTGAAATACCTGACGGAGTTACTCGAGTTAAACGGTTTCAACAACAAGATCGTTTCTGAGTACATTCACCTAACGAGATTATGTATAAAATAAACTTGTTTTTAGCTAAATAATAGGTTTTACGAAAAACAAGAAGGAATGGTCATGGGCAATCCCCTGTCACCGTTCTTAGCCAACTTATTCATGAGCAAATTTGAAATTGAGGTAAAAAATGAATTTAGGTACTTTCCGATCATGTGGTTTAGATACGAGGGTCCTTCAATAAGTCTTTAAAAAATCCAAGAGATGGGGCTCGTAGCATCGGAAATGGATTGTTTTAGTAAGCATCATTATTCACAAGATAGCTGTCAAAGCCTCTGTTATATTCATCCTATGGTTTCATTTATATTGTTAATTGAAGCAAGGAACTTTTGTCTATTTAGAAAAATGGAAAAAAGTTAGTTTCAAGTGGTCACCGAAAGAGGTTAAAGCTGAGTTGGATGAAGTTCATAACACGTCTGCTCCTGTGTTTGCAATTGTTTATAATTGGATAAATGAGTTCAAACGTGGTCATACATCCACAAAAGATGAACATAGTTCGGGACGTCCAGCGGAAGTGACTACTCTCGAAATGATTGACAACATCTACGACGTGGTTTTAAGTGATCAACGAGTCAAAGTGCGCGAAATAGTTGAGGCCAGAGGCTTATCGTAAGGTATGGTATTTACAATTTTAAACGAAAAATTGAGTGTGACAAAAATTTCAGCAACGCGGGTGCCGCATTTACTCTCATTGGAGAATAAACGCAATCATGTGGTCGACTCTAAAGCTGTTTTGGCACTTTTTTCTCGCAATCCTGATGCGTTTCTGCATCGATACATAACTGTATACGAAACGTGGATACACTAATACACTTCAGAGACAAAGGAATAATCAAAACAGTGGGTTGAAGGCGAACGGGCTCCAAAGAAGGCGAAGATGGTAAAATCGGCCGGCAAGGTTATGGCCACAGTGTTTTGGGATGCACGCGGGATGATCTACACCGATTACTTGGTGGTTAAAAGGAAAAACAGTAACTGCAGAGTATTATGTGTCGTTATTGCAGCGGTTGAGCAAAGAAATCAAGAAAAATCGCCGTCATTTGAAAAAGAAAAACATCCTCTTCCATCAAGACAATGCACGGGTGCACACCCGTAGAGTTTCAATGGCCAAAATCATGGGAATAAAGTGCGAATTATTACAACATCCACCGTATTTACCGGATTTGGCCCCCAGTGACTTTTTTTAATTCCAAACTTTAAAACATGGCTTATCGGACGATTCACATCGAACGAGGAGGTCATCGCCCAAACAGATACCTATTTTGAGAACCATCCGAAATATTACTTTTTAGACGGCTTAAAAAAGTTGGAGAAACGCTTGGAAAAGTGCTAAAAAAAGCTACTTAAAATAATTTGTTTTTCTATGTTTTTCTAAGCACTTATTGAGCGATCCTCATTGCAATTTGCGATCCAAAAAATGAAAACAGAATTGTTAAGAACTTAAATGGTAAATCCGAAAGCATCTCATTCACGTTCCATCTCACAACTCCAGAACAATGATTGTTTACCATTTTTTGATGTTTTAGCGAGTAGGAAAAATAAAATAGATCAAATTCTAATATTTTTAGAAAAAACACTAACATTTCGAGATTTGTTAGGACTGATTCGAATCATAGCATTCATAAAATGGCTAGTTTAAATTATATGGTAGATTATCTAATCAAATTTCTTTTAAACAAAGATAATTATAACACATTATGAAAATTAATTAGGGAAGTGTTCGAAGTAAATGGTTATAAAATAATATAGTAGATAGATTAATTAGTTAGCAAGGAACAGAAAAAAAACAAATTCATGGTAAAACCATATGATAACCAATTAACACGAGGGCTAGACAAGATTTTAAAAAAGTGGACCTTAAGGATAATCTACAAACCATAAAATAAATTAAGAGAAATCCTGTGAAATAAAAAGGAAAAGGTATATCAACATGAAAAATCGAGGGTTTATGAAATGAATTGTCAAAACTGTGATGAAAGGTATATTGAGCAAACTAGAAGATCCATATTAACTAGATATAAAGAACACATTGCCCACATTAGATATGGGAGAAATAAATAATATTGTGTTGTCCAACATACACACGAGCATGACTGTAATATAGATATTAGTAAATATAAGACTTGTTAAAAGTGTACATAATGATAGGGCTTTGATGCGCATGAAAGCATTCAAATAAAAAATGTAAACCGGAATAAAAATCCTTTTCCGTTCAATCAACTTTCTTAATTATTAATGCCGGTAGTGTTGGTGCGGCGGTAAGAGCGTCTGCTTTGCCGAATCCTCGCTGGAGCGGTAGCAGGTTCGATTCCAGCGCTCGCATGGTTATTTTTCTTTCTTCTGTCCGTTTATCTTTCCTAAATGTTTGTGATTGTTTCTAGGCAAGAGTGTAAAATCCGACTACGAATTACCCCTCAGTCACGCCAGTTAAAGGCTGGGTAAGGCCGGATGCCTTCTGAGAAGTGTTCTACGTTGGTCACTCGCCAGTCGGTAGGTTTCCTGATAGATTTATGGGTAGGCACATAACCAAGGGTTTATAGCCCGAGGGGGGTGCTGGCCTGGGTTTGTCGGAAACTGATGACTGTGGTTCGGAACCCACGTTAAGCTGTAGGTCCAGTCGCTAAATAGCCTAGTTGCTGATGCGCCTCTAACCTCTAAACACTTTACTTTACGTTACTTACTTAATTATTAATGTAACGTTTAGTTAACATCACGGTTCATAATTTTCACATAATTAATTAGTTACGACTGTCATATAAATAGAACATAGTTTAGTTTTAAAATTAGATTGAATCATCTCTTGATGATGCTAACATGGTTAGCGAAAAGCGCGTCGAGATAGTTAAAAAAGTGATTTGGAGTTCAGTGATACATTTTTTCGAGTTTACGGTCAGCTTTGTTTTTGTCAGTGAGCTGAGCCCATCCAAACAATTTCCATACCTTACCGAACTTCTTAAGGTAACGAATGATCATAGATTAGTCAACGTTAAACTCCTCGGTCAATATTGAGGTTGTTAAGATTTCGTCCTCTTTCACGGCTACCAAAAGTGGCTGATTGTTGAAATCCGATAGTTGAACGCCCCCAAGCTGGCATCACCTGATTTGAAGCGGTCAAATCATTCTTGGCATTATCTTTCGCTGATTGTATCCTTTACAAACAAAATGCCAATTTTCATAAACAAAAAAGTGCATAAAAAAGTATAAACAATGGTAATTATGCATCAACCTACTAATACTAAGTACTTGGGATAAAAATGATAGGCTACTAAATGAATTGGGGAATGATATATCAACAATATGACAGAGATTATTAGCCAACAACACACAACAAAATCGCTTAGAGTCAAAAGAAGCTTGGGAGACCTATTTCAATTGTTATTAACAAAACATGATTCCATAATATTAATATTTTTGTTCTAGATTAAAATCATTTCTTGATTAATGCAATAAATGTACAGGGTTCAAAGGTGATTATATTGAATAACATACTAATTCTCCGAAAACAGGCCGATTTTGTCTAGAACCACTATAAATTTTGCCAATCCCCCATCTTATACAATAAGCCGATATAAAAAAATATTAGGACTATTTCTTGAAATACACGATCTATACTAAATATATATATATATATATATATATATATATATATATATATATATATATATATATATATATATATATATATATATATATGTATATATATGTATATATATGTATATATATATATATATATATATATATATATATATATATATATATATATATATATATATATATATATATATATATATATATATATATGTATGTATGTATGTATATGTATAATAACATAAAAATCTATATTTACCAAGTTAATATACCACATATTTTCCCACAAACGATATATTTAGTTATATCTTATATCTTAACGCGTTCATTGAAATGAATCCAAAAACAGAATGAAAATTTTATCATATATCTGTTTGGGCTTTTATTTAGTAAATACGTCACTATCAAACAAAACTCCTGCTAATTCACCATTCAAAACACTATCACTGTATAATTTCTTCCTACTAATTGAACCCGAAGCCCGCTTGTGATATCTTTATGTGATTTTCATGAATTAAGATAAACTTTTATTTAAGCATCCTCGATTTTGTCTATCTATCAATAAACAGCCTAATGCGAAAGCGCTAAACAAATAATAAACGTTCTGAATATAAAACTAAATACTTCAAAGTTATTAAAATAATTTCTGTAACGATTTAAAAGAATTTTACTTGTTTTACTTAATTTAAAAAGGATTTTTTTACGGTTTAATAATGTATTGGTAGTCTTAATATATATAAAATATTACTACACTCTTTGGGAAAAAAAGAAAACCATATCTGGTACATGGTCGAAACAACTGGATCATAACACAAACCGTTTGTGTTTTCAAAAAAATATTTAAAATTTAAATAATCGCTTATTCATAATGCAGTTTTAACGGACAAAACCATAATTTTGTTAAATATATATGTCTGGGTCCTTTTAAGATCAAGGTTACCATAAATTATGAGGCCATGTAAAACGTTGTGATTCTTTTGAAATATGAATTAGCTAGCATATACAAATTTTTGAGATATTTTCAAACCCTCTTTTACTGTAGTTTAATCATTTATATGTCTTTTTCAGTTTATATTAATTTATGGGTAACAAATGTGTAATACTTTCATAAATATAAATTTAAATATATTTTTAAATATTTATACTCTTTTTTATATATTATTAATGATGGGAGAAATCATATTTACATTTTAAAGTGATATGAAAAACTAATCAGACAATTTTAGACTGACGTTTACAACAAATATCAAATAAATCCTTTTATATGTTATATAATATATACCCTAAAATATAACCTTTTATATAGAAATCAATTTGTATGTGTATCAGAAAATGGAATTAAAATTACCTTTAAAAGGACTTCTATATAAGTCAATATTTATTTATTTATTAATTTGTATTATTGGTTATCTAACTTTGATAATAGTGAGGAACATTTTTGTTTAAATTTTTAAAAAGAAGAAAATCTCTAACCAGACACAATATTATTATGTCGCCGCTGAGGTCATCATCATCAACCTCTTGAGCATACTTTCCTCTGCCATTCAGGTCCAATACACTTAACGATGACGTCAATCCATCCTGCTTTCAAACTATTTCGTGGGCGTTTGCGATCAAGCTGTATTCACTCCATGATACATTTGGTCCATAATACTTCTCTTCTGTAATACTGCAAAATTGTAATACTGCAAAACGGTTTAACAAGGCAATTTAAAAATCGATACCGCTTTTCAGCAGTTTCACTTTGTCCTTTTTTGAAGTTACAATTCTTTCGCGTTCTCTTTCACATTTTATCTTAACATTTGCTTGTACCATTCAGTGGTCACTTCCAACATTAAAATGGTTATTAATGAGTTAAAATTAGATTTAAATTAACTTATGAGAATATATTTAAAAAATTTTAAATATCCATATTACTGGTTATCTAACCTTTATAAAAGTCGGCCAAATGATTGTTTAAAAAGAAGAACAACCCAGACCAGATAAAACATTATGTCGAGGCGGATGTATATAACTATCAAAAAAATCATTCATACTCTTAAACATACTATTTCAAGTGTCGAAATAAAAAATTATAAATTAACCTATATTAGTTCACATTAGAGAATGTATGTATTTTCGGTTATCTAATATTCCAAATAATAAGAGAAAACGTTCACATTTTTAAAAAGAAGAGAAACCTTAATTAGAGAAAACATAGGAACTGACGTTTTAATATTGCATAAACTCGTAAACTCGCATAAGCATACTGAAAATTAATATTCAATGTTAGGACATGAAATTAAAAATCCATTGAAATTATTAAAATTATTTATTTGAACTAACAGACTGTTCTGAATCTTGACAATCTTCTTGATGTTCTTTTAAAGCCGCATAAGTCATAAATACTTTTTGACAGTTTGTACAAAACACGTTAAAATGTCTTTTCAGATGTGTCTTCAATGCAGAACCTTGAACAAAACGTTTTGCACAAAAATTACAAATAAATGGTTTTTCTCCCGTGTGTATTCGTTCATGAGCTGTAAGATCACCTGACTGGGCAAAACTTCTACTACAAGTTTTACACTGATAAGGCTTTTCACCAGTGTGAGTTCTCATGTGAACTGTTAAATGGCTGGATCGTCTAAACAGTTTCTCACAAATGGGACAAGCAAAAGGTTTTTCCCCTGTATGCACTCTCATATGAACATTGAGGTCACCAGTAGTATAAAATCTGCTTGGACATAAAGAGCACTCAAATGGTTTTTTACCTGTATGGCTCATCATATGTCGATTTAACAAAAACTTTGTTGAAAATTCTTTACCACAAACTGAGCAAATAAAATTAGACTTCAATTGCTTTTTAACAGTTGGTTTTATACTTATATGACATTGAACATGTTGCTTTAGTTCTGTCAGTAAAGAGAAAGTTTTTCCACATTTACTACAAGTAAAACTGTTTTGATGATCATGTATTACCTCATCAGGTTCAACATATTTCTTTAATTCATCTTGCTCCTTATTGTGTTTTGTTGTAAAATGAGAGTGTAATTGGAGTACATCTTCAAATTTTTCTGTACATATACCACATATTATTGGTCTGTTTGTATCCCAACTATTATCCTGTGTGTAAGTTAATTTTGTACAAATATCCCGATCTGTTATTGGTGCAACTTGACCGCTGTGTTTAAAATCTCGTTCAACATCTTCAGAGCCTCTGTTTTGTCTAGGTGAAGTTGAAGTGTCCTGGGCAATATGCGTAGATTCTGAATTCTCTAGTTTATGGAAATTTGTTTCAATTCCCTCAAGTCTTCCTGGTTCTTCTTCGTAAAGGGACTGAAACGTTTTGTATGATTCAATACACATCTCTCTAAATTGATGACTTTCGTTCAATTTAGATACACAATTTTCACATATAACTACAACCTTTTCAGTTATTTCAATTGAAGTAAATCTTAAAAACATTTTTACAAATTCGTTATATTCTTCATGGTTTCCTGGTACACATATCAAATTCTCAGTAGACAAACAAGTATAACAAACGTTGTTCACATGTAATGTATCACTACTTTCGTCCATTACCAAAATTAAAGTATTGTAGAGACAATTTTACTTAAAATAATGCCGTTTTGTCTAAAAATTTGGCATCTAACCTCATCATTTAATTATTCTTCTTCTTCTTTACTTAACTTTTTGGCAAAAAATAGCATACCTCTAATACAATTATATTATGAATGTATATAAAGTAAACAATAGCATTGTAACACTTGAATAAAACACACACAGTATAACATAAATTCAAATTTCTGTACAGATATGTTATGTATTCCAATTTAACAAAAGAAGACAAGAATATTGACATCTGACATCATCTATTAATTATTTAAGGTTAATTTACGAATAGTTAGTAAATAAATACTCAAAAAATCTGTAATTTATGTACATTAAGGAGACTGTTTGAAATGGAACTAGATTTTTCTAAAATTTGTAGAGTTTGCATGAATAAAGGTAATATGATGTCTTTATTCAAAGTTAATATGTTCAAGAAAATGATGGCTTGTGCATCAGTTCAGGTATATTTACAAATTTACTCAGATATAATTATACTAAAACATTTATTGTAATGTTGTTAGGTTTGGCCTAACGACAATCTACCTAGCCAAATTTGCAGTAAATGTGCATCCAAATTACATATTTCTTTTCAATTTAAAAAGCAATGTGAAAAATCTGATTTAAAGTTAAGACAATGTTTATCTAGTATAGGGAATGAAAAGAAATTGAATCCGATACAGCAATCAAATATTGACCAGAATCAACCACATCAGGTAGATTCTCAACCAATAAATCAGTGTGTTTATATTAGAGATAATAATAAAATGATGGAAGGATTAGTTCCTGAGCAAGCTAATTATGATCACTTTATGACTGTATCACAAAATGATCAACAAATAACCCAAATAGCTTATGATGGTATGTCTAGTCATCAAATACAAACACAAACTTATACTCTTCAAGCACCTTTGATGAGGGAGGTATGAGGTGAATATATTTCCTAAAATTATGGATTTGAACCTATTTTTTAAGGTTTATAATACTTCATATACAGCGCCACCAATTCAGCAAATACAACCTATAAATATTCCACCACCCATTCAAAATCACCCTTTACCACTGCCTAGTTTAACTAATAAAACTGCAGATAAAGAAACCAAAAAAGATATGGAAGATGGGAAAGTGTGTCCTACATGTAGTAAAGTATTTAAAACGAATGTTAAACTAAATAGGCATATGAAAATTCACACAACTGGTATATAACTTCTTGAAAATGAAATGTTGGTAGTTTTATTATTTATAATCTTTAGTTCCAGCTGATTTACCCCATAAGTGCAAAGTTTGTAATAAAGGATTTTCTCATAGTGGTAATTTTAAGATTCACATGCGTATACATAATAATGAGAGACCTTTTAAGTGCCCTGTTTGTGATAGGGGTTGTAGACAGGCACAAGATCTAGAGAAGCATATGAGGACTCATACAGGTGCATTTTAAACATAGCTATAAACATGTATAAATTGCACATTTTTAGGTGAAAGACCTCATAAATGTCATATATGCCCCAAAGCTTTCGCTACAAGTTCTAATCTTATAGCCCATATAAGGACACATACTGGGGAGCGTCCTTATGTATGTTGTGTATGCCAGAAAGCCTTTTGCCAATCAAACGAACTTACAAAACATATGAGAACTCACACTGGAGAAAAAAGTCATATTTGTGATATTTGTCATAAAGGTAAATCAATTCTGCTATTGGAAACTAGTTTGAAACACTAAACTCAAAGAGATTTATTACTAAACTCCAAATGATTTTTTAACTTTTTGGCGTGCTTTTCACTAACCATGTTAGCATCATCAGGAGATTGAATCATCACATTGTAAATTTTAATAGTCTTAATATGTTACTAGTATTTTAAAGAATTTCTTTTTTATACAAAATTTTTCTTAAATTATTTTTTTTTATCAATAATGTTTATTTCTTTAATAGGTTTTAATGGTTCGAGTTCCTTGTCAACACATCGGCGATCTCACACAGGTGAACGCCCATATATATGCCAGTTTTGCCAGAGAGGTTTTTCATCATCAAACTGTTTAGCAGCACATGTTAAGAAACACCAACAAAATACATTGTGTTGTAGTCACTGTGATTTAAACTTTACATCACTTCCAGATTTAAAGGGACATCTTTTAGCCCAGCACAACGTATCGGATTCGACGATTTTTGATAGTGCGCGTGTGAATTTAAGTAACAAAGTTCAAGAGTTGAAATGTAATATTTGTAATGAAACTTTTGAAAAGGTGACTGATTATAAAATTCATTTGAAAACACACTCGGAATTGCAAGAGAGCTAACAGTTACAACTATTATTTTAATATATATGAAAGTATGTAAAAAAAAGTGATAAATATATCTTTTTGTAAAAGAAAAGAAGTGATTTGAATATTTTGATAATTTTAAAATATTGTATTCAATTTACAACTGAAAACAGAATGGGTTCAAAAGCACTAGAACTATATTTGATTGTTCAGTTAAAACATTCAGAAATGACTATAATTTTTCTACAAATTTTAAGAAACATTTTGTTTTTCTTTAAATTAGCATTTATTCTCTTCATTATAAGGGCAACCAACCTTCGAAAAGTTGTCTCAGTTTAATAAAACAAAGGAAATGAAAATAATATTAAAGATTTTTACATTGTTTTCATTTCTCAACTGAACAGTTCAATTTATTTAGATTTTGCAGACCCAGACCACAGACCCTAAAGCTGGCGCCACACATTGGCCTACGCGGGCAAGGAATGAAACGTTAGCTGTCCACACATCAGAAGCGAGCATCCACACACTTGCCACATCAGTTTAAGCCGGCGCCACACGGTGCGGTGAACGTTTAACTCAAATGTTTAAGTCAAATATTTGACGATTGACATGGCAAGTACCCTGCTACACGGTGGAACGAGTGTTTAATTCAATACATTTGTTTCCAATGTTGGTTCAATTTTTTGTGGAATTAAAAGGTTTTTAATTAAAATGATAATTAAAGTTATTTATTTATGTGGATATTATTTAAAAAATCGAGAATGATGATGTTATTGCTGCTGTTACATCTACAGTGATTTCTTTGGCAATATTGTGCTTAAAATGTTGCTATTTTTATGATTTTTATGTTCATAATTCCAGAGTACAGGCTATGATTCCATACAACTGGATAAATTCCAGAATAAACACATTTCTCCACTCCATTTTATCAATTGATGTGTAAAAAATTTAAAATTTATTCAATTCAAATTTATAAAACTAAAACAAATAAAATAATCATTTAAAGCATTTTTTAACGTAAATAAATGCATAACTTAATAATATTAACAAGAACTAATAAATATAATATCAATAATAGATATATAACAGAGAAGCTAATAATTTACTTTTATACCTAATTTTATCATTGCTTATTTAAGTAAATAAAAAATCAAATGTTTGAAACAAACTTTTTACTTATTCAAGTTTTCTATGAACTTTTACTGCTTTTTAATAACAGTTATTTAAAATATATGCATAATTAAAATATAAAACACAAGTCAGTGATAATAATTTTTAAAGAAAACCTGATAAAATTATTTAAGTAGTTTGGACGAATCGTGCAGCAGGGTATCAAATGCCTTCCAAGTGTACCGTCCAGTGAAAAAAAAACCCTTTTAAACGGGTCAAAAGACCGACAACAGGCTGAATATGTTCCAACACGAACGTTGAAAGCTTGACAGTGGGCATTAGTACACGAACGTTGGGCGCTCGACAGTGGGTCCTCGTATTTCGAGTATCGGCCACACGATGCCTCCAACGTTGAATGTGTTCGTAGCATCTTGGCTGTAGTTCGAACATTAGCCACACGATACGTCCAACGTTGCAGTTTGTTGCATCGTGTGACGCCGGCTTTATAAGAAACTGGTCCAACGTCAACATCATTGAAAACACGCTGATAAAACAAAGCAAAAACTGTCTCGACGCTTTGAAAAGATAGCATACTATGTGGCCAATGTGTGGATGGGAACTGGTACCAGCGTGCACCAATTACATGGATGTGGGACACAAAACCGACAACCCAAGAGCAAGTGGTCAACGCAAACGCCAACCTCCGCCTGCGCCTTCACAAGCACCATCTTTACCATCCATAACCATCCGGCTTAACTCATAATTTAACCGTCCTAGATGAATTTAAAAAAAAATGGACTGGTCCCGCACCTAAAAAGATCAAGGCCGTATACTTTCACCTAAAGAACAAAATGCCGAACTACAGGATTAAAGTTCTTTTAAATGTTTACTCGCTTTCTTCTTTAATTTGACATTTTCCTTAGATATAATTAAATACCATAACAAATACAAAAGTTTAGAAAACTAAATACAAAATTAATTAACAGGCAACAAAATGGTGAAAATAATATTAAAACTCAGACTTTGCTTGTGGACAACTAGTTCACTGATAAATATTGCATGATATAACTTGATCCAATGTGGCAGTCCAAGGTGAGGTGTCAAAGTTGCAGTCTACACCCCTAACCAACTACAGGCCATCCCCATTTTGGCAAAATTATTTGCAAATGTTTTCTATTTTTTGATCCTATTTCGAATCTTGATGTATGTTAGAATATCCTACCATTGGTTTTATTTTCTCTATGACTTGAAGAAAGATGATTGGTGGAGGCGGATTTATGATTGGGTTGCCATGGGATATTACGGGAAATTTGAAATAAAATTTAGTTATTCAAAAATGGAACAGAATTAACAAGAGGTTATTTCGTTTTTCAGCAGGACAATGCATCTATTCAAACAGTTCGTTTGACCAATTTTTTTTTAAACAAACAGCATTTCTCTTTTGCCTTGGCCAGCCCGATCACCAGATTTAAACATAATTGAAAATTGAGGGTAGCAGCCTCCCTGAGTAATTTATGCGTGGTGGGAGACAGTTCAACAATATTCATGACACTTTCCGTGAATGCCCAATGAATATTGGCGGCATTGGAGAAAAATGGAGGTTCTACGAAGTATTGAGATTTTTTTTTGTTTTAAATAATGAAAATGAAGAGACTGGTCTATAACTTTGTCAGTGTATAATTTATGATTTTTAGGTAATTTGAAATAAAGTCTATTTTTTCATAAGTCGTCGTTTTTAGTAGATATTCCTAATTTTTGTTCAAATAGAAAGAATTGTTGTGGTTGAATTTAAAATGATTAGACATTAAAAGTTAACAACAAATTCGGGGTAGTCTACAATGACAACACAAGAATTACTGTTCATCTGTATAGTCCTAATGGCAGATTCTGAAGAAAAACTACAATATAACTTAGCGATATATAACCATGACCTAAGAAAAGTAAATATGAAAATAAATATCGACAGAGGCAAAACAATGGTAATTGCAGATACAAAAATAAAACATAAAATTGTACTCCATGAGAAGGTAATGGAGGAAGTCAAAAACTATAATTATTTAGGCACAATAAAAGAAGATAATGGAAAAATGAACGCTGAAATGAACGAAAAATGGAAAAAGTAGTCAAACTATAAAACACCCTAAAAACAACATTCTTAAGAAAAAGATTACCTATCTTTTACCGAAAGAGGTAAAAACGCAGGTGTATCAGAAAGTAATGAGACCATCAATGAGATACGGCAGCGAATCTTGGACCCTAACAAAAATAAACAAAAGTAGAATATAGCTGCAGAAATGAGATTCCTACACAAAATAGAGGAATTACAAGAAGGCATAGAGTGAGAAATACGACAATAATGGATCAACTGGGAACGAAACCAATAGAAAAAACTATAGAAGAAAGACAACTGAGCTGGCTATCAAACGAAAGTACAAGGAAAAATAGTTGGATGTTCAAGACTGAGATGGAAAGAACAGGTTGGGCAAGCGACAGAAAAATGAGGGAATTCATTGGAATGAGGCTAGTAAATTAGCACTGAGGCTAGAAAATTACTCCATACAGATTTTCTGTATTTTTTCTATTTTCCTCTATCGCCAGGCTCTTATTGACACCTGTCCAGGTCCATACAGATTTTCTGTATTTTTTCTATTTTCCTCTATCGCCGGGCTCTTATTGACACCTGTCCAGCGGCACTCATACCGTCTAACATGACAATGTCAGATGTATTCATGTGACCATGTACTACTTACAAAACAATATATTTTTAAAAAACTGTCTTTACTGAACTCGCCAGAAATGTTGAATGAGACTGACGCAAACATGTCGACAGGAAGGAGGCGTGCGTCTTACCCTGCGCTAAGACGCATGCAATAACGCAAGTTGAAACACATGTTGAATGGAAAAGTTGAACAGATGTAGACATGCCATAAGAGATGCTTATATAGCGCTAAATTTGAAATCTAAGAATGTTAATATTGGTGTAGATGTTATTTAGACGTCCTAGTGTTAGTATGACTTGTAACAGAGAAACTGTTCAATCTTTGGAAATGGTTTATTTTGAAACTGCATCTATATTACTAATGGTTGATGTTTTTGAATATAAATTCTCCGTCGGTAAATATGTTCAGTACTATCTTGGGAAGTTTTAATATAATTCTAAGTATCAATAGGCCAAGTGGAATAATTGAAATATATGAAACGCTTATTGATGTTTACGAGTAACAATCTTGTCTTGGAAGATTGAAATACAAAAAAAATATATTGCAACTCAGATCATTTACTGATGTATTTACAGTTAAATATTTTATCTAATTTAATTATGAGGATTTTCCTGGAGATTTCATGTCAATACTTCGGAATATCTGTGAAAAAAATTACATTGATTTAAAAACCCAAATACTCAGTTTATACACACTTTTCTTTGTTCATCCTTCTTTATGTACCATCAAGAGAAAGGGACTTTAGAAGTCATACATTGCATATAACTACGAGGTGTATTTACAAAGTAATAAGACGGGTGACGTAGCGTTTGATCTAGAAGCATTGTTGATTTCCCCTTTGGAAGAGTGGTTGATACATCTTTAGCTGGGGTTTGAACTCTTTAGAGTCAGTTCACTTATCAGTCATTCTGCTGTGAGGTTCATCTTCAATCGAGTCTCGGCCTTCTGGTAATGTCTTGAACCAACTGAAACTGGCCCTTTATAAAACACTGTTATCATAGGCCTGCTAAAATTTTTGCAAAAGTTCTCGTCGCACTGTGCTCAAGTCTGAAACAAAACCCTATAGAGCTATAGTTGCTAAAAAGAGGAAAGGAACACTAATAAAAAAAAGAGGAAGGAACACTAATAAAAAAACGTTCATTCTTAAATGTATATGTAAAATATTAAAACAATAAAAGTACAAGAAGCCTTTTTTATAAGTATTATAATAAAATATAAACTTACAACTACATAAACAAGTTTTAATAAATAAATATATTTTCTACAATCACTGTAATAATCCAGCCTTGACTGGTTATTTTTTTTTATATTATAAAGTATTCTTATCACTACTATCTCGTAATTGGTTACTCTGTCACTCACAACATTTTTAATGGAATGATACTTTTAAGTGACAAAACAATGAAAATGAATACATCTATTTAAAGCCATTTCTAAAATCACATTTTTGAGGTGCTTTTGTTTTCTTTACAGTAAAAAAAGGCACAAGCAGAACCTCTTATACTATCCCAGTTTCTTTCAAATTTCGTTGTTCTCTCATCATTAAATTCTACCCACACATTATCATCTAAAACACCATGTCCATAATAATGTCCATGATCCATGGTACCTTTATGTTGAGCTACAGAATATAACTTATAATAACAGTTGCCAAACATAAAGGACAAATCAAAATTCACACACACATTGTTTTTTCTGGTCTCTTGATATTCATCTTGGTAATACCTTTTCAAAACAATAACTAAAATTTCAGGTTCCACCACGACACTTTTCCTATTGATAACTTTCATCTGTTGACATCTTGAACATTTGTAGTCTAATATTTGGTTGTCTTCCATATATTCATGAATCAGCTCTTTCAAATGCACCATTCTGAGTCCTGGTCTATAAGGAACAGACAACATAAGTGTATTGTCTGTTTCATATGAATCAGCTTTCAAGTGACATACTTGACAGATTTTTGTACACTGAAATTGATGGTAAAACAAATCTACCCAAAAAGAAGTTCTGCCTTGTAAATGTCCATACCAAGACTTTTCTCTTTCAATCATAATACTTTTCTTTGGAATATCACGAGCACAATCATCATTCAAATTATTAAAAAGGAAAAGGAAAAATTCCATACAGTCTTCATGATTTCCCTTCTTATAGACTGAATCTAATTTGCAAATTGTTTCATAAAAACTGCTCGGTTTATAAATTCTCTTATCATATTCTGTTCCTTCACAGAGGGTCCTAATTACATTAGCAAATTCATGAATCACCTGAGGAGGTCTTCTAGTTACATAATGTGAAAAATTCGAGTGAAGGATATTTCTTATAACTGGAATACATTTCAAACACTGTAATACTGTGTTCATATAACAAGTGTTTTTAATGTTGGTTAAACCACACCATCCTCCAAAAGCTACGGATGGTCTCTTGGGCTTGGTTTCACGCCTAATAGGAGGAGGAACTTTATTTTTGAAGTGCACTTCTGATGTATCTCCTTCAGATCCTTTTCTGTACTCTTCCTTTCCACCAACAATTTTATTTTTTTTATTTCTAGCTTCATTTAACAACTTTAATCTTTGTTCTTCAATTTTATATTTTATGGCATCTAAGGATTCAAATTTAATTATATCTGAGGAAATTTTGTCAACAGTACCACCACCACCTTTTGGAGATATTATATCTGAATCTCTATCAGTTTCTTTCTGGTCAATTATTTCAGTATTTTCCACATTATCTGAAATCTTTGGAGGTATTTCTTCAGGTTCTTCATCTGAATCTGCAATGTTAACAGACTCTTCTAGTTCTTGAATTGTAAACTGCTTCAGTTGCATAACTGGAGCATTTTCTGCTGGATAACATATATTATCTAATTCTAGTAACTCATCTATATCTTCATTATGTCTTATGAAATTAACATGAACATTGGTAACTGAACTTGGATAACTGTCTAAAAACTCTTTAAAACCACCATTTAGTATTACAGGTGGCTCTTTATAATGACGCCGAATATCCCAATCTGTTACAGATGCCCTAACAAAATTTAATTTTGAACATGGAACACTGTCAGAACTGGAATTCCAGTCAAGAAATACTAGAATCATGAAACTGTCCCTCTTGTTCCAAATTTTTTGTGCATCATCCTTTAATTGTTTTCCTATGACATTTGCAGATAATCCTGGAACTAATATATCTTCAGGAACATTAATAATGTTTTCAAATTTAATTTTGGACTGCGAGTATTCCTTTGTAGGCCTAATATCAACAAGAAGAATATTAAGATTTTCATTAATTGCTTTATATAACTGTTTCACAGATACATATTCACCAGTAAATAATTTATCTTCTTCAACTTCATATGGAACAGGAACGTCCGGTTGAACTGTAGATATATTCTCCTTTTGTTTTTTACGTCTATCTTCTTCATATCTCTGCTCCAAAATAGGTCGTAGTTCCTTGATTTTGTCTTGAATACGTGATACTTCATGAGAATACTTTATAGTGACAAAATTTCTATCAGCAAGTTTACAAAGTCTCTCAACAGCATGAAGATATCTAAGGCAAAGTATGAAGCATTTTTCCTGATCTAATGTTGATTTTGATATTTCTGTATAAAGACTCTTAATTCCATTTTCTAAAAGCTGCGGATTTCTTCCCTTGATAAGTTTTTCTGGTTGGGCTAGATGTTCCAAATCTTTGACATCACTAGCTATATGTAAATTTACTACTTCTTGCATGCTGTTACCGTTATAATATATAATATAAAGTGTCAAAATTTAGATTGAAAGTAATAACAAAACATGAAAATTACGGAGAAAATATTGATTTCTGGGTAGTTGACGTTTTAAATATTCTTTAACAACAAATCACGTGATTTTAAATGGTTTTTAAACTGTATGCACACATGGTACAGATTACTCATCGGAATGAAAACAGCTGTTCTTTGACAACGATTAAAATTGTCAATTCAATTGTTTACATTTTTGTAAATTTTTTAAATATTACTGCTTACTATAATATTAGTTGATTTATCAACTTATATCTAATTACATTTTATTTCATGATGTATATTTCAACAATTTTTCTTCAATGAATTTTTATTTAGTTGACACAATATACACAAAAATGCATTGTTTTTGTGTCATCTGTTGGCTGCTTACCAAGGTACTATTATTACTTGAAATCAGTAATTAAATGAGAATCATATTTTAGATTTCGTTCTCTCCTTTAAAAAAAAATCTAAATATTCTATATGGTTAACAATAAGTAAGGGGCTTGCAATTTGAACTTGGAATATTTTTATAATAATATAATATATAAATATCAAGTTCTAACAGTTTTCTTTTTCCATATATTTACTTACTAGGCCTATGGAAATATTTAAATATACAATGAATATTTGATTTTATGCTTATAACTCTGATGATAATTAATCATCAATGATATGAATGAATTGATCATCTGATGATAATTAATCATTCTGAAAATAAAATCTCTAAAATATTTTTTATTTAATTTCCATATATTTATTTGCAAGTCTCATGTAAATAATTTAATATACATTCGTATTTGATTTTATTTATCTTTAAAATCTTATAGTGTCATCTTTTGGCAATTAATCAAACTGAACATAGAATCTCTAAATAAAATAAAAAAGAAACCTTTAAGTATGGTTGTTATCGGTGCTAAATAGAAATGTCCTTGATTTTTATAAAATTTTAGTTTGCAAAACACTTCCTTGTCAGCTGATGGACGGTACTGTACTGCGCTTTGGCTAAAAATGCCTAATTTTAGCTTAATGGCTAGTCGCATTATTGCTTTATAAACGGTCAATGGATTTTCTTTAGTGTTAATTACGAAAAATTAGACAGTGTCGCGAAAATGTTGGTGCTTGTAATTTTCTTCATCAGCTGTGTAGACATCGGACAACCCTGAGAACGTAAGTGGAAAAACAGCTCAAATCGTATGTGTCATTACACTAAGGTTTTGTTTGTAGCCTTATTTCGTAGTTATTTTGCATGTGTACTAATCCTTTTTGTTTTTAAATTGTACTCTGATGTTTATTGACGTAGAGTTTTGGTAAATTTTCTTTGTGTGTAGGTAGATTAGACAAGGACAGACAAAAAGCAGGTAATATTTTTATAGATTTGGGTATTTTTGTGCTGCATTACAAAGTCATTGTTTACCTGTGGGGATTATTTTTTCGTGTTTTCTGTTTTAACGGCCTTTATTTAGGTTCTACTTTGTTATTTACATTTCTTGTTTGATATTTTTATATGAAATTTATATTTCTCTCTCTGTAAATCACAGAAATGTATAAATAGAAATATTGTCTTAACTTTTAAGGTGGTTAAGTTTGGGTAAGATTAGCTTTTTATTTAAGCTATAATCAGTTTGATTTGTTGTATGTTTATATTTCAGTATTTAAATTATATACAGTATTACTGGCCACTTATACACACAAATCATAATGGTTTATTTTTCATTACAGATGTAAGTTAATTAAAGATATATTTATATTTGAAATATAATTGTTCTGTTGAATATTATCAGTATGTTTGAAGATTATTATGGTAGTGCTGCCTGTTACATTTTCAGCATGATATTTAGCCATTTTTCTGTACATGAGATCATGTTTATATAGTAAGATTGTGCAATGTCTTATAAAGAGGAGCTAATAACACTTGTTATCTACTTGTTTAATCATTCCTTGTAGGGGTGACTTTTATTAAGATTTATCAGAGATGTAGATCTAAAGTATTAATGGTTATTAATCACTTTGGTTGTAATTATGCTTTTAATTGATATATATTTATCTACGCTGCATTTACACATAATACTATTTTTGCCTTTTTTTATTTTTAGATAATTTGTTCAGTTCAAGAAACTTTGTTTTCTTTTTAATTGTATCAATCTGTATTCAAGAAATAGCAAAATGGTATATGTATTTTTTGTCCAACCAGGGGACATGATGACTTTTGACAATGAGATTTCAATAATGCAGAGGTAAGGATATTTAATTTATTTGTTGTTTTGAAGTAATACAATATTTCACAATTAGATTATTCATAAGTAAAATCCTTAAATATACCTACATATAAATTTCTATTTTCCACTATTTTAAGTTAATTTTTTGTGTGTTTTAGAGATACATATATTGTTATAAATCTTTATCAGATATACATGTTTATTTTTAGTGTTGAAGATCTGAAAGATAAAATAACAGAAAAAATTAGGATACCCAAAGAACAACAAGTACTTCTTATTAGTGGAGGTGAATCATTGGATTCAAAAAAAAATCTGTGTTCTTATATGGCTGGTACAGATACCAATCCTATATATTTGTTCAGTACCAATTATGACATTAGCAAATTAGAGATTTTAAGAAGCCTTAATTATAATGATCTTGGTGAGTTGTATTATTCTAATTAGAAAGATCTTGTTTAATAGTTAGAATTGTTTATTTTCAGATATAAGACAAAAACTTTTAGAATCTATGAAATTGCCTGTTTCTTTAAACACTGTTAAAATAAGAACACAAGTGGCATCAGAATATTTTGAAATAGCTAAAATACAATTAGATTTTTGTGAAAATATGGTACATGAGCAACATCTTCAACAACAAGGTAAATTAGGATTTAAGTTGTTTTTGGTTGTTACTAATTAATTTTTTTCAGGATGGTCTGCTGTCATTGCAAATTTAGATGATATCATATGTGAATTTAAAAAGAGATGGGAACTGTTTTTAAAAGTTTATGATGAATTCATGACTGAAAGAAAGACATATGATGACATCTTGGCACAGTATGATTTATATATTGTTTTTTTATATGCAAGTTTCATAACTAAACTAAATGTTTATTATAGTTTTCAAGATGATAAAGAAATACTCCAAAGGGTTCCAGTGATTGATATTTTGTTGGAAACACAAAGGGAGCCAATGGATATTTCAAAATTATCTGAAATGACAAATGCTTCACAGGAAAATGAAGCAACAAAAGAAATTTCCCTGTATGAGTGGATATCTTCCTCAGATAGTAAAAATTCTTTAGAAAAACTGCATGAGGAGTGCATGTCAAAATTAAAAAAGGTACTTTATTTTTAGTTTTTGTTGATACAATTATTTTGGGCACACAACACTTATAGTGGGCCAGTAGTTCAATTACATGAAAGAAATGTTGGCTTTAATTCAAATATTTGATCCAGTTTTTGCGTGTTAATGATTTTCATTAAATTAATCTACATGTGTTTGTTTTCTAATATTTTTAGTTTGAAACTGATATTATGCCTTCTTTGCAAAATCACGTCACAGAAACACTGCTCTCTGCAGAGAAACCTGAAAGAAAAGAAATTGAAGGTCTTGGTAAAAGACTTTTTGATTTAGAAGAACTCCTTAGAAAAATAAAGAAATATGTTGAACATCAGTCTGATATGGCACAAGCTTTCCAACAAGTAAGTGGAAAAAGGAAATTTATGGATAATGTTTCACTATAATTATTTTAAGAATCAAACTAGCGCATCACAGACCAAAGATATGAGTATTTTACCGGATCTGTGTGCAACGCATTTACGACAGTTAGAATTTATTAAACAGTATCATCAAAAATTAATGGATGATAGAAATAGAGTGATTAAAGCCAAATATGAACTTAGTAAAAGTCTCTGTGCCAGGATAGGGTAAGACCTGTTTATATACAGGGTTTAAGGCAAAGTGTTTTCATAAATTTAACCTACGATTCTTCACATTATTTTAAAGAAAACATGTTTTGAAGTGTGTAGCATTTAAGTTCCATTTAAAACCAAAAATGAATTTGATACACGAATATCATGATTTGCTTTCTATTTATAGAGATGCCCTCCAAAATTCTGAAGAAACTATGGATATTTCAAGTTAAATATTTTGGTTTTTGTAATATTTAACTCCATGATAATGCTGATCCTACTCTATAGCTCAGAATCTTAGACATTAACCAAAGCATTAGAACAAAAATTGCAAGTATTTATAAACTTGTGCTTGAGAAATATATTATATATGTTTGTTATGAAGAATAACAGAAACCAAACCAATAGGTTAGCAGATAAGGAGGTTTGGATGGTTGGATCACACACTAAGAAATGAGAGATACAAAATTCTCAGAAGGGCATTGTAATGGCATCCAGAGGGGTAGAGGGGGTCTGGCCATCCTAGGGAAACAGAGAAAACGAACAGAGGCTGGTATGTTACTCGCGAAGATGGGATTCCTGACAATGGATAGACGTAATTGGAATCAGTTCACAAATACCCTATGGGAATAACAGGGGTCTACTACTGCTGCTACTACTATTAGGTATATTTACGGATAACGATACCTAGAAAAGCCGCGTGGGGCTATGGATACTGGTACTGTGTCTCCTTTTGGATATGGGTATGGGTGATGTCGTTCCAAAATTTCATGGCATCGAGACATCAAATTTTGTCATTTTGTTTACATCATTTTGTTCAAAATGATGTAAAGAATCATTGGTTAAATTTGCGAAAGTTGCTTTCCTTACATCCTATATTTCAAGTAGCTAAACTTGACAGAAAGTGACAGAAAAAGGAACATCAAGAAATAATGAAAAACTTTTAAAAACCATTTTATAGATTTATTGTTATTGTTAAGCAGTACAACTGATTAAAATTTGAAGATCTAATTACTACTAGTTAGGAAGCTACAATCAGTAATGGGTGAGTCAACCTTCACTTTATATACATTCATGGAGGCGCTTAGGCATTGTTCTAATTAGGTGGTCAATTTTCTCTTGCGGTATAGTGTCTGTGCTACTTGAATTTCACCCCATAGTACCTCCAACGTATGTGGATGTTGTAGCAATCTGAACAATCTTAGACCTATGATATCTCACACGTGTTCTATTGCGGAAAGGTCTGGGGACCTCGGTGGCCAAGGCAGTGAATTGATTTGGACTCCTTCAAAATGATGTAAAATAACACGTGCAACGTGCATTATCCTGCTGGAAAAGTGGATTTGGAAGTGTTTGAAGGTAGTGTAACAAATGCGGATCTATAATTCACACACCATATTGGCCAAAAACTAACCATGACACCCACTGTGTGATGTATGTGCCTCTCTATGAAGAACTCCGGATTTTGTCGTTTCCCGCGATATCTTACACGAATTCGGCCGTCGTGACCACCTATACAGAAGCGGGACTCGTCACCAAAAACAACACGATTCCAAATATCATCCCACATGTTTTTCTCCGCATCACTCCAGCCGTTGACGCCGATGTTCCGCCTTTAAAGGTAAAGCCAGATATGGTCTATAAGAAACGAGCCCAAAAGATCTGATTCTGCGGTAGATTGCTCGCATTCTAATTAACCTTTCATGACTAATCCGGCCTTTCTTAGACCTACAATGCGGCCCCTCTCAAATTGTGTTAACTGGCGAAAATTTGCACGTCTTCGCACGCTAGGCGTAAAAAGTTGCCTTAAAAAAGTTATCGTTTTTTAAAGAAATTAAATATCAGCAAAATGAATCATTGTCAAATCGTAAATTTACTCAAATGATTGCTCTTTAAGGAAAAAGTGACAGTGCCAAAAACTTTTTTATACAAACAAGTGCTTCCTTGCTATGGCTGAAATTTTGATTTCTAAGGTCACTAATATATAATATAAAATATAATAAAAATACAAAAACTTTTACTGAGTGTTCCTTTTTCTACGTCACTTAGTATATAATGCATTATATCTTAATACTATTATTACCCACTTGTAATGACTATATATTATTAATTTTTTTAAACTTATAAAATTTATTTCTTTTTTTTTCACTTCTCTGTTTTTGGATTTTTCGCTTCTATCTCTAATTTTTCACGTGTATCAGTATATATTGCAGTTTTGCCACATACGACCCTTTCTAGTTTTCATAGCAGGCATAGCTTTTGGTAATGGATGCATTTATGATGAAGTACAGATATTTACTTGTGTATGATTAATTTTGTCAAGTAATATACGATTGTTATTATCATTTTGAGGAGTTAATTGTAATTGAAGACTGTTATTCTCATCATTGATTGGATTGTTACTTAATGACTCTACTGGTTGATCAGGTATATTATTTAAAGGAGTTGGTTGTGGCATGTCAGTAACAGTAGCAGGTGAGAATTCTTCATCAGAAGAAATATTTGGATTAAAGTGGTAAATACCAGTACATTTAAAACCAGCTCTTATATTTGCTTGTGTTACTGATGACATCGCTGCTTGAAACAGTGCTTAAATGGGCCAAACATACGTATATCAACTGGTTATAGCTTATGAGACATGTGTGGAGGAAACGATAGAAGTGTAATAAAGTTTTTTGACGGTAATTGATAGCAGAAATAGAAATATGGGAGCTATGGTTATCAGGAACCAACAAAACTCTATTTTTTTTCAGAAAGCTTAGTGTGCTAAACAAAATGCTTTAAATACAATAAAAAATATTCTTCTTGCATCCATCCCAATTGGTATGCTGAACCAACACAGCCAATAGGTCTACCTCTCAAAAAGTAGCTTTTAAAATTTTTTCTAGGAAAGACAAAAAAATAAGTTGTTCCAATGTGCCTCTCTCGTGTGAAGTGATGGATTCTACTTGCTAAACCCCCTTTGATGCAGTAATAGCAACTGGTTTTTGAGAAGTAGTCAGTGCACTTTCGCCTAAATTCCATGTGTTTTCTAGTTTAAAGTAACAATACTTGTAGTTTCTGGAACTCTAATAGATATCTCTGGATGTCTTTTCATGATATCTTTATACCAATCACTACTAGCCAGTTTATTATTATCCCATGATGAGGGATCAATCAAATCAAAAGCAAATTGAAATGCCAACTTTCTTAAATCAATTGTTGTTAATCCATAATATAATTTAGCAGATATTAAGCAGTAGTCGACTAATAAACGTTCTTGTGTAGCCGAGAAGACCTTCTTGTGAGGATGGTACCCATAATTCAAATTTTCCTTAATTTTTATATATCACCGTAATGTTGTGTAAGAAAGATAAAATAATGTAGCAACACTTCTTATTGTTGGAATCTTTGGATTCCAAAATTCTTTTGCATGCCGTTTCATAGATTTCAGTGGATACTTCACAATGGCTAGTTTTTCTTACACATTTACAGGGCATTTAATATCTATAGAAAATTAAATTTCAATGCAATTAGTATATTAAGGCTTAGGCGGCACTACGGTTTTTTTTTCAGCGGGCGGTTAACCGCAAAACCGCTCGAGAGGCACACACTGCGATTTAAAACCGCAAAACTGCCCGCCATTTTCACAGTTTGAAGATAGATTTCAAGAGAGCAGTATGTATTGTTGCTCTAATATTATAGTATTGTTGTACTATTGTAACATTATTGTTTATTTTATAACAATTCACGGTTTTAAAATCAGTCGCGGGAAAAAACCGCAAGTTCGACCGCTTGTATTAGTTTTCTTGACTATGTATTGTTTTAGTTACAAAATCACGCGGTCAAAAACCACGGCGGTAACAAATATTACATTGTTTAGCTTTATAAATATTTTTCGTGTGAGGTCGAGATGCGCGTGCAAGTCTTATGCTTCAATGGCGAAGTTGATGATTCAATTGATCCCATCTGATTTTATTGCGGTAATTAGTACATAAAAAATTATTAGAAAATTATTTCGCTATAAATCAAGTTAGGCATTATAAAATATAGATATATTGGAGGCATTACAACTGAAATTTTATGATTATAGTTATAAGTTGAAATATTATTAAATATTTTGTCGACAGCTAAAAAAAAAGTTTACAGAATTTTTCAAAATTAAATCATCACAATGATTCCAAATTTTGGTCAAATCAAGGGTTAACATAGAACATAATTTTAAGAGGATGTTTCACTTTTGTATTTTTATAGAATTTTGAAGTCGACTGGTTCAATTGACCCCCCATCTCCCCTACTGTATTAGTCAATATTTACTAGCAACACTTAAATCTATTTGAAAGGGATTTTTTCGTGTTCATTATTATAGCATGCAGGCGACTCTTTTCGATATATATCGACGATATTTTCTTTTTTCTTATTCCTATAATATACTTATTACTTACCTGAACTATTTTGAATATCTAATATTTAGTATTCAATTGTAACATTAATGTTCTTATCAGGTGGGTACAAAATATTGAAAATAAGCTATGGGAATTGGATTCTCATTTAGTCTACTTTCACGAATGTTTGCAAAGACTGAGAAAACACATTGAAGTCTTCCAACAGGTGCATTTAGCTCCAACAACCTATGTTAATTCTGTAGTTGAAGTCGTTAGGCGAAGAGCCTTTTCTCAGCTTTTTCTATTGGTAAGTTTATTAGACTTTCTAAATAATTCAAGTTGCTATGGATTATTTCGATTTTTTTAGTGGGCTTCAGATCTGGCGTGTCAGCAGTTAACTATTCATAATGAGGAACTCACAAGGCGGAAAGAGTTTAATGCACAATTTGAAGGTCATTTTCTCAATGCTCTATTTCCGGGCATGGGCGATATCCCTCCGTCTTTTGCCACCGAAGCGCCAGCTATGTTTGACGCGAAATTGCCAGGAATTACCCGGGACGATGTTGAAAAATTGAAGAAAGAACTGCCTGATTTTGCGGAATGCTTAGTACTGCCAGACATGGAACATGTAACAAATTTTTTTCTGGGAAGAAATGAAAGTGCAATAAAAGAAAATGAAAAAGATAAGGTATTGATTCAATATTTATTTACTGTTGTTAATGGTGAACGCTCTAGGAATATGCTAATACAATATCTTTGGTTTGAACTGGTAAATATGGATATAAACAATGTTTTCTTTCAACAAGACTGTGCGACTTGTCACACGTTCCGCCAGATAATCGATTTATTGCAAGAAGAGTTTACTGGGCGCGTTATTTGGTGAAATGGTAAAGTCAACTGGACACCAAGGTCATCCGGTCTCACGCCATTCAATTATTTTTTGTGGTATTATGTTAAATACTCTGGTTTACAGAAATAAACCCCAAACAATTCTTGGCCGTAAAAGAAAGATTTAACATAAAGCAAACACGGAATATGTATGATAAATTAATTGAATATTGAGAATTTAGAATGCATTCCACAAGACGAAGCTGACGAAGACATTTAAACATTATTTTCAAAAGAGAATGTTATTTATTTTTCAAGATAAAATATAAATTACTGGATTATCACTCATTTTAAGGTTGTGGTCCTTTTATTGGACAACTCTTTACATTTTATCACAAACGTCCTCAACTCTGTACATATTATTTTTTGTACATATTTATGTCACTCTGTCTATTTTGATAACTAATTTACTTTTAATATAACGAAAATAGTAACGAGAAAAAAATATAGATATGTGGTGTAATATTATAATAATGAAAATAATTATTTTTTGGAGGTGGATGACGCAAAGGCTGTGGAAGAAAAGCTAATTCAAGCTGTATCAGAAGTGGGTTTAGCCAGTAATTTGGATAAAAACTTACTTAAAGCAACAGGTAGTGAACCGTGCTTGGTCACTGCACCTGGTTTACCAAATATCAAAGACGACAAGTTAGTGCAAGAATTGTCTAAAGGAAGGTAAAATGCGTTCTTTATTTGCTATTTTATATTTTCAGAGGCTGTGAGTCTGAAACAGACACCGACGAGTTCGAGAAGGTGGGACAAAGCCCTCTCGAACTCACATTTCCTCAAGGAGCGCCACAAACTGTGGACTCCGTTCTGAAACCTACTGAAAAACAAGATGCCTCTACAAGTACAGAGGTAAGAAATTTTTTTCTTGATCCAGGTGAATAATAAGTTTACATGTAGATCACCCAATTGGGGTGTCTAGAAAAATATTCTATAAGTGATCTGAAAAATTCTCGGCCTAAGAACCTAGACCTTGATCTAGTTTTTCAATCAGCCCGTGTCATTCCACTGCAGGATGAAGGCCCCTTCAGCATGCTTCCAACTCTCACTGTCCTAAGCTTTTCTCTGCCATTCGGGACCAATATACTTAATGATATCATCAGTCCATCGTGTTTTCGGTCTTCTCCAAAGTCGTTTGTGCGGTCAAGCGGAATCCACTCCAGGATTGCCTTGGTCCATCTTTCGTCCCATAGCCTCGCTGCATGGCCTGCCCACTTCCATTTCAATTCCTTTATCCTTCCAATGATGTCACCCATCTTCAATTGTTCTCTGACCCATGTGCAGGGCTTTCTATATACCGTCTAGTAATGCTAAGCATACATCTTCACATTCTCCTTTGTGCCCTTCGAAGCTTTTGAACTGACTGCAATGTGAGTGTCCAGGTTTCACTTCTGTATGTCATAATAGGCGGCATATACTGATCAAACGCTTTTCTTTTTAGGCAAAGTGGTAGTTTGTTGTTAAACACTATGTTGATCCTGCTAGCCACATTTAACACGTCGTTCCACCTCCCCTTCCATGGAAATCAGCTGCCCAATATATATATATATATACATCACAATCTCATGTGGAACGCACAACAACCTGTGTCTCCGTCATAATGAGCAATGGTTAGTTGCTTGACCGGGAGGAAGCTCCACCCATCCCATACATTGGAGGGCACATGTTTCGTCTGTTGGTGGTTAGACTCATCAGGGTACCGACATGTGATCTCTCGCCAAAAAATAGGGAGTCCCTCTCCACAATCAAATAACCCATATTTTCGCCGACTTCTCGTCAGTCGGGAGTGTATAACTCCTGATTACTGTTGTCTCGTTGGACGCAGTCCAACGAAGTCAAAAAACTCCATTTATAAGCCATCCGACAAGAAGTCGGTAGTGATCTACAACTTTCAAATCTGTTCTTAAAATAGAAATTCTTTCCTTGTCAGCAAATTTATTGAACATCACCTGGCTCTTCTGGTTTATTTTAAAGCCAAATGGTTCTCGAACCCTTTGTAGCTCTTGTATGTGTATTTGCAGTTCCTCCGAGTTTTGTGAAAGAACGATATCATCTGCGAGTCTAAGATGGTTTAAATATTGCACTATTGATCCATCCTTTCATCCTTTTCTCAATTCAGATTACAGAACACTTCTTCAAGGCAGGCTGAGAAAAGAAGAGGCGATATTGCGTCACCCCGCTCTGCATTAATTCCAACCGCAAGATCATCAAGGTGGACTCGCTGTAACTTCATCATATATCGATTCTAGTAGGTTTATATGAGCGTCCTCTACACCTTGGTTAAGCAATACATCCACTATGGCCTGCTTTGAGATCATAATCGATAAAAGCCAAGTGCAGTGGCATAGTGTATTCATTGTGTCTTTCTATGACCTGCTGTAGAACCTGGAATCCACTTCTGAATCCTGCTTGCTCTCTTGGTTGTGCGTCATTGAGTTTTTTTTAATATTCTTAGATATTATCTTTATTATCTTGGTGAAAGCTTTGTTCACCACTGATAGGAGGCTTATTGGACGGTAGTTCTTTATATCTTCCTCTGCTCCTTTTTTTGTAAAAGAACCACTTCTCCATTCTTCCATAAGTTGGGTACTTTTTATTCTTTGAGGCATTTTGAATATAATTTTGCTAGTATTTTAGGTAAAGTTCGACCGTCAGCTTATAAGCTCTCAAAGTTATACTATCATTTCCTGGAGCCTTGCCATTTTTCATTGAATCTTTACCCTTTGTCACTTCCTCAACCAGGATATCCGGCATTTGTTGTTCAGTGGGCAGTGCTGTTCTTGATTGATTCTGATCCTCATATAACTTTGAATAACATCTTCAGACAATCTCTCCGCAACATTTCCGTCCGCTCCCTGCACGCTGTATCATCCCCACACAAAGCGGTTCAACAAAACGATCTTAAAATCGCTACCCCTCTCCACCAGCTTCCCAGAATCCACTTTGCCTCTTTTTAATCTTATCATTCTTTTGCGCTCTTTTCGGCAGTTTATCCTAATCTTTGCTCGTACCATTAGGTTGTCACTTTCAACATTAAAATGGTTAAGAACAGTACAATTACAAAATATTGTTTTATCGTTTGACATGATGTAATTAATTTCACATGTAAACCCAGATGAACTTTTCTATGTCCATTTTCCCCTTATCTTTTTCTTATAAAACGAATTAGTAATATAGAGTTCTTGTCCTTCAGCAAAGTCAACAAGCCTGTCACCTCTATTGTCCCGCTCACAATTGTCATATGGGCCAGTTGCATTCCTCAATTTCTTCATCCCTATAGCTTATAGTTGGTGCATAAACTTAATTGTCCAATTTTATTCAAAAAAGTTTGAAAAACTTTTTATTCAGCTGAATGACGTATTGTGCTAGTCGGTCAGATATATTTTCAAATTTTACTTCACTATCTTTCAGTTTTTGATTGATGAGTAATCTAATTCCACCACATCGTAGATGTAGAGTACGTAACCAGTAGGTTTTAGTTTGATTAAGTCTTCGCCCTTTCTTCGTGTTTCACATAGCCTAATAATATCCCAATGTCGTCAAGTTCGATCAACAGTTCTTGTAGTCGAGCCTCTGTTTTCAGTGTCCGTATATTAAGCGTAGCAATGTCAAAGGTCCAATGGCGGCCTGATCTAACCCGGTGATTCTTAACACCCTCTGCCTTGAGGCACGTCTTCCCATTGCCGAGGTTAGTTGCCTATTGGCCTCTGGGAAATAAGGACCGTATTTGAAGCTGTATTGGCATATTGAAGGCATGGACTGTAATCTGTCACGCTGGTCCAATGCGGGTTGGCAGATTTTGGGTCATATTAGTCTGAGGCCTTGAGCTGTCCACGGGTGACCTTCCCACGGGGGAACTTACCTTCCAGACGGCATAACTCAAAGCTTCATTGTCGTGTCATCCCTTTACCATGTCAAGTTCTGAACCACAAAGGGGATATGCGCGTTTTGCTAATCACCAGTTAGATTGAATCATAATCAATCTCAGTCTTATTAGATTAATCATATCTTGATGATACTAATATGGTTAGCGAAACGCGCGTTGGGAAATTAAAAATGTGTTTTAATGTTTAGTAGTAAATCTCTTTGAGCTTGTTGAGCTAATCATCTACTGATTAACCCCGGCAGCATTACCCTCGGGCTAGCGATCCTTGGTTTTATGCTTAACCTTAAGTCTCTCGAGAAGCCTATCGAGTAGCGAGTGACCAATATAGAACATTCGGAAGGCAATCGGCCTTATCCAGCCTCCAACTAGCGCGACTGAGCGGCAATTCCTTGTCGGATTTTACTATCTTGCCTGTAAAATGCAGTGTGTAAGTGCAGTCTCTCCTCTGAGGGTTACCCTCGAAGTACTAGTCGCTACATTTCAACATCCGAGTTGCCGGACTGCTGGAGGTGCCAAACCCCCCAATCGAACTACTGTTATTATCTTAGCTATTAATATCGGCTACCTTTCTTTATTGAACAAGCAGTTCTAAGGCAATTACCTGTAAAAATTGGATATTCTATTTTGCATATAAGACCAGCATCATTGCTATTATTGGCCGAGAACTTTTTTTCTGTATAAATATGATAATGTTTTCAATAAATTCGCTATATTTTAAATATCTTTGAAATAAAAAAAAACAATTTCATTCCCTAGACACTCTAAAATCATCATAATTTTAATCCAGTTTTGACAAATTCTTACTTACAGGTGAGAAATCAAGTTTTACCACCCAAAAAACCACCCCGGTCCTTCCATAGAGCTGCCCAATCCTTCGATCTCGATCCTTTACAAAGAACACTGAGCATTAGCACAAACGAAAGTTTCACCAACATCAAAAACATATCTCTCGATTCTATCGATGAACTTTCCAGTATCAAGAATTTTAGTAACACATCTGAGAGTTGTTTCAATTCCCACTATAACCAAACTACTTCAAAGGAACAGTTGAATTTTCTTACTAGTACCAGTTCTTTGCATTTATCCGAAGCAACCAGTCTATCAAACATATTAAAAAGCACTGTAACATCTCATTATGGCAATTCCAGCCTAATGCTCAGTCGTTCAAAGTCAGTGTCACCACAAAGTCCTAGAGAGGGGATGTTCCAGGACAATGCCTCTCCTCAAATGGGTCACCAACTAGATTTTGTCAACGATGAATTTTATATCGATGAGAGCTTACCGTCAAGTGTTGGTACAGGAAATAGTCAAGGATCAGAGTTCGTTAGACAGTTGGATACTGCCAATATTGTTGTTGCTATGTTACAGGTATCTGTCTTGATTCTGTCGGTTATTATTTTTGTTTTTATCAGTCTTTGTTTTTCTTTTTTGTTGCTCTTTCGGGTTTTTTAAATATTTTTGTATCTTCTAGACATATTAATTTTTCTTTTCGTATTTTACTATATTGATATATCGGAACATTACAGAAACTCCTAGGTAATTAGTCTTTTTTGTTTTAATGCTTCAGTTATTTTACAGCACATCCTTTTATTTTGAATTTGCTTGATCCATAGCTTATTTTTTATAATTTAAAGCACCTTTTCCACAGTAAATATTTGAAATATGTTTAATATAATGGATATAGGAGGTTGCCGTGTCAATTTTTACTTGTTAATTATTCCTAATTCCTTTTATTTCTACCATGATTAAAATACAAAACTTATTGTTATATCGAAATTTATTACAACATTACTACTATTAAATAGTAATGACAATATAATAAAACGCAAAATATTAGTTTTTATCTAAATAAAATTTTATTTGTTGAGCTGGGTTTACAGTAATAAAATTTTGCGTGTGTGTTGAGTTTACTGGAACAATTTGTTTGAATTATCTGGTGGGCAACAGATGATTCGTGTGCGTGCTGTACGGCGACAATATTTGTGTGTCAGAGCGTCTACATTGCCGCGTAGGCACACCACATACAGCCCGCACAACGCAAATTTGTATTCATGTGGATCCAGCTTTAATGGAACAAATACGATCTGTACAAAAGTAATGAGACTAGTGGCATATCGTTCGATCTGGTAACAGTGTTGGCTTCTCCTTTGGAGGGGAGGCGTCTTCAGTACAAGTTCGAATTCCCTAGTGTAACTTGGTAATTCGTAGCAATACTTGGCGTGAACTGGATTTTTCTAGTACATTCTGAAAATGAGTGATAACAATTTCGAGCAACGCTGCGCTATCAAGTTTTGTTTGAACTCAGTGCGACTGAAACTCCTAAAACTTTAATAGACCTATAAAACAGTATTTTGTCTAGGGTCTAGGTTTTCAGGTGGTTTAAGGAATACTCTGAAGGCCGAGACTCGATTAAAGATGAACTTCGCATTGAAATGCCTTCAACTACAAGAAGTGATAAAAATGTCCACAGAATACGTGATCTTGTGCGTTCTGATCATCGATTGACGGATAAAGCATCGTTGCTCGAACGCCTCATTTTGAGAACGCACTGGAAAAATCCTTTTCGCGAAGGAATTACAACGAAGCACTAAGTGACCCTAGGAAGTTCAAACGCGTTCTGAAGATACACCAGATGTTGGCCTACCCCCCTGTAAAGTGGTTACCAACTGTGTTGCCAGATCGAACTCTATGCTACCACTGAACTCGAAGAGATTTACAGGAAGTTATCAACAAAGCGAAAACATAAATGATGGGTCAGATCGGAATCAGATGAGTTGAGAAAAATTAAAGCTAGATGCCTTTTTAATAAGTCCGAATGAAAACGATCTTCAGAGAATATAGCAGTAGTTTAATAGTAAATAGTAATGATTAAAAAATGTACAGGGTCCGGCAGGGAGGTATGGTGTTTTTGAAATGACTGTTACGCGCGGCACTGTCAAGGGAATGTTTTCAGGATGGTTGATCTACTCGTTCCGGGATGCCATCTCAGTAACCGTGGAGCCGTGGTCTGTGACACATCGCGTGTTTATTTACAACACTTTTATTGAAACTAGTTCTGTTGTGCTCACACAGCGACGATTTCGAAATTATTTTAACATTGGTCGGCATGATCGCGTTCCAAAATACCATACGATTATGAAGTGGGCGAACAAATTTCAAACAACAGGATCGTTGAGACCTGGGACTGCACGGGGAGGAGATCGAACAGTACGAACTCCGGAAAACATGGAATGGGTGCGATAAGCGGTGGAAACCAGCCCTCGCCGATCAGCGCTACGTCACGCTCGTGCTTTTTAAATATCAGACAGGTCTGTTCGCAGAATCTTACACTTGGACCTTCATTTTCATCCATATAAAATTATGGTGGTCTAAAAATTGCAACAAAATGACTGTGAGACGGTGTAGACTCACAGAAAGGATATACGCACGGCTGGACGACAACATCGTTTTGTTTATGAGCGACGAGGCCCATTTTCATTTATTGGGGATGGTAAACAAACAGAACTTTCGATACTGGACACCCGAAAACCCCGGGAGCTATATGATCAACCTCTGCACTCCGAGAGAGTAACAGGTGTGCCGTATCTCGAACTTGCATTATTGGACTGTACTTTTTTCGTGAAAACGGACGAACAGTGTCTGTTAACACAGATTGCTATCTCGCCATGTTGCATGATTATTTTCAGCCAGAGCTAAGAAGACGATGCATTGCCATACGTCAAGAGTAACAATGGCCTTTTTAAGGGAACATTTCCCTGGGCGCCTGATGTGGTTTTTCGCATCTTTGTGTTATGTATACATACTTTAATGGCACTATACGACTAATGTATAAAAGCAATTCATTTTAATATTCGTTTTGAAAATAAGAGTGTGTCATTTTTTTCAAAAACACCAAACCTCCCTGTCGGACATGTATTATGGTAATATCTTCGGAAAAAAACAAAAGCAGTGGTGATTTCAACAATTAGAGTGATACATCAAGTTAGAAGTGGTTCTAATGAAAATGAAGTATTTCGGCATAATTTTATCAAGTTATGTGACTTATCAAATTAATTTTGCGGCCAGAGTTACAGAAGTAAACAGAATAGATACATTTTGTAATTGATTCAATCAGTTGGCATCTTCTAGACAATAATTTTGGTCGAGGAATATGAAAAAACATTTCACGGTGGGATATTAACCAAATAAGGAGCTTAATAGCTAGGACTTTGAATATACATGCATTTACCAAGCTTTTAACGCTGATATTTCTAATCTTCAATCATTGACCCAAAAATATCCCAGATATGTCTAAAAAGAAACCGAACTTTTCTTCTAGAACGAACAATGAATTGTTTTTGTAATTTCTTTTATTAACATTTTACTAGGTGGTACAATACTCTGACTCTAGGTGTAATTTTTTTTTCAAAATACTGGCTTTTTAGGAAGAATTTATTTTTCAGGATCGTTCCATTACTAATACCTTCTGGTGGTCTTGGAATTCGATGGAAATGAGTCTGACCTGTGTACGAGAAGGTAGTCCCCATATTCTTGTTTTTGTAGCTTGATTGTAAATTGATTTTAAGTTGTTTTAAGATACGTTGCTGCTTCGCGTTTTTCCGACGATGATTACGAAACAATCGTTATATTCCTGTCAAATAAATTATTCTTATAAACCGATTGATAATCTGACATTCAAAGTACTGAAGCCCACACGTTATAACTTAACGTACCGGCATTAATATATTGCTTTCCGGCGAACCTTCTTTTGAATTTTTTGTACCATTTCAACATCCTTGTTTCTGAAAAAGGTCTAATTAATATTATT
>JARFXV010000324.1:167500-425000 GCA_031761425.1 Cosmopolites sordidus
GAAATACAGGGAGTTCTTTTGGCAGAGTCGAGCACGCTAAGCTCAGCAAAATTGTAAGAAAACGTATCAGAGAAGAGACGTGCCGGGTCAACAGGCAGCTAGTGCAGGAAAACAGGATAGTTAATAAGGCTAAATAAAAGCTGAGAATGAAAAGAGCGTAAATTTATGCCTTAATGCGTGAGGATGGCATAGTGTGCAGGGCACGAACGGAAATGTTAGAGGTTGTCAGAACATTTTATTTACAATTATATGAAGATCAGAACCAATCAAAGACAACAATATCCACAGAAGAACAAATGCCATATATCATAGTGGAGGAAGTGACAAAGGCTATAGAATCGATGAAAAACGGCAAGGCTCCAGGAGAGGACAGTATAACTGTCGAAATGCTAAAAGCTGGTGGCCGAACTTTACATAAAACATTGGTAAAATTATACTCAAAATGCCTCAAACTTATGGAAAAACAAAGCAGTGATCTTTTTACATAAAAAAGGAACACAGGAAGATTTAAAAAACTACCGCTCAATTAATCTACTATCAGTTATGTACAGAGTTTTCACTAATATAAAATTTAAAAGAATATTAAGAAAATTGAATGACGCACAACCAAGCAGGATTTCGAAGTGGATTCAGTACAATGGATCACATCCAGGTTGTTCAGCAGGTTATACAAAGGCACAACGAATACACCATGCCACTGTGCTTGGCTTTTATCGACTACGAAAAAACATTTGACTTAATCTCAAAGCAGGGCATAATGGATACATTGCTTAGCCAGGGGGTAGACAAAGCATATTTAAACCTATTAGGATCGATATATGATCGAGTTAAAGTGACAATTCACTTTGATGATCTTGAAGTGGGAATTAATGTAGAGCGAGGTGTACGACAGGGGGACGGAATATCGCCTATTCTTTTTTCGGCTTGCCTTGAAGAAGTATTCCATAATCTGAATTGGGAACAGGATGGTATAAAGATCAATGGTGCAAACTTAAACCATCTTAGATTTGCAGATATTCTCCTTTCAAAAGACCCAAAGGAGCTGCAAAGACACATGCAAGAGCTGCAAAGGGCTAAAATCTTATCATATACAAATCAGGTTATGTTATCAATAAATTCACTGAGGACAGAAGAATTTCAGTTTTAGGAAGGGATTTGCAGATCTGGGACCATTTTATATATCTTGTGCAGATGATTTCAATGGAAGGGGATACCGCCCGGGAGGTGGAACGGCGTGTTAAATGTGGCTGGTAGGCATTTGGCAGGCTCAACATAGTATTTAAGAGTAAACTCCCACTTTGCCTGAAAAGAAAAATCTTCGATCAGTGCGTCCTTCCCGTTATGACATGGCTTGGTATGACAAAACAAGACAGAAAGCCCTGCACATGGATCAGGGAACAAACGAAAGGGTGTGACATTGGAAGAGTAATGCAATTGATATGGAGATGGACAGGCCATATAATGAGGCGTTGGGACAAGAGATGGACCAAGGCAATCCTGGAATGTATATTGCTTGATCGCAAATGTCCGCGAGTTAAATGTGAAGACCGACAACTTTGCTTTTAAAAAACTTTATTTTACAATAAGGGCACTTAACTAATGAAACAATATTATGAACAGCAATACAGCTTTGACACTATAATATTGAGGAACATTAACATTACAATTCTTTACTTATATACTATAACAATGCCTTAGTCATATTCACGATGTTAGTGATAAAATCTCTTAAGTTGGGCCAATAATATTTTTGCTTAAGATGATTGTACGTTTCTGTTATGCCGTTATGATTGGTTTGATGATAGTTGGAAATAATTTCTTTTTGTTGGTTAGTGTCAGTGATGTCAGTCAAATATATGTTAGAAAAGATTAGCTTTGCGGATGTGTTCAAGTTTGCATTGATGATTCTTTGGAATTCTATTCTCAGTTCTTGATCTGGAATATAAATTGTGAAAGACGTGTCAGGTCTAATTACTTCTTTCAATATTTTGATTATATCCTCTTGACGTTCCGTCTTGGAGATTTCAATAAAATGGTGATTTTTCTTAAAAGGTTTTGAATATGAGTGTTTGAATTTTTGACCGTAATTAATGATTAGGCGATTCGTGGCATAGTTAACAGGTAATTCAGATATCGGGAGATATTTTCCTCGGGTGTCATTGTTGGAATGTACAGTAATGTCGGAGGTGACATCTTCGTCTCTTGTATTTTCGGCAGTATTTTCTTTGTCTACGTTTTTGTTAATATCTTTTACTTGGTTTGAAATAATTTCGTTATATTTTTCGCTATGGACAAAGTCGGCAAGATCGAATTCGGCGAGATTGGCAACTGTATCGTCAACATTAGGGACACTTGAATGTGCGTCGTTGGATTCATGAATATTAAGTTCGATACGGGAGAGAGCATCGGCAACGACATTTTCTTTACCCTTTTTGTATTTAATTTCAAAATTGAATTCTTCCAATTTGAGTCTCCATCTAATTAAACGGGAGTTGGGTTCTTTTATCTTGGAGAGCCAAAATAAAAGATTATGGTCTGTTTCAATGATGAACCTTTGTCCATATAAATACGGGCGAAAGTGTTTAGTGGATTCAACTATAGATAAAAGTTCTCAATAGTAGAGTAATTTCTCTCAGCTGTATTGAGGGTTCTGGAATAGAACGCAATGAGATGCTCGTTTTGAGAAAGGATGCTTCCTATTGCTATGTTTGAAGCATCTGTGGTTAATTTGAATGGTTTACTATAGTCAGGGTACTGTCTGTTATATTCGCGAGGAGGGTCTATTAAATCGAATTGATCTTGGGGAATAACTTTTAGTCTTTGATGAAAATTAATACTAACTTCAGGAGTAGGATTCGGAATTTTACAATATCCATTCTTTACATTGATTAAACTATCAGGTATAATATGATCTCCAATTGTAAGAGAAGGTAAGATAGCAACGCCGTTTTCGTGATTTACCGGAATAACGAGATAATTGTTATGAAAAATGTGGATTGGTTGAACTAAAGGTTTGTTATAAGCGAGAGAAAATGGAATTTTTATATTTTGAAGTGTTAGAATTTTCTTTTCGTAGTCTATTAGTGCGTGTAAGTTTCTCAGATCCTTTGTTCCTATCAGTGCATCGAAATCGTTATGCCAATTTAACACTCTCATTCTAATATCGTAATTAAGTCCTAATTCTTTTAGTAAAGGTATTATTAAATTTGTATCTTCTTTATATCTAGTTTTACAAGCTGTAACTTCAAATGGTTCCAAAAAGAGGTTTTCTGGAAATAAATTAGCTATTTTCGGTATTATGGAATCAGTAGCACCGGAATCTATAAGGACAGATATTTGCATTTGATCCTTTGGGCTATGTTGTTTAGGTTGATGGCAGATAAGGGCCTATCTTGTGAAAATTTTCAGATATATTATCTGGATTATTTTCAGCGTTTCGTTCTCCAGTAGGGGATGGTTGACATAATTCGGTGTGAGACATTTCTGAAGTGAAATCTTGAAAATGATATTGTGAATAGTCATATCCTTGAAGGGGTTCAGAAGGTTCCTCTATGAAATATTCTTCGTTATAAGGTTCAGTATACGTCTCCACATTTGTTAGTTCTTGAGAGACAAATTTTCTTGGACCTGTTGGTTGAAAAGCGTTGGGATACCTATGAGGTGGTCGATTCTGGAATATTCTCGAAGGACCTCCAGTGGAAATGGACATAGGTGTAGGGGCATCTAGTTTAATGGGTTTATTATTTTGTGGTGCAAAACTATTCCTGGGTTTGCCAAACACTTGAGCGTTTGTCGGATAATGCCTCTGAACTGGTCGAGGTTGAATGTGAAGTGGTTGGCTAGGAAATATCGATTGTTGCGTTTGCGGAAAATTAATTGAATGTTGAAAGGAGTTGAATGGTTTTTGAGATGGTGTTTTCATATCTTGGTGGAATATACTTGAATTATTCGCAAAGTTGACTTGCGATTCTATCATATTAAAGTTTACAACGTGCGTATAAGCGTTATCAAGTGTATCAGGATTTTGTAGCATAAGCATTGTTTTCAAGGTTTGTGGCGAATTTGCAGTTAAAATTAAAACGGCAGTTTTCTGTATTTGACTAAATAAAATTAATTTTGAATTTTGATCTTGAACTTCGCACTGTATTTTTGAAAATATTCTTTGAACAAATGCTTTAAGTCGATCTACGAAGTTAAGGATGTTTTCATTCTTATTTATTTTGATCTATTGCAATTGCTGCATTAAAATTTGGTAAGTAATTGGATCACCAAATTTTTCTCTTAAAGCTGTTTTTATTTCGAGCCAATTATGCAGATCTGGTCTTGAGAGAAGAAATTCTCTAGCATTATCTACTAATTTTGATTTTATCGCGGCCAAAATTACTTTATTTAGATTTTCAATATCATTACTAGAATAAAGACAATGAAATTCGTCTATAGAAATTAAGAAACTCTCCAAATGACTTTGAGCACCGGAAAAAGTTGGCAAGAGTGACGTGTGGAATCTGATATTTTCCATGTTTGGTTGACTAGTATAATTAATATTAGAATCTAAACTTAAATTACTTAAAAGGTTTAATAAATCTTCTTGATTTATTGAGTTTGAACTTGTTTCTGTATTTACTTGACTTTCACTTAATCCTAATTTTGTGGCAGATGAAAGCCCAGGACTGTAAAAGATGGAAACATGCTGAAGAGACCTTCATCCTGCAGTGGATCGAAATGGGCTGATGATGATGATATATATATATATATATATATATATATATATATATATATATATATATATATATATATATATATATATATATATGTATATGTATATATATATATATATATATATATATATATATATATATATATATATATATATATATATATATATATATATATATGTATATGTATATATATGTATATGTATATGTATATATATGTATATGTATATGTATATATATGTGTATATATATGTGTATATATATATATATATCATCATGACATCATCAGCATATATTAAGTTTAAATATTGTCCGCAAATTTAAATTCTTTGTTCCTCCCAGTTTTTTGAATATATCTTTTAAGGTTTGATCAAATAATTTTAGAGATATATTCTTGCCCGATTAAGCGGATATGGTTATACTTCCTCTTATATTTGTTTTCTATATCTTTTAAATAATTTATCGTCATCGAAATTATTCTTTTTAGATTTAAATTAATGACGATGGAGAAAAGCCCATCTTTAACGAGTTTAGAAAAAGAAAAGTCAGGAGATTTCGTTAGTTTACCAAGTCACACGACCCTATTTGTCCAAATGCAAGAGAATTTTGAAATGGATAAGGAAAAAGCTGTTTTGGAGGAACGGAAGCAAAATGAAATAATATTGGAGGACAAGATTAAAGAGCTCAAAGAAGAGTTTAGAAATGAAATAGAAGTTGTGTCCCAAGATGTAGCAAAACGTGTGTCCGAAGATAAAGACAAACAAATAGATATTCTGAGGGAACGCGATAAGAACCTTAATCTGGAAATAACCAAGTATAAAATGACGATTCAACAGTTAGCTGAATGTGAACGGGAACCGTTGGATCCTCAAGTACTGGAGGCAATTGAGGTTCTGAAAAATGAAAATCAGGAATTGAAGGATGAGTTACAGAAAATTAAAACTGAACGAGAAACAATAATGACCACTTCCGTAGCAGTTTGTGAAGGTGGATTTGATGAGTTTTGTTAATACTCTCATTAAGTCTAATATTAATTTCTAGAAAAACTTGATGCAAGTACTAGTCCTCTTCAAACCACTGCACCTTATGACCTATCCAGAAGCGAAATAGCAATACCTCAAAGACCCCATAGATTAAACATTGATACTTGCAAATCTGGAGATATCGTGTTGGTTTTGTGGGATACCCAACATGAAAATTTCAAAATATTACAGGTAAACTGAAGAATAACCAAAATTATTTTCAGCATTGTGTTCATTGTATTGTGATTTTTAGGAATCGAAGCATACTTATTTCCTACATTCGGAATCGTTAGATAGACTCGGCTTATCTATAGTTGATAAACATCCAAATATTACTCATTGCACTGGGGAAGTTATCAATAAAGAGTATTGCCATGCTAGAAAGGTGAGTTAAAATTAACATATCTGAGTGACAATGGTGTTCTGAAAAGTTCTCTTGGATGTGAAAATGAATGTTAAATTGGCTTACTGTTAATAACGTTCGTTTTGTTTAATTTATTAATATTAAATTTGTGTGTATATATTATCTACATCTTAATTGGATAATACTTCAGTCGGTGTGATCAGAACACTATCAATATCAAATATGGCTTATGATCTAGACATCTGGTTTTATGAATCCATTTAGATTGATTTGGATTTGGAGTTGATTTATTTTTTCAAAAAGAACACCACAAACCAACTAATGGTGGTGGTTTGCAGCCAGCCATGTCTTCATGTTGGGAAAGGTGCAAATCCGGAGAATTATGATGGATTGGGCATCACAATGCTCTTTTGTGACCGTCTTTACTTTTTCCAAATAGTCGATAATACGCAAGATAATCTCTCGCGAATCTCAGAAAACAGTTACCATTACAGAAGCGTTTTTGCCTTCTTCGGCGCCCGTTCGCCGGGTAAAACCCAGTGCTTTGACTGTTTTTTTTTTGTTTTTGGTGTGTACTGATTATTCGAAGTTTCATCGAATCGCTGCAGAAACTTTTTTAGATTGCGCCTATACATGTCTAAACATCGCTGTCAAATGGATATACTCGATTCCGTTTTTGATCGGTAGTGAGCAAACGCGGCACCTATCAGGTTGATAGCTTTTTTATGTCCAAATGTTCATGTAGGATGTTCCGTCTGTATGCGCCCGAGTTGTTTATCATCTTAACAACCTTCCGAACCTTTATTCAGCCATTTTTCAACAAGATATGGATTATATTGGCTATTTCCTGATTAGTGATCTCATATCATCCTGAGCCCGGAGTGTAATTCGCGCTGGGTCAACCACATTGAAAGTTAGTCAACCCCTCAAGAATCATGAAATGTGAAGGAACAGAATCCTCATAATACTATTTCAACCTTCCTACGATTTGCGTGAAGGGGTTTACACCTGATATTAAAAATATGAAATATGGAAATATGGAAAAATATGGAATATGGATATGGAAACATGGAAAATATTTGTTTTCGAAGATTGTTGAAACAAAACGAAATACCATATAGGCTTGAAATTCATGGAGCGTTATTATTAGAAAGGGAGGCATTTATCAGAAATGGTGTCGCCTTTGCCAATGCATCGCCATCTATCGGATAATTATCTAACTTTTTACTCTATTCTCGTAAAATATATACAGTGGTGGCCAGAGAAATAGAGCCGTTGCAATAAAAGACACTGTTTGGGAAATAAAGTTGTAATAACATACACAATTAGTACAATAACTATAACATAAACATAAAACAAAAAAAGGGAAAACATATCACACTTAGTTTAAAAAAAAACTGTAAAAGTTATATTTAATAAAAATTTAGAAAAAAGAACATGAAAATGTGGTCATAAAAATAGACTCAACCAAGAAACAAGCACCATACTATTTAACAGTTAATAAAAGTCCATTCCATACTTTTTCAATCACCTCCCAAAGTTTAAGCTTGTTTCTTGTTTTATGTTTACTTACGGCATTCTGGAAGTAAGTCCACAAGTTCTCAGTGGGATTGAGATCCGGCGATTGGGAAGGCTATGGCAGTAAATTCACTTTATTGTCATTAAGAACTTGTTTCGTTTTTCTAGCAGTATGTTTCGGATCATTAGCCTGTTCATATTTCCATACGAGCGGCATACTTTCTTCTGCAAAAGGCAGCATGACTCCCTGAAGAATGTAGATGTACTCAATTTGGTCCATGTTTTTTTTTAATCCAGCAAATTCGTCCTACACCGTTCCATGAAAAAACTGCCCACAGCTTTATATTACCGCCTCCATGCTTTACAGTTTTAATAGTATGTTTTGGTAATAATTCTCGGTTAGCTGGTCTAACATATCGCCTACCATCAGAACTTATTAAATTGATTTTTGTTTCATCATTCCATAAAATATTGCGCCATTTCTTGGTTGCGTGTTCACCATACCAATTTAACTGATCTTGGGCAAACTTTAAACGTTGCTTTACATTCATGGCGGATAACAAAGGGACTTTTCTAGCTGCTCTATCGTGTAAGTTACTTGCCTGAAGCCTTCAAATTGTTCTTGAATTTATTTTTAATCCCAGTTCACTTTTAATTTCGGTCGACGATATAACAGGTCGTTTTTTGAAATTCGGACAATCTGTCTGTCAGTATGAGATGGCGTTTTTCTTCTAGCTACACGGTTTTCGTGCACTGGTTGTTTTTCTGGCAATTTTCTACCTTTTTTTTTTTTGAATGGCCGACGATCGTTGCAATATGGTTTAGTGACTGTGCTTCTTTCCGCAATGTTAAAATCTGCACTCTTTCAGTAGCTGGACACTACGACCCATTTGTAACAAAATTATTTTTCGGCCAAGTTTGTTTTTATTCATTTTTTTTTTATTTTCAATGCCTGAAATAAATAAAACGTGTCGATAAATTAACAGCAAAATGTGAAGAAACAATATTTACGGCTTTATAAATTTGATGGCTCTATTTTTATGGCCACATTTTCATTTTCCTTTTTCTAAATTTTTGTTAAATACTATGTTGCCAGATTTTTTATTATATTATACAGTTACAGTTATTTATATTATACAGTTATTGTACTAATTATGTATGCTATTACAACTTTATTTGCCAAACAGTGTCTTTTATTGTAATGGCTCTATTTCTCTGGCCACCACTGTTTGACCACCACAGATTCATCAGCACCTGCATAGATATGCATTATGTATGAGACCAAAAAATAAAACAAAGCTGGGCAAATTTAAACAATTAAATGAAAATATTAAAATTATATCATATAAAGATCAATTACAAAACTTGGGGTTGATGTTCATGGCCACTTACTACATGGTCTTTGAAGCAAATTAAATCTTAAATTCGGGATATTTGAAGAGATTTGATCTAGAGTAAAAATGTGGTTAATTTTTAGTTAACCTATATAGGAAAGTTAAGTTAAGAACATTTTGATTACCCTTGCGTTGTATATTTCATTAAGTTGTTTTTACCAATACTTTCTATTATGTTTTACAGAGTCAAAATAGGTACAAAGTTCCAAGCGGAACGAGATTCTTTCGAGTTAAAGTTAAACCCATCGATCCATTACATCGTGACCTATCCTCGAGTCAATCCGGTCATCATTTTTATACCACAGGAATGTCCGCCAGTCAATCGACAGTTTCCACCTTCGAACCAGTAATTGAAGAAAGTCAAGCAACGACATCATTGGAATGGAAACAAGACGAGCCAGACAAGGAAAAATCTGGAGGTAACAGATCTACTGCACGTCATAGTGATTCAGAAAGTGGACGAATCGATATTCTGGAACAACCTGAAGAAGTCAAACCGCAAAGCGTGGAAAAAAACTTTGCAGAAGACAGTGGGATAGTGGAAAGTGTAGAACAGGCAACTGCCGCCACCGAGGATAGTGATAAGCACCAAGAAGACGATCGGTAGGTTTAGGTTTTCACTAGAGGTAGCTTTGTATTTTGCATATTACTTTTAAGTAAATTTTTAGTCACTAGGTTAAGGTGTTTTGTAAGCATGTGGTTATATGTGTGTTTTTTTTACGTTTGTTTATTGATTAATAAAGACTAATCTTTTTCAATCAGGATTTTTTAGTGTTTTATTTTTTTTTGTAGTTTTGTTTTCCTTTATTTAAATATGTTCTAACAATATCTACTCCTAATAATTGTTTTTGTTGCTTAGTTTACTATCAATAAGCAAACAGTTATGATTAAACACAAATTGCAAATACACAGTATGCACTAATATTGATTTAATAGGTATTAAACAATCAAAAAACCAAATTTTCTATATTTCTTTAAATTCTACAATATATGATTATATTTTTAGTAGGCTAAGAGAAAAGGCCATTTTCAACTTTTTCTTGGATATTGTTACTTTAAACATGCTGTTTCTTTAAACTATTTACCGCTAAACACCAAATCACTTTTTTCTTAACCTGTCGACGCGCGTTTCGCCAACCATCATCAAGAGATGAGTGTGATAAATCTCTTTGAATTTGGTATTCTATTGGAACCAAAGGTTCCAATAGAAACAATTCACACCTACTTTTCTTTGTTTTTGAATAGTTTCCTTTGTTTAGTTTTTTTGTCGTTTCAGGCCTCTTCTTTTAATTTCCAGTCATTTCTGTCCATTTCTTTCCACTTAAATCCAGCTTCCACTTTAGGTTATTTGCTTACTCAACTCATTTATGCATCTCATCAATTCTTATTTTATGTTCTTATGGTCTCCAGTTTACGAAAAGGTTATTCTATCTTTTATTCCTCAGGCAAATGTTATTACTTGTATTTCCATTTTAATTCAGCCACTTGGTGTACTATGCCTTTTGTTTTTGTTACATTTCTAACCCATTCATTTTCCCGAATTCATTAATTTTACATGTATCATTAATCTTTTCAGCCATCTTTGTTCTTTCGCGATTTTCCATATTTGCGATGCATGTCCAAAATCGTGATGTATAGGTAAAGATATGGAGTATACTCTAATTAGATACCTTTGTATAAAGGAATTGAAGATACATTTTTTTATTAGGATATAGCCGAGTCTGCTAAATGACGCCTAGACCAGTTTGATATGTCTTTTTATTTCTGCTATTTGATTGTCAATTTTACCACTTATCCTAAATATATATATATATATATATATATATATATATATATATATATATATATATATATATATATATATATATATATATATATATATATATATATATATATATATATATATATATATATTGTTCGTAGTTGTTTTTGAATGTCGTCTTTGTCGTGTCTTTGATTGATATACTTCGGAGTATTGGATATACTCGATTCCGTTTTTGATTGGCAGTGAGCAAACGCGGCACCTATCAGGCTGATTTATGTCCAAATGTTCATGTAGGATGTTCGGTTTGTCTGCGTCCGAGTTGTTTATCATCTTAACAACCTTCCGAACCTTTATTCAGCCATTGGTCAATAAAATATCATGGATTATTTCCTGATGGGATATTTTTCATTGAATATTTAGTTTAGAACAGCTTACTGAGTATCCACAGTCAGTATATCACCGTTTTTTTAACATTCGTATTATTAATTCATCTTTACCAGTTGCTTTATTGCTTTTCGTTTCTTTCGTTGCTCTTTTAATCTCTGACCTACTAATTTCTGGTTATAGTTTTGAGTTAGAACTCTTGATCTTTGTTCGTAGTTGTTTTTGAATGTCGTCTGAAGGATTTTTCTTTGATTAATACACTTTGGTGTATTACTGGTGTATCATTTTTCTACCTTCTTCTTTGTGAATAGTTTCTATTTTGTTTTTATCTTTGAAAAAATTATTTGTACAAATAACTGTTTATTCTAACAATTTTTTAAAGATTACATACGTTTTATTATATTTATCAAATGAGCCTGAAATTTTTCTTTGTTATTGTTACCAGGATCTTAGCCTATTAAATTCTAGGATGTTTTCAAATACTTTAGTTATGGAATATATTTTTCGAATTTACTATAATAGTGATGGGATATTTGAAACTAGGATTGTAACCAAACTACTTATGCCAAAAGTATAATCACAAAGCAATAATATTTTTTAAATGGAATCAGATCTTTTTATTTCAAATTATTAACGTTCATGTAATACATATTTTGTTGATTTTTTCATTCTGATTATTGTATGGTAGCGCAAAACTACGTATCCCATGAATTCTAATCCCAGCTGGAAATCATGAGGGTAGTTCTTGCACTAACTGGATTTTGTATGGATGCACATAGAGCTCTTGTTAAAATACGCTAGGACCGTTGTTTAATCCCAGTTGAGCAGAGCGTTGGTTGGTGTTTCCGGAGCTTTCGACCACTTTCCCCTGCACATTAGATATTTTCAGTTGGTCTGACTGTTCGTGGTCCGCCCTGTCTCCCCATATATCCAGTCTATAATAATTTGTCAACCAATTTGTATATTGTGCGCTTGGAAGGGAATCGTATTAAAAATTCATCGAGTTGAAATAATGCTTCGTTCATTTTGAAAGTGAATTATAACTATTTGTGTTCGTTCTGCAAGTGAATACCGCTTTATTTTCAAAACTTCTGCATTTTTAACCTGTTCTGAAACAAAAGAAAATACTATTATGAAATATGCTACGCTGGATGTCTTTTGAGAAGTCTTCTACGTTGGTCACTTACCAAGTTTCTCGAGAACATAAAAACGGTTGATAGCCCCATGGGGGTGCTGACTAGGGTTAATCGTCATTTGATGACCGCAATTAGGAATTAACTGGTAGTTCCAATCGCTAAATAACGCCTTTAATAAGTTTATGCCACTAACTTAAATAAACTAAACTAACTAAACAATTTATCTTTTGCAACGAATAAGGAAGCCAACATTTTGCAAATTAAAATTAACAATTGAAAGCGATAGCAAATATTCGTTACAACCCTAGTTGAAATTATCTTCGAATTATAGTTTTTGTGTTCATATCTGATATAAGTTTGATCCACATTTTTCATACTTTAACATAATTTTCTGACTAATCAACTGTTACAGAGATATACAGTTTGTGTTTGTTGGAAAAATTGTAGAAAATAACGAATTTGAGTTGGCTTGTATATAATTAATGTTACATTTCATATTATGATTGTATGTATGCTAATCGAAATAGTTACGATGTTGATCGTGTTAAGGTAAATGGTAATACTCGAAACGCATTATATCACAATTTGGTTTAAGAGTATTTTTTTTTTATACTAGGTCGGTGGCATGTAACGCTGTTGTGACGCAGAAAACAAATTCTAGTACAAATTGGCTAGAAGCAATGTTTAGAAGCATGTTTAGCAAAAGTTCAGAATGAAATAATACAGTACGTAATTTTTTTATTTTTGTTTTATTTTTCTTTGCTTTTGATATATTCTTTGCTAATCCCGTTTTGCTTTTTTGTGTGTGAATGAAGAGTTTTTCTGAACGTGAACGATCCACCGAAGAGTTCTAAATTAATTTTCTGATTTTTTGTATATATCTTTTTCATCGTTTCAGGGTGTTACCAATTACTTTTGACTTCAGCTGTTAGGATAATTATTTACAAATAGACAATGGAAAAGAAGTTGTTTTTGTGATATTAACTGCCTTTTTTGACAAGTGTATCAAAACGAGGATGGTTGTGCTTGAACTGTAATGCCGTGTTGTTTTTGTTTCAATAGTTCTGGATATATGTTGGGGTGGTATAAACAAAGATTGATCCCACTGAACAATTATTCTAAGGTGTAACAAAAGTATTTGCGTTTTTTAAGGTACTTAGTTGTTTACTGTTTCAAAAATTTATACCTCGAGGTTGTTGCTCGAAATATAGGCCATTGTTCTTGATGACCTTAACCCATCTTTTAGTCAGTAACTCTATTCCTCTTCGGTACCCGATGAGTCTGCTCTTAAAACGTTAATATCGAAAGACCGTGAACGACCGATCTTCCCCTATCTTCAAGATTGATGTCTCCCTCCTGCAACTTTTTGAATCAGAGCTGAGCAGCGGGGATTGATACGGTAGCTTCTCCCTCTAGTTCGTAAATCCCAAGAACTGTGTCAGTCGTTTTGAAGACTTTTTAAATAATAATTTTAACGTTGTTGTTAAAAACCGTCGATTGAATATTTTGCAGTGGAATCACTTTAATACTGAAGACGGAATGTTTATTTGTCCGAGAAAAAAGTTGAAATCGGATTAAACCTCTGAGGAGTGATGTATAAATCCTTTAATTATAAACAAAGAAAAAAACGCAAATATTTTTATTACACTCTAGTATTTTTGCATATTTAATTGTTTATTTCTGTTTTTACAACTAGAAATAACCAATTAGATTATAATCACAATTAAAAAATATTCTTTAGGTATCATAATTTAATTTTTTTTGGAAGACAAAAAAATCTAAGGGCCAATTCTAGAAATATAAATTATAAAATATATTCTGTAGTTATCAATTATGAATTGCTTTTGCATTAACATTAAGACCGTATATTAACTAACTGTATAAGATAAAATATAATGAAACTGTATGGAAAGAAGTACTTATGGATGTAGTTTAAAAGAAAAAAACCTTGGTTTTGTGATACACATTTGAAACAATAATTATAGATGAATATTTGACTGTATTTGAAAAAAGAAAAAAATCATTTCCTATTTTATGGCCTTAAATAATAGTTATTAAAAAGAAAAACCAAAAAAAATACGTTTTAATTTGGTTTTCAATCGTCGGTTAAGTAAAAAAAAACTATACTATTATTATATTTAAAATTTTATTAGGTATTTTAAAATTAAGATCGATTCATTATGTAAACGGGCTTATAGTAATATTTTTGATTATAATTTTAAATACTAGTACCTGTACATAGACGTGAAAATTTTTTTATATGTTGCCGATGCGCGATTCAATAAATCAGAAAAAAAATGTAGTTTTATTATCCATGTAGTTTGAAATTTGTTTTCAATTCTTGGTTTCCTAAGTACAAGGTAGGGCAAAAAGATTTCCCATTTTTTGAAGGGTTATAAAAAATGAACGAGATTGTGTAGAAAACAAATCTGTACTAAAGGACTATCCAATAACAGGTTCAGAACTTTCAAATGAGGCACATTTTGAACGACTCATAGGACATTGTATTAGTAGAGAAACTTTTAACTTGTGCTATTAAAATAAAAAGATACATTGCGTAAAAAACTCTCTGAACACCTGTAGTGAAATTGAAACAAACCTCTTTATTGGGAGAACTAAAGGTCAAATGTTTAAATTGATTAAAAACACAATTTCGTGTAAAGCTGGGCCCACACCAATAAAATTTTGCGTGTGTGTTGAATTTACTGCAACAATTTGAATTGTTATTATTTGCGGGTGACCTTGTCAGAGCGTCTACATTGCCGCGCACACACTCCACATACAACACATACCTAGCTCAACAATAAACCTTATTTTATGCATATTTGACAAATAAAACTATAACGTAAAAAATAATTTCAACACAAAATATGGAAGTATGCAAACAAGCCTCCGAATACGTTATTTTTCAAAACTGTTATAAACAAAGATATTATTTCAATAGCCCGTTGGTCTACCCTTATTTTTTATAACAGCCAATAAACCGTTTTTCATTGAATAAAGTAATTTTTTTGTTACGTTTTACGTACCTGTAAAATTTATTCTCGAAGATGCTATTTGTTTTTAATCCTTTTATTTTTAAGCTCCATTCCAATATGATCCCGCAAATGCTCGATAAGATTAATATCTGGCGATTGGGGTGATGTCAGAAACTGTCTAGGTGCATTGTACAGTAACCATTTTTCTGTTTTTAGAGCCATGTGCTTGGGGTCGTTACCTTGTTGAAAACGCAAAGTATTTTCTACACCCAATTTAATTGCACTATCCTTTAAATTATTTTTTAATATATTGATGTACATGTATCGATTCATTACCCCATCAGTTATGTGCAAATTTCCAACTCCTGCAACCCCGTCGTCTCCATGTTTGACCGTCGGTACAATATTTTTTAGTTTTAAATATTCCTCTGACTTGCGCAACACTTTTTTTCCTTCCATCCGACCCTGAGACATTAAATTTGCGTTCGTTAGAGAAATTAACACTCTCCCAAAACTCCCCCGGTTTGCGGAAATACTCTTTAGCAAACTCGGAGCGTTTTTTCTTGTTCTGCTTGCTTATGTATGGCTTCTTCCTAGGCTTTCGTCCGTGCAACCTTGCTTTTAATAATATTACGGACTGTTTGAGGCGTTACTGATATATGGTAATCTTCATTAAGAGTACCTGCAATTTCGGTAGATGGATTGGTGTTGACTTTAATGACTGTTTAGTTTTTTTGGCCGTCCTGAAGGAGGTCTATTGCCAGCATTGCCGAGCTCCTTGTACCGGGAAATAATATAGTGAATTGTCGACGGTGACTTTTAAAAGATGTTTCCAATTTGTCGAAATGATTTTCCTTCTCGATGCATAGCTTTGCGCAGTGGCATTATCGTAACCGATGAGGTTTATCCGAGGTGCGATTATTGCTAGGAGACGTTAAAGTGATTTTCTCTATAAATTACTATTGGTTAAAGACGACACCCCCCTCCTCGTGGGCTCCTGGTGGAAACGACTGGCCAGCAATTAGTCGTGTTATTAGACCTGTAACACGCCATAAGCTCCGGTCTACGTCTAAGAGGTGTATAGGAAGGGGTTGGGGAACCCCTTTCACAAGGCCGGGCCGGTGGACTCTGCCAAAGTTCCGGTCAGGCCGGTCTGGCGTCGCGAAGCTTGAAAAATATGAGCAGAATGGAAGCTGAAAATTCAAAACAGAAGAGGATGAGAGACCCGACTCCTGGTCCGGGGTCTGAGGAAGAATCTGACTTTCCCATTGGGAAAAGAATCAAAGAAAATTTGCCGAGAAATCCCAAGGAAGAGAAGGCAACATTCTTGGAGAGAATGGAGATTGTAGTGGACTGCATTAGAAAGTTAGAACTAAGCTTTGATTCGTCGGAGGATAAGAATAAAAAGAAAAAGCTTAATAAAATCACTAGGCTCATGATCAGCAAGTTGGATGAGATGAGTCATCAGGTGACTGGCATTATTGTCAACAGACAAGATAGCGACATCAGAGAGGAATTACAGGTAATTAAAGAACTGTTATCTAACCAGAATGAGAGGGCGAAAGAGCAGAGCAGGTTACTGGAAGATAATCTTAGCCGCAAAAAGGAGCATACTTATGCCAGTGTGGCCTCGACCAGCGCAGTTAAGGTGAGTGGCATCAGGAAGTTAGTTCCTGTCGCTAAAAATTTTAAGATTCAGATTTCTAAGTGTTCAGATGGGAAAGAAATGCAGGGAGAGGAGCTTAAGAAGCTGTTAATGCAAAAGTTAAATCCCAGCAAGCTCGGTATCAAACCAACCGGAATTTATTCCACACGTAACAACAAAGTGGTCATCGAATCAGCATCAAACGACATCGAGAAGCTATCTCGTTCGGAAGACATCAAGGAACTTGATTTAAACGTATCTTCTGTTGATAAACTTAAACCCAGGCTGACAATTTTTAACGTTCCGTCCAGCATTAGGAAGGAGGAACTTAAGCAGGAGATTGTAGAGCAGAATCTTCTGGAGACGTGGGAAGAGGCAGAACCTTGTATAAACCCGGTGTATAAGTTTGGCCCGAGAGACAGGCACTATGTTCATTGGGTTGTAGAAGTAGAATGGTTTGACAAGGAAAAGGCTACTAGAAAAGGGCATGTTGTATCTTGGCTGGCACTCCTGCAGAATTGAGGACAGGGTCCAGATTACCAAGTGTTTTAAATGCCAGGGGTTCGGACATACGTCGACGAAGTGTACGGCTGAGTTGGCGTGTGGTTTCTGTGCTGGTAGGCACGACTTTAGGAGCTGCCCCAGTGCTAGCAAGATTGAAGAACACAAGGGCGTCTTATGTTTGCAGGCTAAATTAACCGATTTTAAACACAGGCCCAGAGATGCTAAATGTACGGTCTTCAAAAGAAGGATGGAGGCCTTTGTTGCACATATTGACTTTGGTGATGATGCGTAAAGATCGCGTCTTCATTGGGCAGCAAAACTTGCATCATTCAGGCGGCAACGCTTGACTGTTTAAGAAATGCTGTGGAGAGAAAGATTGACATTCTTCTCATTCAGGAGCCCTACACTTTCATAAGAGATAGAGTCTGCAGTCTCCCCGGTTTGGGGAATTTTGGTCTTGTAGCTGATCAGGCTGTTAAGTTTAAGGCTTGTATAGTCATCATTAATCCAACTTTTTCCGGCTTGAAAATATCCCAATTCACCAATGAAGTGATGGCTACTGCAAGGGTTTCGCTCTGCAGTAGTAAGATTGTTTTGTGTAGCGCTTACTGGTCACCGGCTAGGGATTTTCGTCTGCAAGAGCAGCTCGACTTGTTGACGGACGTCAATTATAAATTCAGGAATGGTCCAATTATTTGGGCCATTGATACTAACGCGCACCATCCGATGTGGCATTCTGATGTGGCCAATGATCGAGGCGATGCATTGGCCGAGTTTTTCTCCTTGGAAGATCTGCAGGTTCACAACATTGCCGGAGCTCTTACCACCTTTAGCAGCCCACTTGGGAACAGCAACATTGACGTTACTTTAGGTAATCTTAATACGAACAACAAGATATGTGATTGGAATGTGTTGGAAGATTCGCTGAGCGATCATCGTTTGATAGTGTTTCAGTGGAAACTCAACTACGACATTTCCCGTACGATTCTCAGAAGTTCCCTTTGCAAGATCAATGTGGAGAGGGCTTTGGACATGGTTATTGTGGGCCTGGCGGACTTGGAAAGGTTACTATGGGAGCCTACAGTTGCTCATATTGACAGAAGAGTTTCAGGGCTGGAGCGTTTGTTGAGGAATGTCACGGAGGAGACTGTGCCAAAAAGGAAGATTTTTCCTACCAAGCCGATATGGTGGACAGAACGTCTTGACGAACTGAGGCGTGCCGGGCTTAGAGACAGAGAAGAGCGTACCAAAACTCCGTTGATATGATTGGAAGAACTAGACTTAAAGATATATATATATATATATATATATATATATATATATATATATATATATATATATATATATATATATGAATACGGCTTCTAAGCTCAGAAAGGAGATAGCCAGGGCCAAGTCGGACTCTTGGAGCACATTTGTTAACGATCAACTAAGGGAGGACCCGTGGAGCATCCCATATAAGATAGCATCTGGAAAATTTAAGGGTACCAGGAACATCATCAACAATATTAGAGCAGATCCTGATAATGATGGCACTTTCGACTTTGATCAGACAGCGGAGGCCATAGTAAATGAATTCATCATTAATGATAGCTTAGCGGAGGATACACCTGAGTTGGCACTAATCAGAATGACCGCTCTCGATTATGAGCGTCCTGGAACTGAGGCCCCCTCGGTGTCCAGAGAGAAGATCGAAGAATACTTGCTCGGGTTGAACATCAGAAAAGCTCCGGGTCCGGATGGCATCCCGGGCATTGTGCTGCGGATGGTGGCGGTTGCTATTTCTGACTATGTTAGTCGGATTTTTAGCGACTGCTTGCTGCTTGCGTACTTCCCGAGAAGATGGAAGGAGGGGCTTCTCATCATCATCCCCAAACAAGGAAAGAGTCCGGACAGCCTGGGAGCTATAAGACCGATCACGCTTCTACCTATTCTGGGTAAAGCATTGGAACATTTTTTGAGACTGCAGCTTCTCGCGGCGACCGGCGAGGAGGAGTTCCATCACCAAAGTCAGTACGGCTTTGTTAGAGGAAAGGGCACTAAACAAGCGATCAGCAGGCTTGTTGAGACTGTTGGGCGCAGTCAGTATAGATACACTGCTAGCATTTTCGTGGATATCAGAGGGGCTTTCAACAACGTATGGTGGCCTGCTGTGCTGCACGCTCTTAAGCTTAAGAAGCCGTCCTGCCAGTTATTTCGCATAGTTGCGTCGTATCTCTCGGACAGATCCGTTAGATTAGACTTGGGGCCAGACGCGGCTCATAAAGTTTTGCAGAGAGGCTGTCCGCAGGGCTCTAAGCTGGGTCCGATGATCTGGAACCTGGTCGTGGATCAACTGTTGTACATCTTTGATAATCAGACTGAATTTGAGATCATTGCCTATGCAGACGACCTGGCAATTGTGGTGGGGGGCAATAGTCGCCCTGCCCTTGAAGTTAAATTGAATGAGGCGCTGAATTTGGTCCACGAATGGGCGTGTAAACTGGAAATAGCCGCCAATAAGTCAACATATCTGGTTTTCGGCAGGAAATCGACAAGAAACCCTACTGTCAGAATTGGACCGAACAAAATTGGAAGGTCATCAAAGTTTAAATATCTTGGTGTTTTGGTTGATGATAAGCTGTCCTTTGCAGCTCACATCACATATTCCTGTGAGAAGGCGAAGAGGCTGTTCCAGATGCTGAGGAGATCCTTGAGTAGAGTTTATGAAACACCTGCGGACTCTCTGCGAACTATTTTCTTTGGGGCGGTTATGCCGGTCCTGACATATGGTTCCGACGTTTTTGTAGATAAGTTGATGCACGTCAGAAATCGAGCCAAATTACAATCGGTGAGGGGGATGGTGTCCCGAACTATTATCGGGGCATACGTTTCCACTTCCACGGCTGCTGCTTCGACCTTGGCTGGGATTCCTCCGATCGAGGAGCTTATTTATGAGGCCTTGGACCTCCGGGCACATCTGTCTGGCAGACAGCTGGACAGACATGGTCTTTTGATACCTGGTGAGCCTCGGCTCAACAGGAAAACAATTAAAGGTGCTCTGAGGAACAGGACCATTACGAGATGGCAGGCCGAATGGGAAGAAGAAGAAACTGGAAGGTTGACTTTTGGCTTTGTGCCGAACGTGTCGGACTGGCTTGAAGCCCATTTTCGTTTCAACAGAAAACTGACTCAGGTGCTGATCGGGCACGGTCAGTTCCTGAAACACTTGAAGAGAATTGGCAGGATTGATGATGCGTGCTGTGCAGCATGCGCAAATGGAGCAGTAGATGACCCAATACATAGAATATTAAATTGCAGCGCTTTCGATGTGCCGAGACTCGCTATAGCTGAGGTCCTTAGTCCGCACTGGCCAGCAACACCCGATAGAATACTGCGGACACTGATGGACAGGAAGAGGACTGCTCTTTTGGAGGGCTTCGTGGCGGCAGAGCCGGAGACAGCCTGACTGTTATGAGAATTGACGTTTTAGTTTTTGATTTATAATAAAGTTTTTAGTTCAGGTCTTAGGCTAGGCTTTTCTAATATTTTTTATTGTATCGTTTTTAGTTTTTTTAAGATTCAGTTCTCTGATTTTCTTAAAAAAAATTCATGTTGCTTTCTGTGTAAAGCTCACCCCCCCCTTTAGGGTTAGCACATTTCAAAATTAAATAGTTACATGTTCTGGGGCTCAAAAGGGAAGGTTATAGGTACTTCCCGGGCTGCGGCCCATTTCTGTGGGATCCACCCTTCTATTAATTCAAGTTGTTTGGGATTTCAGGGTTGAGCGAGAGAAAATTTCTAAGCAAAATTTAATCTTGTATTAAATTAATAAAGAATTATTTGTATTTTATTTGCACATTGAATAAGAAGAAGCGCTTAATTCAAATACTTGCTATACCTCGTTCAAAGTCTTGTTTTCTCTTTTCATGTCTGGCACGATTTATTTATTTTAAATTAATTAATTAATTAAAAACCTTTCTTAATAAAGACCAAGACGGGCACCGTCTGCTCCCTTCAGGGTCAGGCGGTGGAGGGGGATATGGTGGGACCCCCCGCTTCTTCTTCTTCTTCTACTTCTCGATGCATTCTAATAATCACTTTCCGAGTGGTCCATGGAATTTAATTAATATTAAACTCATTGAGTAAATCATGAATTGTATTTAGATAAAACTGTGGAATGTGAACAAAGGATCAAGCTGTAGACGGTGTACTTTCGTAAACAAAAGTATGTATGTTATTGTGTTTACACCTATACAGGTGTTCTGAGACTTTTTTGCCCTCTGTTTTAGTAAATTAATTATTAAAATGGAAATAAATAGTTTTTGAATTTAACAATTGATTCTTCAATATTCAAAAGTCTTTAAATAATATATGGGGTTAGCAACAATAATATTTTTTATATCTGACTTATAATAAATAATTTTCAGCACATATTTTCACCAAGACACTAAGTGTTCGGAATTTTTTTTTACTGAGTGTATATCATCATTTTAGGCATACAGTATAATAATTGATAATTGAAACATTATTTCAAGAGAAACAAAGTAAAAGGGGATGGGGGGGGGCTCATTGGGGATGATGGAAATTTAACAGCTTATGGCGGCCATATTTGTTTACCGATTTTTGACATGCCTTGTCAGTTGTTTTCCGAAAGGTTTGCAATTAAATCGTGGTTCGCTTCACGTTGAGAGATATTTGGAAGTCGCGGTCCTGTCGTGCTACTCAACGAGCAATTCAGACCCATTGTGGTATTCGTCGTGGTGGTCCTTCTGAACGCCTGTCGATCGTGTTATTAGAAAATTTGAAAGTGAGTTTACTCTCCACGACACGATAGTGTGGTGCCTGTACAACAAAAAAAAATGTCAGAAGTGTTAAGAATATGGTTGCTCGCCGCTCGCAAGAGTTAGGCCTTTCGCCAATGACAACCTGGCGAATTTTGCCATACAAGATGGTAATGGTACAAGGATTGAAGCCAATCGACCATCGTATTTATCGTGAATTTGCTAATTGGGCCCTCGAAATAATCAAAGCCGACCACAACAACAAATTTCATCGCAAAATCATCTTCTCCGATGAGACTCATTTCTGTCTCAATGGCTTCGTTAATAAACCAAATTGTCAGTATTGGTGCGACTCTAATCCATACGTAATACATGAGAGTCCTTTGCATCCGCAAAAGGTCACAGTTTAGTGTGGATTTTGCCATGAAGGAGTCATCGGTCCTTATTTCTTAAAAAATGAAGGAGCCACCGTTAGCATCATTACCGAACCGAAATTTTTTCCCCCGAAATTTGATGGAATCAATGCGGATGACCTTTATTTTCAACGGGATGGCGCACCAGCGTATATTTCACTAGTAAATATGGGCTTATTGCGAGCCAAGTTCAGCAACTCGTTAAATTCGTAAAATGGCTCTATCGCTTGACCGCCAAGATCATGCGATTTAACTCCTTTAGATTATTTTTTCTGGGGTCATGTGAAAACACAGATTTATAGTAATAAACTCGCGACTATTGGCGATTTGGAAACTAACATTCGTCAAGCCATAGTCGCCATACAGCCCGAAATATGCGCCAGGATCATCGAAATTCAGCGCGAGCGGATCTGTGTCTGCAAAAAGAGCGTGTGAAAAATGGTGGCCTATTGGCTGAAATCTTGTTTAAATCATAAATTGCTTGTCTGAATCTCTTAAAGTAATCGGAACTGATTTTGATGAAAAAGCGTGTGTTTTATTCAATTTTGAAGTTACATCATTCAATCCTTTAGTTTGAATTAAGTAAATTTGAAACTAAGCAATAAAATTAGTTTGAATTTGATTAATAAGAGAAGTTTTCAAAGGTAAATAAATATCAGATACAGAACAAACTGACGGCATATATTTAATTTTAAAGGCTTTTAGGTATAACGAAAAAAGACACTCCATCTTGTCATATTTATTGTTTAAAAAATTATTAAGATAAAAATTAACTTCTTTCGTTTTCCTTGCTTGGCCCTTCCCCTTTTTGAAATCGAACTGACACCCTGTTATTTTTTTTCGAATATTGAGGATTGCTGAAGTGAGTGGTAGCTGGGTTGTAGAGAGGATTTTCGTGCCTGCTCCATTTTAATTTCTCGCGTTCTTCTTCAAATTTAGCATATTCTCTTTTGTCGTGAAGAGTGGTTATCAATTTCCAAATAATCAAGGTCAATATTCCAGCCAGAATGGTTGTTGTAACAATAGCAATGATCCATCCTAAAATGAAATTAAAATAACTTTCATGAAATTATTGATTGATTTGTCCGTTACTTTGTGATGAAGGAATAAAACAATTTTTTACTTAGATAATAATCAATCACTTTTATTTTTAAACAAAATTTGTGTTACTATAGTTTCGTAAACGATTTTACATTCTCAAACACTACTTTTTTTTAACTTTCATCAATTAACTCAGTGATACTTTGCATATGCAGGGTGTTTTCAAAGTTGAGTCATTTATTTTAACAGGTTGTAGAACTCGTAAAAACAAGTAATTTTACCAAAAATCATTTATATAAATGTTGCAAATTAAAGAAGTTATTAACAGTTACAAAATTTGAAAACAGACCTGACCTGACTTTTTGATATTTTCGACCACTGCGTTGTAAACACATAATGTATTTGTTTACTGATACTGGGTATGACTAGTTTTGTTTGTATTCTTGTACGATATTTCTTTTGAGTGCGATGTTCGATTTGACCAGTGGTAATAATTCCTTCATAGTGCGTGTTTAATTTTTGGGTACTTTCTACGATTAAATTGCCACACGTTTATGAAAACAATGAACTAGTGGACATAATATTAGCTTACGGGGAGTGCCAACAAAATGCAGTCGCACAACCCGATACACTGTACTTAATAGCACAACGAGGAGGTTACGCTGGAACACCTCCACTGGAAATGGTAGAGATTGAGGAAGAAATAGAAATTGTCGAAAACGAGCCAACAATGAGCACTAGGTCTATAGCAGGTCAATTTGAAGTTGGTCATAGTAAAGTTTCGAAGACTATATGACAAGAACACTTTTATCGCTATCATTTTCAACGGGTACAAGCGTTACAACCCGAGGATTATTCTAAAAGAGCTGAATTTTGTCAGTGGCTTTTACATCAGTACAACAGAAATGAAAATTTTACCAAATTTATTTTGGCTGCCGACGAGGTCACATTTACAAGAAATGGAGTGGATTTCCACAACAATGTATTTTCACAACAAGCATGTTTGCCCAGTAGAAAATCCACATGCTGTGAAAAGCATCAATTTTCAGAAAATGTTTGGGCTGGCGTAGCAAAATGGCATGCTTATTGGGTCTTTCCTTCTTCCAGGTAAACCGACAGGTGAAAATTATTTAGACTTTCTTCAAAACAATCTGGTACAATTATTACAAGATGTTCATTTAAATGTTAGACAGAATATGTGGTTTCTACATGATGGAGCTCCGACACATTTTAAACGAGAAATTCACGAACATTTAAATAATGAATTTCCTAACAGATAGATAGGGCGCAATGGACCCATTTCTTGGCCTGCACGCTCCCCGGATTTAACACCCTGCGATTTTTTTCTGTGGGCCTATTTAAATAAGTTAGTTTATCACGCTGAGGTAAATACTGTGGAAGAACTACAACAGCGCATTGAAAATGGTGGTGATGTTATTCGTGGATACCGGGATTTTATATTTGACGCGTGTAGTGACGCATTTTTGTTTTTGTTGTTCTGCAACCTTTATATAAATGATTTTTGCTACATTGACTTCTCTTTGCGAGTTCTATAACGCAGAGGTCGAGAATATCAAAAAGTCAGCTCTGTTTTCAAATTTTGTAACTTATTTTTACGAGTTTTACAACCTGTATTGCTTAACAGTTGGTAAAACCGTTACAAAGAACAGTAAGTAAAGATGGATAATCTAAAACTGGATCCACATCAACAAAATTTTGCGTGTGTGTTGAATTTACTGGAACAATTTGTTTGAATTATCTGGTGGACAACAGATGGTTCGTGTGCGTGATGTGCGGCGACAATATTTATATGGGACCTTGTGTGTCAGAGCGTTTATATTGCCGCGCACCCACTCCACATACAACACATACAACCCACATAATGCAATTTTTTATTGATGTGGACCCAGCTTAAGAGTTAAACCTAATGAATTAAGTAAAGAAAACCTTTTTAGTTACTTAATATTTTACTTCTTGTATTGAAAGCTTTCAGGGTTTTAAATATATCTAGTTGGCATTTATTATTAGTAAACTTACCTAGAATATTTGGTGGTTCTGGACAAGTCTTCTTCTTTTCAGCTTTTAATAATACTGATTTACCCATATAACTGTATTCAAATTGAATGGTGCAATCATTTTCCACTACGAATGTACATCGTTTCACGTCTTCTGGCCATTTCTCATCGAGCTCTGACACAATTGTAATATTGTGATATTCACATTTTTCTATTATTTCTGAAGAATTGATGTAATTTTTTGTGTTGTGCAATTTATAATCTATACATGGTTTAAATTCATCACATCTGTAGGAAAATTAAATAATTTAATATATAGATAGATATATATATATATATATATATATATATATATATATATATATATATATATATATATATATATATATATATATATATGATTGAGCTAAATTACTGTTGTTAAATTAAATATATCCTAAAGAATAGTTTCATTTTATTAATACATACTTTTAAAAATTGAACAGCATATAATTATTTAATAGCATCTTTTGTTTTTATACACTTTTACTATACGTTTGTTTATGGTTAACATTTTTTTTTTCCAGTTCCCGTGATATGTGTGCTCCATGTTTTCAAACATTATTTTAAACTCATTTAAATTTAGAACTTTCTACGTTGTTAACGTTGTAAACTTGCTCTACCAAAAGTAATCAAAAGGAACCAAGTCCAGAGAGGGAGACAATTATACTCTATACATGCACAGTATGATATATTCGAGAGTGAAAAAGTCAGATATTTTTCCGATACATGGCTGTGCGATCGCAAAGGTACTTGCATTTCTGAGATATTAGCTTTTTTTACCAAGGCTGTATGAATTTCTTCAAGGTGATATTACATTTAGTTTTGTTTTGATAGACTTGAAAGTAGATATGCTGAATATTTTTGCCTTCATGGAAAAAAGTGAATTTCGTGTGTTTATTTAAATACAATTTTGGCATGGAAAAAACCATTACGCAAACAGAAGAAAAGTTGATAAGCTTTTTGGGAATTCTGCTTTATTTCATGATTTACTGAGTCAGTAGTTTACTGAGTTAGTAGTTTACTGGGGTTCTGTGAGTTCATTGGGATTATTATTGAGAAAATGGCCAACAAAATCTATGAGATCCTGTTGGCCGATCGCAGAGTGAAGGTTAGGGATATTGTTCAAACGTCATGGCCACTGTTTTCTGGGATTCTGGGATTTGGGATTTTTCTGTGAAGGCATTATTTTCTTCGACTATGCAAATTATTATATATTCGGTTACATAGGTGCATTTTTATCCTACCTATCTTTATATTAGTTTTTATTTTCATTATGAAACAGAATTATAAAACCTTATGTTGTACAAAATTACTTATAAAAAATAGAAGTAAAATGTCACAGATACTGACTGTGTCTCAAATTATCATTGTTTTATTTTGAAAACACTTGACTGTTTTTTCTTATAAAGTTTTGACTATAGTGGACATAACACTTAGCATGAAATGTGTCTTCCAAATCAAATTTTTCAGTACAAGTGATAATCCTCACATCTAAATCCTGCTGATATGGAAGCTAATTTGTTGGACATATGTCCATAAGCAATTCTCAAACCGAAAATTAACAAAGTAGTTCTTACTTCAAAAACTTTATATATATATATATATATATATATATATATATATATATATATATATATATATATATATATATATATATATATATAGTATATCCTGTATACTATCTATACTACTACTATATTACTACTATACTATACTAATATATTATCTGCTATATTCTTTATTTATAATATCCGAGTTGGCTTACTTTCTATAATATTTCATGCAATTTCTTTAAACTTTACTCAATTAATTAATATTAATTTTATTAAATTGAATTAATTTAATAATGACAATTTTTTAGTAACAGCTATTCAGAGCGAGCTAAGGTACGTACTTACCTTTGAACTGGACAACTTGTACAGGATTCACAGTATGTACCGGAATGCTTTTCCGTATCATCATTACATTGGCACTGACCACAAACACAGACCCCATGTCCAGAACATATTTTATTTGATCCTGGTTCTATGCAATGTGTGAGGTCGGTTGAACATTCGCAGCCTGAACCACTCCAACCTAATTTTAAATATGTTATAATTATAAAAAATATTTTTTAATATTCGATATCTGTTTGAATAGACATTATAGAAAGTACATTACATTAATTGAGACCCAAAGAATGTGGATGATAGGGATGGGTTGTAAAGAGGAAGATCACGTACTCTTCACTTAGTTTCGCATAAGACTTGATGAGACAGCTTCAAGAATATTGGAAAGAGTTTTTGGATAAGCTGCACTATCAAAATTAAATGTATTCAGATAGGGAAAAAACTGTAAAGATACGTATGGTTACGATGGAAAAGAGTCATTTCCGGGATGTCTTTCTATAACGATACTGGTGGGAACACATCAATTGTGCTGTCAGTACTGATTCAAATCGGTTCTTTCCTGTTCCGTTTCCTTTCAATCATGATTTATGCCCCAATATTTTTTTTCCTTTCTCCAAATTGAAAACATATTTCAAAGGCGTATTATTTGAAACGGTGGAAAACATAGGCTCTGATAATTCTTACAGAAATCTATTTCAGAAACTGATGCTCAGATTGAAAGTGGTGTTGGAGAGCTGCCCTTGTCATTGATGCTTTTCAGTGTTTCAATGCAATAAATCATCTGCTTTTGTGAATTCGTTTATTATAGCTGCACTGTTTTTAAGGTTCTTCAAGATCTAATGGACAACAATATAAAAGAGACGATTATCCTGACATTGTGTTAAAAAATGCCTCAGTTATACATTGTTGGTCTCTGAAAATTCTTCCAATATTTTTCTCCTAACATACTTCATATTGTTTGTCTATTTATTATATTAGACTAGAGTAAAACGATTTCTGTATATTGTTTGCTTATTTATCCCCGTTTATACCCAATCCTTAACTATTTAAGCTGTACTCTCGTGAATAGGTATTATTAGAGATGTTCCGTTTTGGATCAGGAAATACTTTTTCCAGATTTGGTTGATGGCTTTCCTCTTCTGTAACTTTAAATGGTAAATTTTTACATTTTACTTATCGAGTTAAGTTTAACTTATGTTGCTTCACGTTGTTTAGAGTTCTTTAGTCTCTTTTAGTTTTTTAACATTTTTGAATATACTTTAAATATTTTTCAAATGAAATATGAAGTATTTCTATTAATATCTCAAAATATAACACTTCCCTAATAAGATATTTTTTATATATACATTACCTGCGTCACATGTACACTTTCCACAGTCGCATTTCCCTCTTCCTGAACATTTTAAAGGGCAGGAATAGTCGTCACAATCACAGTATTTTCCAGTGATATGTTCATTTTCATTTGGCCTGGCTTTACATTTACATTTGCCACAAATACATTTACCTTGTCCTGTAAATTATTTTGTACAGATATATATATATATATATATATATATATATATATATATATATATATATATATATATATATATATATATATATATATATATATATATTCACAAATATATTCATTATATTCTAAATCAAAATATATCAAAAATAGTTGATACACATTATATATATAGATATATATATATATATATATATATATATATATATATATATATATATATATATATATATATATATATATATATATATATATATAATGTGTATCAACTATTTTTGATATATTTTGATTTAGAATATAATGAATATATTTGTGAACACTGTGATTTTAGTACCGAGAAGTATTAAAATACTACTCTGTTATTTTTAATCTATACAGGCATTGGTCTTTAACTTTTAAAAATGTATAATTAACTAGTAAGTAAGTAAGTAACAGTATTAAGTAACTCTTAATACTGTTCACATCAATCTTTGAAACTTATTGTTGATTACTATAACTCAATGAAAATATATCTATCCAGAAAATAATTTCAATTTTTCTACGTGCCATAAAGCTCATGGATGTCAGTGAACAACTTACCAGAACAAATTTCGTTTCTTCCATCTGGTTTGATGCACAAGCTCACATCTTCGTTTCCATCTGCTGTTCTGCCGCATTGGCAGTTTTCCCCGAACCAACCCTGCTGGCAGATACAAATACCGCATTCAAAGTCTCCGCGTTTTTCGCACTTTGAAGATAAAATATTTCTAGAATTTGCACACTGACAATCGCATATTACATCCAGTTCTATAATTAAACTATCCTCCAGTCCTTCAGGTTTGATTTGGATAATTTTTTTTGTATTGCCTACAAATACAAAACAAATATGTAAAGCTGTTGTTGTTTGACAAAAGGAAGGAAGGAGATAAAATGTGTTTTTTGGTTGTTTTTGAAACTGTTTAAGCATTAAAAATTACAGAAAATAGAGAGCATTTCCGACATAATATGGTTCGCAGACGTAAAATACGATATGTGCTGAGTAAGGTAGGCGTTGACTAGTCAACGTGTTGTAGAAGAAGGGATGAAAATATTCACATAGTTCGGGATCTTGTGCATTCTGATCGTGATTTGACAATCAGAATGATCCGCGGAGAATAGTTGGATTTGACTCACATAACCGTTTATCAGATTCTGTTCATCTTCCCTGGAGTCTCGGCCTTTCTAAGATGCCTTAAACTACTTAAAAATGTGGGTCCTTGACAAAACACTGTTTCCGTAGGTCTGTTGAAGTTTTGCAAAAGTTTCCGTCGCACTGTGCCCAAGTCTGAAATAAAACTTGATGGCACACTGTTGCTCGAAATTGTTGTCACTCATTTTCAGAACCCAGTGGAAAAATCCGGTTTACGAAAAGAATTGCTACGTACAACCAAATTACTCTAGAGAGTTCAAACTCGTAGTGAGGATGCATTAGATGCTGGACTGTCTCATTTCCAAAGGGGAAACCTACAATGTTGCTAGATCGAATACTACTCCACCAGTCTTATTACTTTATTTATATATCTCGTACATAAACATAACATCATAAATCTGAATAGGTATGTCCACACTTGTTCAACTTTTGTTCGTCAAGGTGCATGCATCTGTTGAAAGGTTAGACGCATATGGTGTTGAACGAGAGACGCAAGGAAAATCATGACGCACGACGAGACGCAAAGGTAGCGCACCGACTCCCACCGATGTTGGGTATCTCGTGCTTTCGCTTTCAACTTCTTGATATAATCTGCAAATTTTTGCAATAGTTTACAAATTTAATTTGAAGTAAAGTAGTTTAATTTTATTATATTAAAGAAATATATTAAATTATATATTTCAGAACATAAATATATAATTTTGAAAGTAATAATTTTTTTTTATTTCTATTTTTTATTTTTTAATTATCTTTTATTTGGCAAAACTTCATGGCACGACGAATCACAGCAGAACAAGCTCAGCAGAAATGCTGAAATATATGGGAGAAATAGCAAAGGAAGAATTTGTGTCGCTACTAAACGGTATCATAATAGAATCGAAAGTACCGCCTGACTGGAATATGAGTATAATATTGCTCTTGTTTAAAAAAAAGAGATATCAAAGAATGTAAAAACTATAGAGCGATTACACTAACAAGTTTACCTGTTAAAATATTTACCAGAGTAATAGAGCATAGACTGAGAGAAAAATTAGAAGCAACAATAGAGGAACCATAGCATTGTCTTAGAAAGGGTAGAAGCACACAAGATCTGATATTTATAATTAGACAACTAGGAGAAAAACTGTTAAGAAAAATTTAAGAAAAAAATTCATGAAATACCATCATGCTAAAATGTAAACTGTCAGTCTTACACCTAACGGTACCACGGACTTTTAGATTAAATAAAATAAAAAGTAATAAAATTGCAAATTTAGTGTGTAAGGAATATTTTTTTAGTATATATTTTCCTGTAATAAATTTTAGTAATTATTCTAAATATTCCTTTGACCATACAGATTTTAGGTATTTTTCTCTTGTTTTCCATGCTCTTATTAACACCACCACAGCAGCACTTATATTTATGAAACTGAAATTACACAGTTAGCATTAGGTAGTTACAAAGTCAAATATTTTTAATGTTTTTAATAAACCGTCTTTACTCGCCAGAAATGTCGAATGAAACTGAAGAAAACATGTAGACAAAAAGGAGGCATGCGTCTTACCGTGCGTTAGGATGCATGTGCTAACGCATGCAATAATGCAAGTTAAAACGCATGTTGAACGGAAAAGTTGAACAGGTGTGTACATGCTATATAGACTTGAAGTGCTGTGAGTTTTTTGTTTTTAACAATAAATTCTGCTTATCAGGAAATCAACTGTTCTGTTTTGAGGATATTTTTTTAGTTAGCAAATTTTCTTCAGATTTTTTTATAAAAAGTAAACCACTTGGTTTAAAAAAATCTGAACAAATATGAAATTTAAATTTAACAATTAAATTTAAATTATGATTGAAAAATATTTGATTATACATCATGTTATACCATATAAGTTACATTCTCGTGGTTGAATGGTAACTGTGAAATCCAGTATTTGTCCTGGCTTAATATTGGAACAGCTGCCGTCTATGAAACCTGGACAAGTTGAGGTTATATTTACGTTAATGTCTTTGGTTGCGTTAGAAGTTATCTTTACTGCAGCTCGAATTTTCTGTAATAAAAATATATTTTTTTACACATTTGGTTAAATTTAATTAATTTTAGTTTTTTCCACAAAGACATTTGTGTACGCTTAAACATAAACGTTTGGTTTTAATGTGTATTACGGGTAAAACTCCGGATGGTTGTTCACAAATAATAACTAAATTATTCTGCAAATTGTGTTTGTGTAACATTATATTATATTAGAGCTCTGCCGGTCATGAAGGTTCAAGATTTGATTTACGATAATTCGCCATTTCTTAATGTCTGCAGCTTTCTCCTTCAATTGTTAAGCTTCAGAGTTTTTAGATCTTCCTCCACGGGAATCAACCCTACTTTATGACCGTCAACAGTTTGTGTAACAATAATTGTGTAATTTGTGTAATTAATTGTAACAATGATTATTCCGATATCTTCAATAAACAAACTTTCAAGCTGAATTTGAGGTTCGTGTTATTTCCGCCATAGTTCAGAAACGTTCCAAAAGGGCTCTAATTCATCCAAAGGATCGTCATGTGTCTGTTATGTTCATCGAAAAGACTTGGATTTGTTCAATGTTTATTTTTAATATGTTGCGACCATATTCACCTGTTTTGTCTCCATGTGACTTCTGGCTATTTTCAAAACTGAAATTGGCGGTGAAACGATAGCCTTCCGATATGATTTTGGACATCCAGAAGACTGTCACTAGAAATCTATTTTGAAGAGAAAATATTTCCATAACTGTGAAGGCGTGCTAGAATGTTTTCAAGTACCATTCGTATGTTTATTTTTTTAACTAGGCTATCTGAATTTCTAAACTAATGTAAGCAAATCATTTCAACCCAATACATCAAGCAGTAAACATGGAGTGGGGTAACAAAGAGTGGAGTGGGGTTATCGTATCGCTGTTATAATGCTATACAAGTGCAATTAATCCGCAATGTAGATTTTCAATTTTCTCATACCATTAAACATATACAAAAAAAATGTTACAAATGTAAATCGCGCTGGGAAACGATACAACGAAATCTCCTCTGTCAACAATAGAGCAAGAAGTGGCCGACCTCGGGAGATTAGGACCCCAGCAGTTGTTAAAGCGGTCGTTGAAAGAATTCGGATAAATTCGTTTTTCCCTTTTTTAGCGCCGAAATTTCCTCCTTTCTTTTGTGGGTCTGAATAGACGATGCCAGAAGTTGGGAATGCAACGAAGTTCGCGAAGAGAGAATTTTCTGTCTGTCACCTTCTCTATAACGCGAAGGCTATAGAGAAGGTGACAGACTAAGTCTTCAACGGGTTATTGGCTTGTCCACGTCCAAATGCCGGACCGACAGTCAGCGAGTGCCCACGGTCCGCCATTTGAAAACGGGATGCAGGGACTAGCGATGGCGGATTTTTTCACGTAGGAACTTATGCAGGCCGGAAACCGGAGAAATTCGGGCCCCATGAGTCTGCTGCCTGGAGATTGGGGGACGAAATACGGTTTATTGGATTTTCAGGCATCCAAGGGATGTTTGAAGAGCCTCGCTGAGTTGGGCCTGAATCAGGCTCGCCAGCTGAGCTGTTAGTTGCCCCACAAGCTCGGAGAAGGGATTAGCTTGTGAGGTGGGCAGGGTGGCCGAAGCAGAGTTCCGCTGGAACCCCCACACGAAGGTTGGCGGGGGTATTTTTGAACTTTTCGAACCTGACAAGGTCCTATTGGTTTTAGGTTGTGAAGATGTTGGTGTCTTCTCAGTGTTGAATCGGCTGGGTCTAGCTGGGCAACCCTAGAAACTTGCGGTGTGAGCATCTGCACAGTTGCAGCACTTGGCTGGTGTGTCTTGGTCCTTTTTACACTCCAGGGAGGGGTGCAGGTCGGAGCATTTCACACAGACCGGGTGACATTTTTTGGGGGAATGGCCATAAAGTTGGCAGTTAAAGCACTGTACAACTCCGCCATTCGCCCTCTGTGAATTAAATCTTAACCTCCTGCTGGAATAGGTGGTTAACTTTGTAGATCGCCTTCTCGTCCTTCTGAACTACAAGTTGTACAATGGCCATGGGATTGCCTTTGTTATTCTTCCATCTTTCCACATGGATTAGGTGATAATCCATGTCGGAAAGTTCCTTGGCTATCGACAGTGCTGGGATGGATTCGAATACACCCCTGACGACAACCCGAAGATTGCCTTCTCCAGGAGTGCAGAAAGAATGGTATTTATAATCCTTTTTGCCCAGAAGTCTGGTTGTGGCTCAATAATCATCTGTAGTCTGAGATCTAATTATGACCCTGTTGGACTTCGTGGTGGATTTTCCTAACTTTATGTTTTTTTTCTCTAAAAATATGAAGTATTTGCAGGCATGCCGATTTATCCCATAGGGCAGTCGGTGGAACTTTAGTTGATTGTTGATTCTTGGGCCTTTCTGCTGTCATGGGAGGTGATGTCTTAATCTGTACCGGCTTCGGCGGTGTTGGTTTCTTAAACACTGGTGCTTGCGACTCGTTTTCTGATGCCGGTTTCTTTAGAGGCGGGTAGTCCTCTTTATCCGACTTTGCCGCACGCTTCGCAGGCTTTTTCTTGTTCTTGGTTTTTTTTTCACTGTCGGAATCTGAAGCAGATGTCCAGCCTTCCTCTGATAGATCGATGTTGATGTTGGACCCGTTAAATGGAAAATTGTCTTCCATCGCTTTCCTCTCTTTCTTTTTCACTGTCTAATGTTTTGACAAAAGCCTGCCGATGATTGTGTTCTTTGTTGCTTTGGACGGCTTTCACTGGCTGCTGTCCGCTCAGCTGACTGTCGATTTGACTCCGGAGTGTAGTGATGGATCTATGTTTCATCCATTATCACATGCCACATGAAAAAATCCTTTTTATTTCGCTTCAACAGCTCTAAATATTGCTCAGAATCATCGATACGTTGCTCTTTTTGGTCCACTGTGAGCAAATGCTGTATCAATTTCGATAGCAATTACGCATTCCTAAATGTTCATGCAAAATGGTGTAAACATTTCCTTTCGATATTTTCATGATATCATTATAACCACGTCATTTGGACGTCCCTAGCGTTCAGCATCTTCGGTGCTTATATCACCACGTTTGAATTCAGCATACAAATCAATTATAGTTGATTTGCCTGAGTAATGTTTATCAAGTCATTGTTTTGCTTCAACAGTATTTTTTTTTCATCAAAAAACAATGTTAAATCAACACACGAATTTTTTTTTCTCCATTGTTTTGTAAATAACAAAAGTATCGCCACGTAGAGCACAACTCAGAAACTAGTAGACAGATTGTCATGAAACGTTGACACATGACGTTTGAAGGTTGGCACAATCCACCACTGGTAAGGATTTTTCGTAAGTGACGCTATTTATCTGTCCGATCGGGGAATTATTGACCGATGTGTAACTTTATTTACACAGCTCGTATGTAATAATATAATTATATATTAATATTAATATAATATGTAAATATAATAATTAATATTAATATAACATATAAATATATTAATTGATATTAATATAATTTTATATTAAGTAAACTTATCGAATATAGTATAAGCCAAGTATATAATTTTTCAATATTTTCTAATTTTGTTTGATATGTAAACGATATTTCAATATTTTTGATATTTGTTTATTTGATTAATCGTTACCACAAGATAAACCTAAAAAAGGATGTAAACTTACGTCATAAATTTCAGAAATAAATTTAACCACATTTGTCGAATTATCTGACAACGTTCCCATTTTAGAATTTTCTATTGCAGCGGAAATGGATTTGTAATGATTTTCGATGTCAACGTTTTTCTCTGACACTATTGCAAATATGATGTTGATGTTGTTTTGTCTGGCCACGTAGTTGATTTGAGATATGGACGGATAGTCGTAAATTAAACCTAAAAAATAAAGTAGACCGTTAATATATGATTTTTAACTTGAGGAGATTTTTTGCAAGACACTACTTCTTGGTAATTGACTAAGGCACATCTCACAGTTAATCTTTTTTTTATAGTATTTTCACTCACTATCATTAAGAACGTCTCTACAACCTGGGCTGTGCCTTGGCCTGTTTCAAAAGGTTCCTTCGTTCTCTTCAGTTTTGAACTAAAGTTTTTCAACTTTCTGTACTCCATAGATTTCTGTTTTCTTTTATATCTGGTCAAGGATTACCCTTTTGAATCTATCTCTGGTTTTTGTTATAACTAATTTCTGTTGAATAACATATTTAAGGTTTCTATATTCGACATGTATTGGATTTGAACTATGTATAATAAATATATATATATATATATATATATATATATATATATATATATATATATATATATATATATATATATATATATATATATATATATATATGTATATATATATATATATATATATATATATATATATATATATATATATATATATATATATATATATATATATATATATATATATAATTAATAAAACGTTTTAGTTTTATGAGTTTTTGAATTTTTGAATTTCGTTATAGTTGATAAGGTTTATGATTGTAGTCTTCTTAATTTTTCTTGAATACCGTTAAATAATTTGCTTATATGGTGGTAACAATTCGCTTATATTTGCTTATAGGTGTGTAAATAAAGTAATCAGACTGGTTTTGTTCGATTAGGCAACACTCTTGGCTTTCAACAAGGGAGGAAGGGTAAAATCTGTACCTTCAGTACGATTTTGAGCTCCCTAGAATTAATTGGTGTTCTGTAGCAATACTTTTCGTGAATCGGATTTTGAGTGCGTTCTGAAAAGGAGAGTCAATAATTTCATGTTTTGTTTCAGACTTGGGCACACTGTGGCGGAAATTTTTGCAAAATTTTAATAAGCCTGTAGAAACAATTTTTTGTCAAGGGCCCATCATCAAAACATGCTAATTTGTTTGTTAAATAGTCAGGGGATTATCCATAAGGAATTTGTGCTTCAAGGCCAACGGTAAACCAGCATTTTTACCGAGAAATTCTTAAAAGAATAAAAAAGGGTCATTCGTGGGAAATCGAACATCAAGAACACCTGGATGGTGCATCACGACAATGTGCCTTGCCACACCGTGTTTGACAAGTAAAAACTCCAGTATGGCACCAGTGCCCCCTTATTTACCCGATTTGAGTCCTTGCTACTTTTTCTTTTTCCCAAGATTGAAAATTCACTTTGAATGATGCCAGTTTGGGACTGGAGTGGGGCCAGTTTGGGAATGGAGTACATCGAAAGCCATTGAAAATGCCATAACCGACCAGCTGAAGGCGATTTCAGTAGTTAAGATCTAGCAATGCTATAAAGAGAGGACAAACCGTCTCCAGCGCTGTGTGGCTTCCCAAAATAAACTACTTTGAAGGAAATAATGAAAAATTAAAATTTTAATTGAATCAAAAAATTTTCTGTGTCTCATTACTTTATTTATATACCTCATATATGTTGTAAATAATTTTTATTTCTATTTGCAAATATAAATATAGGTAGGCAACCATCAATTATGATGAGGAAACGGAAACGACACGAAAAGTGGGGAGTAGGCGTCTCCCGAAGTGTATCCTGTGTCCACCCGTGGGAAGTCCAGAATTCAATTAACATCTTTTATTTGTATTTAAGAACCCCTTTTGTAGTATTTATCCTTATTAAACCTGTTAAATGTACGTGAAAGTGTTTCAGTGATTTCTATATAACAAAAATAATATATGGAATATATATATAATGGTGCAAACTTAAACCATCTTAGATTTGCAGATGATATCGTTCTCCTTTTACAAGACCCAGAGGAGCTGTAAAGACGCACACAAGACCCGCAAAGGGCTGGCGAACCATATGGCTTAAAAATAAACCTGAAAAAGACTCAGGTTATGTTCAATAAATTCGCTGAAGATAGAAGAATTTCAGTTTTAGGAAGGAATTTGGAGATTGTGGACCACTTTATATACCTTGGGCAGATAATTTCAATGGAGGGCGATACCGCCCGGGAGGTGGAACGGCGTGTTAAGTGTGGCTGGCGGGCATTTGGCAGGGTAAACTTGGTGTTTAAGAGCAGACTCCCGCTTTGCCTGAAAAGAAAAGTCTTCGATCAGTGCGTTCTGCCCGTTATGACATGGCTTGGTATGACAAAACGAGACAGAAAACCCTGCACATGGATCAGGGAACAAACGAAAGGGTGCGTCCTACCGGTTATGACATACGGAAGTGAAACCTGGATCCTCACATCGCAATCAATTCAAAAATTTCGGGCAGCACACAGGGGAATGGAAAGATATATGCTTGGCATTACAACACGAGACAGAAAGTCCTGCGCATGGATCAGGGAGCAAACGAAAGTGTGTGACATCATTGGAAGAGCAAAGCAATTGAAATGGAGATGGGCAGGCCATATAGCGAGGCGATGGAACGACAGATGGACCAAGACAATCCTGGGGTGGATACCGCTTGATCGCAAACGTCCGCGAAGAAGACCGAATGCACGATGGACTGATGACATCGTTGAGTATATAGGACCCGAGTGGTAGAGGAAAGCCCAGGACCGTGATAGTTGGAAGCATGCTGAGGAGGCCTTCATGCTGCAGTGGGTCGACACGGGCTGATGATGATGATATATATATATATATATATATATATATATATATATATATATATATATATATATATATATATATCTTTCTGATATATGATGATATATATGATGATGATATATATATATATATATATATATATATATATATATATATATATATATATATATATATATATATATATATATATATATATATATATCTTTCTTTCAAAGTAATCCAGTAATTATTCATTTTGTTTTGTGGTGGGTGTCCACGTTACTGAACCAGTTGTTAAGATTGATCTAATTATGCTAAATGCTTTAGAAAGTCATCTCTTTAAAAAATATTCTCATCATTTCGATACAAAGTCAATAATTCAAAAATAACAAATTTCCAGTTCTTCGACATTCGCACAGTTGTCTCTGTCGACAATGTGGCTTATGGCCAATTTACCTGTTTGATTCATTTCTTGTACATATTATGTATTATGGAAGTTAATTCATCTCATTATTATTATTATAATATCAGACAACATAACATTATAATTATAAAGTATACAATTATTATTATAATAATTGTTAATGATAATGATGAATGTTTTCATAGGTGTGAAATTTTGTGAAGTGAAACGTAACGATAGTTTTTTGGCTATCTCGTGTTGGCTGAATGTTTCAATGGAATCTCATCCATCTTTTTCAAAGCGTTTACTCGACGACTAATGTTTAGTCGTTGAAATGCCTACATTTATAAACTATTGTTATATATATATATATATATATATATATATATATATATATATATATATATATATATATATATATGAAGAACAGATGTGAACAACTACAGAGGAATCTCCTTACTACAAGTCACTTACAAAATGCTCTCAGCATGCCTTCTCCAGAGAACAGAAGAACTAGAATACAAAATTGGCGAGTACCAGGCAGGCTTTCGCTCTGATCGCTCATTCACTGAACAAATCTTTAACCTAAAAACAATACTGAAATACAAACTTCAACGACTTCAAGAAAGCATACGACTGCATCGACCGAAAATCTCTGTTCACCATCCTAGAAGAACAAGGACTCGACCCCAAAACACTACGATTGATCAAACAGACACTGACCGACACCACCTCTCAAGTGAAATTTATGGAAGAAATTTCCGACTTCTTCCTGATTAAAACCGGAGTACCCCAAGGAGATGGGTTACCCCCACTCCTCTTCAACTTGGTCCTGTACAAAGTCATAAGGGAATGGGAAAAAGAACTGAAAAATCAAAGACACTGGAAACCAATACGACTCGGACGACACAAAAACAACATAGAAATCTCATGTCTAGCCTTCGCAGACCACCTAGCCATACTCGCAGACAATGAAACAAGGACAACCAAACGGATAGAAGTCATCAAGGAATGTGCAGAGAAAGTCGGCCTACAAATCTCCTTTCAAAAAACCGAATTCTGCTCAAAATTAGATGTCCAAAATTTGAACACCAAATACGGCAAGATAAATAGGGTCACTCACTTCAAAAACCTGGGCGAGATCCTCGAACCGAAAGATGAAGAGGGCATACGGCAAGACATACAATATCTACAATAAGAAATGCATATCCACACACGCAAAAATAAGACACTACAACACAGTAATCAAATCAGAGGTACTATATGCAAACGAGAAATATATACACTACACAAAAAGCGGCATAGAAAACATACTAAAAGAAGAACGCAAAATTATAAGGAAAATTCTCTGCCCAAAACTAACAGAGGAAGGATACAGACTACATTCCAGAAATACCACAAGGAGAATGTCCCACGTAGCATCGGACATAAGAAAAATAAGATTGAAATTCTATGGACATATCAGTAGACACCTACTGACAAGACCAACAGAACTCTTACATACATACAAGGAGTCAAATCAACAGTACCATGGATTGCATAAGTCAGAACTGATCTGGAAAAGGCTCAAATGGACCAGACAGAGATTGAGGATAGAAGAACGCACAGAAACAAAATACATATGTGGAACGTTGCATCATAGAGCGAAGTTTCGGGGAGATCGGGGACAATCTGGACGGAGAAGACAGAGAGAATCCACGGAGAAAGGATGAGAGAGGTGTGGAAGATCAGAAAGAACACTCAAAAATGAGCCAGAATGCTTTGCGTATTATAATATCAGACCTATCCTTCTGACAGCCTGATTTCAAATATTTAAAAGTTGTACTGCATTGTAGCTTTTACTTCTTGTTAAGAAATTAGAAATTTGGAGTTTTATGATTTTTGGTCCCAAATGGCAAGCAGAGAGCTTGCTCAGAGTCTGCTGTGAGTTTTTTGTGTTACTGAACATTTTGAAACTAGTTTCTTCCACTACAACGACAATGCAAGTATTACGATGTAACTTCTTTGGTTACTAACTACAAGTAAGGATTCCTTAACTACAGTAAAGATGGAAGAGAATAACACTTTTCAAAGTGATTTTTAACATTATATATTTACCTTTGGTGTAAGTATCATTTTCCATATGGCACTGGGCATCATTAGGCTCAATGACTCCTCCCAGTTTACCATCTCCAGCAATATGGGAAACTGCATCAGTGGACATGACGAGAAGATGTCTGGCATTAGTTCTCCAACTGAAAAATTCGTTTTTATTTAAATTTTAAATATGATTTACCTTGGTCTAAATATATTATGGATAATGCATAAAATGGTCTAAATATATTATGGATAATGCCTAAATATTAAGAAAAAAAATAAAGTGGTGAAAAGATTTTAATTATATGGCTAGTAGAGTGTGTTAAAAAATGAACGTATCACGTGATTCAACAATTAGTTTATCTTTAATATTGATAACACACATACTATTTATTTATTAATTTAAATTTATATGACTCCCTTCAAACTAATCCCCTTTCCCTGCAATACACTTTCCAAAGTTTTTTCCAGTATTTAAAACAGTTTTTATACTCGACTTCTGGTATTCGCTCCAAACCGGTTATTAAACTCTTGAATGGATTTTATGGACTAAAAATAGAGCCCACGATGTTGGTTGCCTCAATAGACGAGAAGGAAAACGTCATATGGTACCATATCACGTGAATATGGTGTTTGTGGAACAGTATTGTTCAAAAAGTTGATGCATAATTATTACGATATGCGATAGTGAGCATTGGTGATACAAAAGCCATCAATTGTTTTGCCACAAATCTGGAAGTTTTGTCTGTAATATTTAATCGGCGATTACTCCGTGCAAGATCCTTGGTAATGTTTCCTTAATTGGTTGATTTGGAAGGTCTTCCTGAACGAGGTTCATCTGCAACTGCTTTTTGACCATCACTAACGCCTGTGAACCACTTGTAAACTGTGTGTGCCATTTTTTTTTGATATAGCTTACTATAACACATTCTTAAAATTTATAATGCACTAACATAAGAAATTTTGTTTTTAGACAAAATTTAATGGAAATTCTTTACTCGATAAATTTATCCATTTTAAAAAATCACCCACAAAATTGTTTAATAATTATAAAAGACAGTATATGATACTTTTTTTAAATCGGTTATCCCATATACCGCTAAATGTCGGAAGGTTTCTTGGGTTGCTTGTATTAGAACTCATCCTAAATCTGATACACTGACATGAGATGACTGCATGAGAACTGAGGCACGACGTGATACGGCTCGTCGTTAGGGTTAATATCTTATTTAACACACGAAATTATATGAAACTTATGTCAGATGTCAAGGACAAATATGTAAAGGTGAAATATTGGAAAGATTGGAAGAATTGTACAATTCATTGGTTGAAACTTACCCGATGACCTTATTGCATACCATAGCTTGCATGAGAGCATCTAAACCTCCTTCGGGTGTATCCATATTTGCAGAGATACGGGTCTCATCTACCTTCCTAGAGAACTTTTGTGCATCGTTGGTGAGAGAAAGATGATTTTTGAAACTGTATGGTGGCGCACAGCTAGCCTTTGAAGATGCACAGGGCTGAGCAAGCCTATAAAAAATACAGACCAAGTCTTAGAACACTGATTTTCTTGCTTTTTTTAAGTTCATGCAAATATGCAGGGTGGGTCACAACATTTTTTATAGAACTCAACTAAGCATGTTAACATAATCAGAGATGATTCAATCCGAAGAGAAGTTAAGTAATGTATTTGAGATATTAGATACATTACTTAAAAGTATCTTGTATCCAGATACTTTTTATGAGGCATATTGTACATCTCTGGTAATTTCGTGTTTAGTGGTAAATCTCTGCGACACTAGACCTCCCCGAGGAGGTGCGGAGTAGTGCAAAAGGAGGCACGAAAAGTTTAACAGAAATGTAAAAAACAAAAATGTAAAAATTTTATAACAAATATTTTCTTGACCGTTTATTATTATTATTCTTTTTTTATTTATTGGTACTGTCGGTCAGTAATTAAGTTTTAATTTTTAATTTTTTTTATTAACGTTTTGGTTCAACAATGTAATACAAAATTATCACATATTAGTTAAAACAAATTAAAAATTAATTGTTTAATTTAATATTGGTAGGTTTTTAAATGTAAGTTTGTGTTTTTTATAAAAGTTATATGTATTGTAGAATTATACTGAGGATGGTTCATTGTTGAACCGAAGTGTTCAACAAAACAAAAAATAATATATATATATATATATATATATATATATATATATATATATATATATATAAATATGTATATATATATATATATATATATATATATATATATATATATATATATATATATATATATATATATATATATATATTCGTTAAAAATCGGTCGTTAAAAATTGATTTTTTTCCGACGCTCCAAAAAAACCTTCCTTTTGATGAAAAAATATGGAGGATTTAACAATAACAGGAAAATAGCACGTGCCGCAAGACGACCTAAGTTAATTTTTTAATAAAATCGTAGTTTTTTGTAAGTATCTCTTGAAGTATAAGGATTTCTGAAAAATATATAGAAACAATTTTATAGAAAATTAAATTATCTACAAAAAAGCACCTTTCCATTTCCTTCATAAAATTCATATTTATGGAGATATTATCCGTAATAAATTCATTAACTCCATATAGCCAACATTTTAAGATCTAATTCATATATCTTTTTCTCAAATCCATATACTTTAAGAGATACTTACAAAAAACTACGATTTTATCAAAAAATGAACTTAGATCGTCTCTCGTACGTGTTATTTTTGTTAAAGAAGAAAAAAATAATTCCCCTGTATTTTTTCACCAAAAGGAAGATTTTTTTGGAGCGTCGAAAAAAAAAATTTTTTTAAGCATTTACTGCATCCTAAGTCGCTTTAACGTCAATAAAAATGTGAGATAAATACTTATTTGAAAAAAGAAATATTTTGCTGAAATTAATTGATGGACTTATTTTAAAGTTATAAACTACATAAAAAACTGTTCTTTAAAAGTTAGTTTGTTTGGAAAGCTGTATGAAGATATGGAAGTTTATTATACCTCACTTCTACACTCTTGTGAAGTGCCCTAGATATTTCGTGCAAATATGATTCAAAGGGTGTTTGAACTCAAAGAATGGGTGACAATTTTTCTTGATAAAAATCATAAAGAAGAGGCAATATTGTTTAGGAAATTTTTGGAAATATGAATGTTTTGAATAAATCAATGCAAGGGCGACAAATGCATTCACTAATTCAAAAAGACAAAGTGAATGCATTAATAAAAAATATGAGCAATGGAAATTAAAATCACAAAAAATAAGTTCGAAGTCTTTGCACTTTTAAATAATTTCTGCGCCGGAGTTAAGATTGAAGCAAACAATTAAATCTATTCATTGGCCTCTTGAACGGTTTGTTAATGTAATTTTCACATTATTTCGAAGATCTTGATTTTACAAAGTTCACGTGGTTACACATTTCATTTGTTGATATGGAAGATGGTGAATTAGGATTAACTAGGAACTGTTGAAAAACAAACATTTCGCAGTGAAATCCTTATTCAGTTTTGATTGAATCGAATTGAATTTTTCTTTTTTTGATTTCTTCAAGAGATAATTCAGTTCAATAAATTCAATTCAATCTGGAATGAATTATCTCCAAATGATGCTAACATGGTTAGCAAGTGATTTCACACCGAAGGGTCCAATAGAAGAATTGTCTTTTAGTACATTACCTTTTAGTTTACGGGTCGTAGTCATAAAATGATAAAGTAGGTGATTCACTTCCTGAAGTCAAACGATGAATTTACTAGATTAATTGAAAAATTCGTGGAGTAGAAATGATAAAACATGTTTATAGTTCTTCGATTCATTTATTCCATCTTTGAAGTGATTTTCTGAAAGTCCTTCAAAATACTCATCTACGGGTGCTATAACTTCTTCATTAATGAAAAATGTTTGTCACTTAGGGATTTTTTGACGTTTGGGAACACATGAAAGTCAGAGGGAGCCAGATCTGGTGAATATGGTGAATGCTTCAATAATTCGTAGTGTAATCATAGTTCGTAGTGTAATCATCCAATTTGGTCACTGTAAGAACACCTCTGTGAGCCGGTGCACTGTCTTGACGAAAAGTTATTATTTTTGCTAAAGCAGGTCTATTCTAACGAACTTTTGCATCCAATGGATTCAAAAGGTTTGGGTAATACTGTCCTGTTATTGTTTTACCGGTTTGAAGGCATTCAATTAACAAAATGTCTTTTGCATCCCAAAAAATTGATGCCATAACGTTTTTGATCGATTTTGACCACTTTGGCTACTTCAGAGCTCAACAACCTGGCTCAGTCCATTCTGCGGTTTATTGTCGCAATTCAGGATCATAGTGGTAAACCCAAGTCTCATCTATAGTTACAAAATGACGTTTAAAATCTATTTTATTCTTTTGACAAAGATCCAAATGTTGGTTAGAAAGTTTTACTCGAAGTCGTTTTGGTTCAAAATTTAACAAATGCGGCATCCATCTTGCACATAGCTTTCTCAAGCCCAATTCCTTTTTCAAAATATGTCTACTTCAGTTGAGATGTCCATGGCTTTAGCAATTTTACTTAAAGTCAATTGTCTGTCATCCATAACCATATCATGTATAGAATTAATTATTTGTTCAGTAGTTCAGTATTATTTGTTAGTAGGTTCAGCACTCATTGGGCGTCCAGAACGAGGATCATCATCCATGTATGTATCTTCTAGGTATTATATGCCCACGTTGAAACTCACTAGTGGACTCCCCTAATACATAACTCAGAGTAGACTCCCCTAATACATTCACCATTTCACTATGAATTACCATTGCCTTTAAACCTTTTTTTTTACAAATAATTTAATTTTTTTAATATTTCCCCTTTTAAAAAATAACATTGATACGTTTACTTTAAGCTACTGTTTTTGTACGTATGAATTGACAGATCGAGTAGAAACTTCACAAATGTTCATATGAAGGATGAAACTTCAAAATGTAGTAGATATATAAGGCTTTTAATGATCTATAGGCGTCGCTCCGCGAGCTTTTCAATTAGCCTAGTATATTAAAGGTGCAAAGTTATTTTCAATTTTTCTTTAGTACAGATTTTTCTTTGTTTAAAATACTTGACAAACTTAATATTTTTTCTTGATTTTAAATAATATATTATAAAAAATACGATGAAATATATTGTTTGGAAACTATGTGTCCGTTATCGTGCGGAAATATTACCACAAATTTTGGTTTATGGTTTATATATAGCGTGATAAAGACAAAAACAAAAATAAGTTTTAGGTAGTCTGGCCAATGAAAAAGTTTTTATAATCATGGTGGTTGAGATGTTTTGTTGGTATCACTATAGTGCAACGATTTCCAAAGTGGGAGGCTCGCCTCCCTGGGGAGCCGCAGATTAATGCTAAATAAGGCGCGAAAAGTTTAACAGAAATTTAATTTTCATAACATAACATAAATAAATAAAAAAATACATACATATAAATAAACTTCATAATATAACATTACATTTTATAACAATTTTTTTAAAACATTTAGCTCACCCGAAGTTTTCTGGACACAATGCAGCCCCCTTATCAACAAATAAAAGCGAGCAACTTAACAACACTTGTACAAAATATATTAAAGTAACATAAAAACACTCCTCATATAAAAAAATTAGGTTGTTTGCAAAACTGTTTGAAGGTATGGAAGCTAATTATACCTCGATATACCTTTTATATTATTGTGAAATGCGCTGGCTATCTCATACAAAAGTGATTGAAAGGGTGTTTGAAGTCAAAGAGATTGCCATGTTTATTGATGAAAATCATAACGAAAAGGCAAATTTGTTTAGGAATAATAACTTTATTGTTAAACTTATCTATCTGGTCGAAATACATCAACTAATTCAAAAAGACAAAGTGAAAGTCATAATAAAATTGGAGCTAAGGAAATCAATGTAACAAAAAAATATAACGTCGACATTTTTTCCACTTTTCTGCACCAGAGTTAATATTGAAGCAAACAAAATGTACCGAGCACTTGGATGGTATACTAACGCACTTTTCACATTATTTCGAAGAGCTTGGTTTTACCAAGTACGCGTGTTTAGAGAATCAGTTTCTCTTCAAGATGATGAATATCGATTGACATCTATTGAAAAGAAAAACGTAGCAGAATTGTCAAGTCAGAAAGCCAAGTACAGCAATGGGATTTTTTGCATTAGCTTCAATGAAATCTAAAGATCGAGCCCGTTTGGCAATAAAAAAAGAGCTACGAGTAATGCTCTCCTCGATGACATCTAGATTTGATAAACTTTATACTAATGAACAAGCACGTCCATCGCATTAACATCGGTTTTTTGAAAAATTCATCTTTTTTCCGGTTGAGTATAAAAATTTGAGATTGAAATCTGATGGGTAAGCACATAACCAAGGATTGATAGCCTGGGTTGTCGGTGGCTGATAACCGTGGTTCGGAACTCACGTTAAGCTGTAGGTCCAATCGCTAAATAGCTTGTTAGTTGTTGATGCGTCTCTAACCCTAAATCCTTTATCTTTTTTTATACTTTTTGTTATGGAAATAAATGTACAAATCTTGTGAAAAATTGTATATATATATATATATATATATATATATATATATATATATATATATATATATATATATAGTTTTTTTCTTGGGGAAATTGGTTGTTTTCGGGCTTGCGGTCAGCAGAAAAACAAGTGTTTAATCGTCTCAATATTTCGTCATTGTTTTGATGACTTCATCAGGAGACTCTAAAATTATTTTTTTCTTTTATTATTTAATAAACAATGAAATAGTATAGAACACCAACATGTTAAAATATAAATTCACATAACAATAAATATATAAACTTACAATTAATGACTATGGTTTAAAACGTGTGTATCTAAATAACGTTCTTGAACGATTTATTTAGATACACACGTTTTAAACCATAGTCATTATATTGTTATGTGAATTTATATTTTAACATGTTGGTGTTCTATACTATTTCATTGCTTATTAAATAATAAAAGGAGAAAAATAATTTTAGAGTCTCCTGATGAAGTCATCAAAACAATGACGAAATATTGAGACGATTAAACACTTGTTTTACTGCTGACCACAAGCCCGAAAACAACCAATTTCCCCAAGAAAAAAACTATAAATTGCACGGTCGAGAAACATATCAAAATATATATATATATATATATATATATATATATATATATATATATATATATATATATATATATATATATATATATATATATATATATATATATATATATCTAGCTGTTGTTGGTTGAAATTGTAGCTGATACCAAACAAATCATGCAGAAATCAGCCATTATTATTTTGCAATTTTTTTAACTTCACTGGATGTTTACTTACTTCATTGTGTTAACGTAAGGTAATGCTAGTTTGTCTACAAAACTTCCAAAGCCAATTCTGAAATCGTTAGTCTTCTTTATCATTTCCTTGGCCAGCTGTTGTCCCAACTTACCAACTTGCATTTTAGAAGGATTCATGGAAAATGATAAATCCATTATGTAGTATAAATCTAAAATATCATATACAACATGATAGTAATATTTATTAAGCCTAGTACGATTAAGGTTATTTAAAGTTGATGCGGTTTTTACATGGTATTTTCGAATATATTTATTTGTTTTATATACCATTTTGAACTTTTTGCTGTTTCGAATTATTTAAGGGTTTTTGATAACTTCGTAGCCTGAGATGAAAATGGCCTTAAATATGTACGCGTGCGTATAATTGCTTGTTTATGGCTAGGGAGTAGAGCAAACAAGTTTTTACATTTTCTGCAAAATGTATAACACTACAGTTTGAACTGTTATAACGCATTTTGTTTTTAGCGGTTTAATCCCAACGGATGAACATTCAGAGGATAATTTAAACGATTCTTCCCTTCATTTTCGATTAAATCGGAATTAAATTGGTTTAATTTGAACGTAGTTGTACATCTATTGAAGATGAAACCGCTACAACCTACAAAATCGTCACACAAATCCACAGTGTCATACTAAATGAACGCCAATTGAAGGTACACGAGTTTGTTGATATTGTAAACATTTCGATTGGGTTCACCATATGTTACACGGAGGTTTTGGGTATGAAAAGGTTTTCCACTCGACACGTGCCGCATTTGTGCCAACAGCGGATCATTCGAATGAACCCATCTCAAGAATGTTTAGATTTATTTAAACGTGATTTTGTTAATTTTTTTTCTTTCTCTTCATCATTAGATGCCAGAGCGGAAGCAACAGTCTAATGAATGAAAACGGTTCGATCTGAAGGAAAAGTCATGGCTACGGTAATGACACCTACAATGGTGCTTTTCGTTATGCGTTTCACTATTAAATCAATTGAAACTTTTGTATAAAATTGTATAAAATAAACATCGCAATTATTGGGCAATCCTAAAGAAAATATTTCAATAAATGAAAGGTTGGGGATTTATGAAATAAAATGTAATGATTGTAAATATAAATTATATATTGGTTAATATTGGTCGAACAAGAAGGACAAGAGTAATATGATTTAGTGAATATATAACTCAACTGAGATATAATGGACCCAATAGATGTAGTTGCCCAACATATTTATGAAATTAACCATAATATAAATTTAAATAACTTAAAATTACTTAGATTACAGATATGAGTTATTGAATGCATATGAAAATATCGAAACACGAGGGCTGTATGATATTGATATTTTTCTGATATTTTTCGTAAATATTACCTTTCACAGCAATACTGACAAACGGTCTAGTGGATGCGTATTTTAGTTTGTGACTGACAGCCATTTAAATAGCAAAACAACTTTTGTGATTTTACAACATTGGAAAAATATTGAATATCGAGCGGTGATAAAATACTCGTTTTTTAAAACGAAAACAAAGGATGAGTTTAAAACGGAGCTCAGCGAAGTTTATGGGGACTCTGCACCTTCGTTATCAACCATAACATATTGGGCAGCTGAATTCAAAAATGGCCGTACAAGCATTTTTGACAAAGATCATCCAGGTCGTCCAAACGAAGTTATCACATCAGAAATAATAGAAGAAATCCACGATATCGTGATAAACGATCAGAGAGTAAGTGCGTGAGATTTCTGAGACTCAATTGAACTGGCGCAGAATATTTTAATAACTCATTTGGATATGAAAAAGCTTTTCGCAAGATGGGTGCCGCGATTGCTCACAATTGACAATAAACACATACGAGTGTCAACTTCAACATAATGTTTAGCGATGTTAAAATGCAATAAGAATGATTTTTGGAGTCGGTTCATAATTGTTGACGAAACATGGATTCATCGCAGCACATCAGAGACCAAAAAACTGTCACGAACAGCCAACGAACACTTATTTTAAAGGGTTGGAAGCAATAATATTTTATAGAGGGGATACAGAAGATAGAAAAAGAAGATAGAAAGCTGATTATGTTGAAAAATAAAATAAGTTTTACAAATAAAAATGTTTTTTCTTGTCAAAGCCAAGTACTTATCATACAACCCTCGTAGCTAAATGTAAGAATATTCTAAATAGGGATAAAGCGTCAATTTTATTAAATCTTTTCTTTTTTTAAATCACGAACGAGTAATTTTGTACGCCTTAGCGAATTTGATACTTTTCATCGCCCTAGGTTTAGGTATAAATTATAAACGAGATAGATTGAGCTTTAGTTTTAATTATCTCCTGATAATGTTGGTTAACGAAACGCACGTCAAGTGATTTCCATGCGATCTGGTGTAAGTGGAAAAGTAACCATAAAGTTTTTACAAAACAGCTTGTGGATTAACATAACATTTTATTCATACCCTTACTTTACTAATTTTCTTAATTTTAAAATCTTTCTTTACAAATTTTACTTTTCTAATTTTTATATTTTACACGCTTCTTGTGGCAAACTAAAAGTCTTACCCACTGGATAATTTTCTGTTTGTTGATATTTAAAACGGATAGTATGCATTTCATTTTTTCTCAGACTAAGTCTAATCATTTGAGGTTTGATTTGGTTTGATTCAGAAAGGCTGGCATCATTCGAAATTTTAATCGTCGATTGGGGATTTTCTACGTTACCAGTCGGACATAATTGCAATTCTATTTCTCGAAGACAGTGTGAAGTGTTTACCTAAAATAAATAAAATATTATTATTATAAATAATAAATATATCTAAAGGTAATGTTTTTCTGTCATTTTAGATTTCTTGATATATATATATATATATATATATATATATATATATATATATATATATATATATATATATATATATATTCTTTTCTAAATAAATAAGGCATTGTGTTACTGCATAGTGCCTTAAAACACAACGTTACATTACGGGTTGCTGATAGTTACCAATCATATAACCTGCACCCCATAATTTCTGGTGATGCTGTATGCTGCTTTAATGAGAAAGTTAAATTTCACCTTTTACCCTGAGAACGCTCGACTCTTGACTGTTCTACATAAGTATAGTGCGTTTCATAATATATCGTTGACTGATTGGCTGTAATAAACTCTTAACAACCACTGTCGTAACGAAACCCGGCAAAGTTGCAAGAAACGTATACAAGCCAGGGACTAATGAAATAACAGGTAAAAAGATAAAATTAATTTTATACCTGGTTTAGTAGTTTCGAAATATTTTAGTTTAGTGCAGTTCTATAATTTCGATCGTATTTTTTGTTATTCCTAAAGTACTAAAAATGTGGCGTTCTTGGCAAGATACTGATCTTTGTGCCTCCGGTAGTGCTAATTTTAAAAGAAAACATTTATCGCTCGATGTTAAGCAAATTGATAAAAATGTGTATGTTTCTTAATTGAATAATTGAATATTGTCTTCATTAACGAAAACTCCGTTGTCTACAGTTAAAGATATTGTGACGAAGCCAATTAAAGCCAAAAAAAGTTCGTAGTGATTATAGTTAAAGCAAATGTGTTGACGAAAGCGACAAATACTTAATTCGAAGCAAAATTTATACTATGTATGAAGAGCAAACTGTGCCTACATTGCATTCATTGCAACAGCAACTAAGAAAAGATGAAACCAATATTCTTTGCAGCAGAACTAGCCTCCGGAGAATATTATCTGGGTTTTGCAGATCGGACCGTTAATAAAAGACAAATATTAATGGAATCACAACGCTTGCGACGATGGGGGTTTGACTACTTAAACTCTATAAAAAATTACATATTAGAAAATCATCCCATTATCTACCTTGATGAAACATATGTTCTGACATGGTTCGATACCCATAAGACGCTAGCAAAAGGATGGATATATACATCAACAAAATTCCAAACAAAGCCCCAGCGAACAAGCTAAAATAATTACAATTTTACATGCTGCCGAGGATGGATGGGTTGCAAATTGTTTACGGTTGTCCTCCAAAAATATTAAACATTCATCTTTGGACTACCATAACGATACCACACCAGAACTTTTTGATGATTGGTTTATAAATAGCCTTTTACCTAATGTGCCTAAGGAAAGCGTAATTGTAATGGACAATGATAGTTATTATAACCGCCAAAATGATAAAGTTGCTAATGTAAATAACACTATATACTTTAAAAATACATATAAAAATTGTGATCTAGAAATATTAAAGACATTTAATATTAAAAAGGAATATGTATGTGAGACCACTGCTGCCGATATGGGATATACGGTTTTACGCCTTCACCCGTATTGTATTTTTAATCGAATTCAGCCGACCGCGACCGCGGTGGTCTGGTGGGTTAGTCGCCCGCCTGGCAATCCAATGGTCCCGGGTTCAAATCCTGGTGCGGGCATGGATGTTTGTGTGCGTATTTGTATGTGTTTGTCGGTGTTGGTAAGTCACTAAATAACGCCTTCGAGCGATGAAGTGACTTAAATTAAAAAAAATTATCGAATTCAGAATATGTGACACCGGGTCAAATCCAATGTTAGAGCAGAAAACATTTCTCCGATTCTAAGTGCAAGTGTTGCAACATTAATTAGGAAGATTGTAGATAGTATTCCCAAAGAAAGTTAGCTAAATTCGATTAATCATGTTATTTAAATAGAAGATTCCTATGCATCATTTACTAATGATATAGAACCACTTATTATTAATGTAGATCAAAGTGACAGTGAGAGCGAAACTGAATTACATGTATAATTACATTTATGTTATAATTTTTATTGTACCAATAGATAAACTTATTTATTTATTTATTTATATATTATTATATTAAAAAAAAATAATTTAACAATATTTCATTCTTCCCAAAATTATTCAGAAGTTCAATCTCTCCGGCTCTGGAACCTTTTAAGAAACTAGGAATATTTTTATTGAGACTTATTGGGGCAATTAACATTTTACTCAAGGGCAACGAAATATCTTGAAACAGACTATACTTAAATAACATATAAACTCTACAAACAACATCTAAAACTAGTGTCTGACCGAATTTTCGGTTTTGTTTTCGGTTTCGGTCAGTTTCGGTCAAAATGTCTGGTTTCGGCCCGAAACTGGTCTATATTTCGGCTGGGTCGAAACCAGCGTTCGTGTACTGTCTGATTGAGTCGGGTCATGTTCGAAACGAATTCAGTCGCTAAATCGCTTAACCCATAAAATATTAAAAAAGATTGTCAGTACTATTGACTCAGTAGAATAGGCGTGATGGAACTTAAATGAACTATCCCTATTGAAAGAGGGGGCTTTATTTTTCCATTCGTTTCTGTCATTTAAATAAGGTTTGTTCGAAGAAGGAAACGAACGGGTTCAGAATCAGGCTGACTTTACGCAGATTGAATTTGTTTTTCGAAATTTTAATCTGCGAACATTCAATCCGATTCCGAAGTGGTTCGTTCTCTTGTTCGAACATACCTATAGAAATGTGAGAAAGTGACGGGAATGAAAGGGAATGTTTTGTAAACTATTATTGCAATAAAATATTATAATCTATATAGTTATGGCACTAAAAGTTTCTGAAATAGTTTGCAATGCATGAAAAAATCGTGGGACATTTGTACCACAGCTTTCAGAAAATTGAGTCCGTCAAAATCAGTAAGGACTGCCAAAACATTCTTTAGTGCAAGATGTCGATGTGGGATCACTTCACAGATGGCCTGAATGTTTTCTGCGAAGCCACACATGTTATGTTGTGTTGTGTTGTGTTGTGTTCTCATCAGCAGAACCGATGCTGCCTGCTACCAATATTCAGAGTGAAAAGTCGATGGGATACCCACGACCACGTCTCTGATTAGATGAAAATAAATACAGACACAATAAAATTTCAGGATCAAACTTTAGTGTTTAAGCTATCCAGTTTTACCTATCAGAGCCACTAGGCATTTTTATATTGTTTTATATTAGGCATTATTTTATTTTGTCGCCCATTTTAAAAAATTGGCCACAAATTTTTTTAACAATTTTTAACAACAAAAATGATAGAAAACTTTTGTATAAAAACGCCTTTTTCTACTAAGATCATTGCTGTGAATGAGTGCTGACAAGAAATTGGTTTATTTTCCAAAAGCATTACAGCTCTTCCTTACAAACGTCCTAAATATTTTCTTCTAAAAATAAGCTGGAAGAGATCAAATAACTTTTTTAATGAATTCATTTCTCGAGGCGTGTTTCGTTAACCATGTTAGCTTCATCAGGAGATTATCAATCTTACAGATCTGATGATGAAATTTGACGCGAAACGAGCCTCGGGAAGTGATTTGATTAAAAAATAAGGGACTTGGTGTTCAGTGGTAAATTTATTCGAGTTTAGTTTTTCACACCGAAGATTCCAATTGAACAATTGGTTTTCTTCCATGTCATGGATAATTGTTTGTAAGTCAATTTGAGTCCTCTTTCTCAATCTGTCAGATTGAATCATTTTCTGAAGATGCTAACATGGTTCTCGAGAAGTTAAAAAAAATGATCTGGTGTTTAGTGGTAAATCTCTTTGAGTTTAGTGTTTCATACCGAAGATTCGAGTAGAAGAATTGGTTTCCTTCTATTGGTTTTTGTATATTTTTTTCGCAAAATGGAGTCGAGTTAAAATTATATACGTATGTATTTGATACCACAAAAGGGGGGGAGGGGGGTAAAATTAAGAAGGACCTAGAAGTAAGAACAGCAGTTCAAAGAAAGTGATATAGAATGACAAGCGATTGATCAAAACATAGGAATAGAATGGAAATTACAAAAATTTGGAAATAAAATTCATCTGACTCTTAAAGCAGTTTACAGTAAATGTTTCAATGTAATAAAATAAGAATATTTGTGAAAATCAAATCCTCAGTGGGGAAATTGAATGAAAACATCTTGCTGAGTAAACATATTATTTTTAAAAATCACATTAATGAGCGTTTTAAAACTTATTTGCAAATCCATTACATTTGAAATTAATATACTAATTATAATCATTTCTTCCACTTTCACTTTAATATTCTTTTTCCTTTCAATTAGAAATAAATCCTTTTAAAGTCGAAAGTGAGATACTTACAACTGCGTTGCACCAAAAACAACCTAATTCTTGTATACACTGACCACAAGTCTGTTTTGACTCACAGTTTTGAGTAACACATTGTCTGATAGTAACACATATTAAAATTATTAGGAACAAGCGCGAAATATTGAAGATCAAAAACATTTTTATTGTTATTTGCAGGAACTTTTAACACTATACTGATAATTCTCTGTGTAGCATTGTATGTACGTTAAACAAAAGTAATGACTAAAGACTATTTTTCAGTGACGGTCGCAACGACCGATGTTTTATTTATTCTCGTTACGTTCAGTAAGAAACGGAAATAATGATTGATAAGTAAAACCACTTATGAATCATTTACAAATCATCAATTTAAGCGGTATTTAATTTTACGATTTTGTTGCTTTCCTTTAAACCTGATGTTGACACGTTTAGTAACATAATTTTAATATTATAATAAGATTTTTTATTGCGAATGTTGTTCAATACAGTACCTTTTTCTTAGGATATCATATTTTGCATCTATTTTTAGTTTACAATCGCATTGCTATGCTATATTATAATGCACAAAGTCTATAATAATAATGTTCCTTATCGGTATGGAATAAAATATGGTATGCAAAAGCATGTTAATAAACGAGGGCTATGAAGTATATTTTAAGATGTTAAGTTGTTTTTTGTTTTTGTTTTAAGTTCCAGTGTTGTCTTTTTGTTTAGTTAAAAAAATGTCTAACATTAAGTCATTCAATTGTGATGTATATTATGGTGTATGCAATTTTTTGAAATTTGACGCATTTAGGTCCACTATCTCATCTATTTATATAACCCTAATTCATCCAACTTTAAATCTAGACATCTCCTTTCAAGTTCCACATTTCTCAGTCTATTGCAATATTCATCTACTTATATCCATTTTCATGCTTCAGATCATTCGCCCATCTCATTTGTAGTTTTCCTCGTCCACTCTTGTGTTCCCATGATTTCCATTCTACCAAAAAGCTTATTCCATTTTCTCATTCACCTTTCCATTTTATTTTGTACTCTAGTTTTTTTTTTTTGGTTTTAATAAAACTAGGTACTAGTTTTTTTTTTGTTTTTGTTACACTTCTGGGCCATTTATTTCTTTTCCTGTTTATTAGTTTTATATCCATCTTTTCTTCTTTCCATTTTCACACTCGTAGTTTTTTCTATATTTCCTTTTGTGAATGCCCAATCTTGTGATTCATAAGAAAATACAGTATATTTCTTTCTTATCTCTCATGGTGCTACAGCATTTGATGGGCTTTGGTCTTCTCAATAACTTTCCTCTATTTTTCCCCTTCCAAGGCTATATGTCAATAATGCTATAAGGCTTCTTCCAGTTTATGCAAAAATCTTTCGGTCTTTCTCTTTTCCTTGATTCTATTTGCCGGCTGAATATTATTTTTCTCACGGAATGGTCTTCCTCCCGTTTTAGGACGTATCCGATTCATCTTAGTCTTTGTATTTCTGGTATAATTTAAAATGATACATCTTCGTCCACAATACGTTTTTGCCTATTGCACCATAAACCTATCTTAGGACTTTCCTTTCACACTCTAACCATTGTCCTTCTCTGTTAGCCATGGACCTGACCTATATTTTAATTTTTGTCTGTCTCGATAAATTTTTAGATGCGAATTGAGCAAGGCGTATTCGGTAGCACCTATTAGCCATAGTATCCTTTTTTTAATTTCCGCTTTGATGACATTATTCTAGGTTATTATCGATTTAAGGTATATGAATTTATTTATCTCTTCAATATCATACTTTCCAATTTGAATCCGATTTCTATTCGTGGCCTTCCCAGATACCTTCGTTTATTTTGTTTTCTGTTGATTAACCTGTACTTTAAAATTGATTACGTGATACCCATCCATTGAGCCAATTATCCAGCTTTGAGAAGAAAAAGTTATAGCTGAGAGCCAAAGCCAGCAAATACGGTACATATGAAAGCACTTCAAAACGTAGGACATGGAACTTTGTAGCGACAGCGTTATCGTAATGGAAGAACACTTTCTTTTTGTCCTGATGTGAACGTTTAGCATGAATAGCAACCTTCAATTCGTCCAGTAGTGATACGTGCCATGGTAATTCGTGCAGATGAAATAGTTTTCACTTTATTTTACATGCTTCCATTTGCTCTCTTTCAATGCTTGAAGTACTAGTTTGTCTAGTAATACTGTTATAGAACGCTGAAGAAACTCAGGAAAATTGCTAGTTTAAACACTCTTGACAATTGGCCATTCGAATGTGTGAATTACCAAACTTCGGGTAATATCAAGATCAGACCATATTTAAAATTGCAAAAATCATTCCAACCGCTATATAAACAAAACTATTCGGAGTTTTTTCGATCAATGCTGGTTACCATAAAAAATATCATATTTGACCATAATGACATCAACGAAACATCTAAACCATCAGGATTATCCGACTTCCGATACTTACAGTGTTACATCGTGTCTAAATATCTTTTTAAAGTAATGTTTGTAGTATTTTCCAGCGATGTAATAGTTTCACTAATTATTATTTCTGATAAATAAAACTTGAAAATGTTTGCTATATGATACATCTTTAAAACCTCAATTTATACTGAATTGTGAATGTACACAGAAGATTAATATTTTTCACTCACTAAATATCAATATTTTTCCCCAATATTTTTATGTGTAGAGCTAATCTTTATTGATTGCTTATCAAATTCACACTTTCTGAAAAGCATGTATAAACACACTTATTAATTTTGGGTTTACGCACGTTTCTGATTATGTTATATTAAAATATGTTTATTTTAAACTATAAATTGAAACCATTGAAATCTAATTGAAACAATGATGACTGAGTATTCTGCGAAAGCTTTTGGAATACACTAGGTAAACCGAAATATCCCTTCAGTTACGTTGGTAACCAAGCAAGAAAAGATCAAATTCATTTTGATAGCTTTCTGCGTTAGTTATCCATCAGTTAGTATGGTATCGGTTATTAACAGTGAAGAGTTAATGTTTAGTACTAGATTCAGTTAGTAAATGCCTTTAATATCAAATTAATTATACTTTTGCACAACCAACATTTTAAATGTCAATCTAAAAAATGTTTTAAGACTGTGCTTATGTATATTTTGTTTAAAAATAAACTGAATCTTTAAATGAAGGAGAAAAACTTCAAAAACTGTCTATTAATATCTGAATTAAAGGGAAATTGACTCCTTATGAATTAATACAACGTTGAAAATATACAGGGTGGCGCAAAAGAATTTGAATTAAAATATTTTAATTTTGGTTTAAACATTTTTTCTTTTTTAGTTCAGAATATTCTAAAAACATGTTACTTTTTTTAATTAAAAACATTTTAATTTTGAAAATGGAGCCGTATTCCCATGCAAAACGAATACGAATTGTTAAAATTTACCACATTGGAAAAGGCATTATTTCAGTCTTGATGAATATTTGACGTCAGAGATGCCCTTTTCATGCGCATAATGCAAGGTGCGTCTAACAGAAAACAGGACTTTTTCAAAAAAATAAACAGATAAAATCAATATTTTTATTCAAAATAGTCTCCTTGCGCGTCAATCTAACGTTTTGCACGGTCAATTAGGTTGACGAATGAGTTTTTGGGCTCGGCCAAAGATATGTCCTTCAGACGCCTTTTGAATGGTTTCACTGTCGGCATAACGCTGTCCTTGCAACTGCAAATGAAGTTTTTCGAAGAGGTATAAGTAGCAGGGAGACAAATTAGACGAGTATGGTAAATTATTCATTGTTAAAATATCATTTTTGGTAAACAAATCAGCGATGAGCGTCGAGCGATGTGTGGTATTGTGGCCGCACACAACCAATACGCGACAATAGACGCTTCATAACACAAAGATAAAACACAGCATCGATCGTTTGACCACGTGGAATAAACTCCTTGTGTACAATCGTATCGTAGAAACAAATCAACATTGTTTTAGTTTTGACTTCTCGAGACGGCTTTTCTTAGGATTTGACGTGCTTGGGTGCTTCGATTCGGCACTTTGTCGCTTGGTTTCTGGATCATATTAAAAATACCACGTCTCATAACCAGTAACAATGCTGTACTTGAAATTTTCGTTCTATTTCGACACCAAGTCCTTGCAATGTTGGATTCGGAGCAATTTTTGGTCGTCAGTCAATTTGTATGACGTGCACAAATCTTCCGAAGTTTCAAATGATCGGTCAAAGTGCGATGAATTGAATCTTTGGACATGTTCAATTTCATTTCCGTGTACCGCAACGAAGATTTTGGCTGATTTTTTATAAATTCAAGCACAATTCAATGTTACTTCGAGTAACCACGGAATTTTTCGGACCAGGATATTCGTTGTCCTTGATGTCCTCACGATCTTTTTTGAATTGTTTAAACTACTTGTGGACTCTGCTATGGGATACACAATCCTCAGCATACACTTGTTTCATTAATTGAAACGTTTCGGTGAATGTCTTACCAAATGTAAAACAAAATTTAATATTCATTCCTTGGACCGATGGTATAAACACACTGACACTTTAAGCGTGATAACTTGGCTTCTAATAATCAGAATGTTATGAAATTTTTATCAGAATGTCAATGAACGATGCACCTTTCCAACGCTTATCCCCGTCAAAAGATGGCGCCACTAGAAATAGCTGTTTTCAAAAAGTCCTGTTTTCTGTTAGAGGTACTTTGTATGCTAAATTGATAGCGAAATTTTTAGGGGCTGGGTTTGCGAGTGGCTCTTGAAGATTAAGGAAAATATTCGGGAAGTTTCAGAAACATCAATCCGGTGACACTCTGTTTGACTGGGAATAAAATGGCGTGCCTACCATATTCTACAACAGAACCTCCACATGCATCCAAACAAAATCCAGCTAATGTAAGAACTTAACAAGCAACATATACATTATAGCTTTGTTAAAAAATAATCGTTTGTCTCAACTTTGCCTCATCATTTGAAGTGAATCTTTATATAGCGAGTAGTTCGTTAGATTTGGGAAGAGGAAATAATCACTGGTTACCAAATCCTGTAAATACGACTCATACAGAAGAACTTCAGAGTATAATTATGGGCTTTTGCTTAACAATCGAAGACTTGTAGGTTGTAAATTATTGGGGTAAAAAGTACTTTATCTTTGGCAAGATGTGGATCACCCTTTAATTGGCCCAATAATGAAATGTAATACCTCTAACTGCCATTACTTTTTTAGGCGAACATTTAGCTACCCCTATCCACTGTTTGGACTGCTGTTTTCTCTGGCATGTAACACTGAATTCACGTTTCATCTACTGTTTTAGAATTATAAAAAAAGCTGGACCAAATCGCATTTAAATAAGTCAAAACACATAAAGATTAAACAGCTCGAACTTGAATGTTATCAATTTTTCAGAAAATGTCAAAATTTATTTGCTTTATCTTGATCTCCATAAACAAACAACTAAACTTACGCATTTGAAACTTCATTGTATGCCATCTAACGAATCATACTTAACAAATATTATAGTTATATGATCATGTTTGCGCTACCTCTCTGTCATACCGCGAACTTTTCGACTTCGACCTTCATAAATGGCTGGAATTGTTGAGAAATATAGTTGTTTTAAATATTGTATATATTTCCTTAGGAAATATCTTAGGAAAAATAATTCTTGAATTCCAAATATTTATCATTATTGAGCGAGTACTTATATTAATTTATTGATTAGGATGTGAGGTAGATCCTTTCAAATCCTGTTAGTTTCCCTAATTATATTAAAGGATATGTAGATTATATACATGTTAGTGCTTATTTTAGAATGTCATTACCTAACGTTCATGTGGTGTTTTACAAAATTGCATCAAAAATTGCAAATATAACGTACGTATATAAGTAACAGTAATATTCTTTGGGATATATAAATATTTTATTTTTATCTTTATAATGTACCTTGAGTAGCATCTTTAATAATGTAGTTATTATATTTTAGTTCTTTATTTACACCGCTTTATAAATACGAGGGTTGCTATTTATGTATCCGGAATAATAAATAAAAACAAATATTTATCATTGAAAATAGTCTTATTGTTTTTCAAAATATTCTTCGCGATGATCAATACACTTTTGCATATGTTTGAACCAATTTTCATAGCACTTTTTCCATTCCGATTGAGGAATCTGCAAAACATGCATTTTGAACGTATCAACCGCTTCTTCTGGCGTCGAAAATCATTGACCACGTAGTTTATTCTTCACGGACGGGAATCATTGAGTGCCAAATCAGGACTGTACGGCGGATGATCCATCAATTCGATGTTTAGACCTGTCAAATATTGAGTTATTCGATCTGATGTGTGAGGGCTCTCGATGCCGTGGTGTAGAATGATCCTGCGTCGCTGGTTGTTTTTTTCTTATTTCTTCAAATACTTCTGGCAAACAAATGATTGTGTACCATTCAGAATTGATCGTTTTACGATTCTCTAGTGGTACTGTAGCCACATGCCCATTTATCTCAAAACAACAGACAACCATTTGCTTCGAAGTGTTTCTTGCGCGAGCAAATTTTATGGGTTTGGCTCATTTTGAAACACCCATACAGTCGAGTGCTGTTTACTTTTGAGCTCATACGCACGTATGAGCAGCAAATATTCCTCACCTGTCTAGATGTTATACACGGCTTTTGACGTACCACGATTGTACTTTTTGAGCATTTATTTAAATCAATCGACACTAGCCTTTCTTTGAGCGATTATCAAATTATGCGGAATCCAACGATCACAAATCTTTTCACGGTTAAATGATTAAATGTAAAATCTTGTGTATGTTTGTCATATCATTCGAGCACAGTATCGATGTTTTCTGGAACAACAACCGATTTTGGACGACCTTCTTTAAATTCGTCCGTGAGTGAACGACAGCCACGATTAGATTAATTAAACCAGCGATATACAGTCGTTTTAGATGGTGCTTCATCGCCAAAAGTCGATGTGATTTGATCGATTCATTGTTGTTGAGATAATCCACGTAAAAAATCGTAGCAAATCATCGCACCAAAATTATCACGAGTTAATTACATTTTTTGACTGAAATGAAATTTTCATCACTAAACAACACAAATAGCATCCATATGACAAAACGTTCTGAGTACGTATACAGCCAACAATGTCAAACTTTACGATGCGTATGTCAGATGGCGCCTAGCAACACCATTGTTGGCAATTCCGGATACATAAATATTTTCCGGATATATAAATACAATACATTTTAACAATGATAAATCTAAAATATCTTTTTATTTTCGTGCATAATCTCTTTTGAGTTGAATAGATGTAGTTTAGAGATGTGGAAAGTTGGAGTTTTAATAACGCATATTTTATTGCGTTGATGTAAAACTGTAGTTGATTTTTGACGCTTAGAATTTTAGGCACCATTTTGGCACACACTTTTTGCATTTTAAAATTGTTATATTAAATTTGTCGTACGCGTTCTTTGTTAATTCATACAATTTCAACAATCGCACGAATACTTAACTGATGATCAAATCGAACCAGATTAGCGTTTTTTTCGATATTGTCATCCGTTTTTGACGTGGAAGGTCGACCCGAGCGTGGATCATCTTCAACGTCTTCTCGGCCATCTTGAAAACTTAAACTACTTAAAAACACGTGCACGCGATAAACATTCATTGCCATACACTTCTTTCAAAATTATAAGTTTCAGTTGCGTTTTTTTCAAGTTTTAAGTGAAATTTTACAACAATTCGTTGTTCTGTTGTTACACTTTTTACATGTAAACATTTTTTCGGTGAAACAAAACAAACACTGTAAGGTGAACGAAGACTATGGTTATACGGATTTGTTTAGAGAAACGAGAGGTACTGCATTCGAAAGAGAAGGAAAAACGTTCCAGTAGAATTTTCAAAGCGTTATCTATTTTGAGTAGATTACTCATCAACTCAAACATCTATTCTGCCCAACTCCACTAAATGCGGAACTACAATGAATACGCTCGCATGTTTTCAACAGAAAACAGGCTTTCCTGAAACTAGTAAACACTATCGTTCGTTGACGTTCTCAACAGATCGTTCTTTTCACTACTACTTTATGTCGCAATTGATGGAAAATTTAAACCTACCGGATCACAATATTTACACTTCAGGCCAAAAGTTTAAGACCATTATTTTTGGAAAAAGAAAAAGATCCTCTTCCATTAAGATAATGCACGGATGCACACCTGTACAGTTTCAATGCTGTACAACTTAAAATGTACATGTACAACTTAAAAAAATAGCTCAGCGGACAACGGTTCAGATCGAACCAGGAGGTCATCGCCCAAACAGATGCCTATTTTGAAGACCTTCTTACCTCTTACTTTTTAGACGGCTTAAAAAAGTCGGAGAAACGCTTGGAATAGTGTATAGAGCTAAAAGAAGATTATTATGTCGAAAAATGAAAAAAAATCTATTTAAAATAATTTGTTTTTTGGTCTTTTTTTAAGCACTTATTGAACGACCCTCGTATAATAAATTTTACTTATTTCCATGGAGACATTAAATGAGTTTTTAATGAGGTAACATTTGACTTTTCATTTTAGAGTTTCATTAACGGCTTTATGTCGCAATTGATGGAAAATTTAAACCTACCGCATTACAATATTTACACTTCAGGCCAAAAGTTTAAGACCATTATTTTTGGAAAAAGAAAAAGATCCTCTTCCATTAAGATAATGCACGGATGCACACCTGTACAGTTTCAATATTGTACAACTTAAAATGTACATGTACAACTTAAAAAAATAGCTCAGCGGACAACGGTTCAGATCGAACCAGGAGGTCATCGCCCAAACAGATGCCTATTTTGAAGACCTTCTTACCTCTTACTTTTTAGACGGCTTAAAAAAGTCGGAGAAACGCTTGGAATAGTATATAGAGCTAAAAGAAGATTATTATGTCGAAAAATGAAAAAAAAATCTATTTGAAATAATTTGTTTTTTGGTCTTTTTTTAAGCACTTATTGAACGACCCTCGTATAATAAATTTTACTTATTTCCATGGAGACATTAAATGAGTTTTTAATGAGGTAACATTTGACTTTTCATTTTCTTTGGCTGATATCGCGTGGTCCAAAAAGTTTTTAATTTTTTTAAATGAAATAAGAAAAAAAACAGTTAATCAGTTTTAACAAATTTATTTTTAAAATGTACAAACATTCTTGGAAATTCATGTTCTGAAGATTACATTGTTTAAATGTGTTTCATTTCTGCCCTGGCACTCCTGAAGCTGACCTCTAAAATTTGCCAAAACGCGACGGCACGTGTCTGCACTTATGCCTTCGATTTGTTAGCGAATATTCTTCTTTAGATCTTTTAGAGTGGCTACTCGGTTGCGGTACACTTAACTTTTAAGATACCTCCATAAAAAAACACAGGGAGTTAGGTCTGGGCTTCGGGGGGTGCTCTAAATATCTCTTCGACAAATCAATTTTCCTGGAAAAAAACGCCTGAACGACAGGCAAAGAGAGAGATTGGACGTGTGGCAGGTGACTCCGTCTTGTTGAAACCAAGTGTCTTGAGTGTATCCTTCAAATTCTTGAAGATTTGGAGTGAAGAAAGTTTGAAACATGTCGACATAACGCTGAAAATTCACCGTTACTGCGCGACCTTGGCACAGCCCCAATGTGTTTCATAAAATCGTCCCGTGCGTACATTACCGAGAGTTCATTTTTAAATTTTAAGTAATTTACGTTTGCAAACAGGTTGCACACAATTTTAATGTCTTCATTAACGGCTCGATATTCACCAAATTTTTCAGTTTCAAATCAATTTGCAACACATAGGTATACATCGAAACTTAAACGTTTATGAACCTGTATAGTTAAGGTATTACAGATTTTCTTGCATATCCTGACATTTGTATTGGGGTCCTCCTTGTCAGTAAAGTTCCGTTTCTTTCTGCGATTGTCTATGATCGTTCATATATATCTACATGTCCCATAATTTAGGTACGTAATATTTAACATAAAAATTTTCCAATAGTTCAAAATTTTCTGCCTATTATTGATCATATTCAGCAAGAACCGTTGCAACTTTTTGCAATGGCCATATACATAAGTAACATTTGGATCGCTTTAAAATGTGAAGATTTCCTTGAATTTGATGATAGTAATTGTGGCTCCCATTGACAACTACTTCATTACTGTTATAATAAATAATTTAACTAGTGTTAACTTTCAATTTTTCTGAAATTTTATTATTTCTTATATATATATATATATATATATATATATATATATATATATATATATATATATATATATATATATATATATATATATATATATCATCATCATCAGCCCGTGTCGACCCACTGCAGCATGAAGGCCTCCTCAGCATGCTTCCAACTATCAGTATCAGTATATATCAGTATATATCAGTTCAATATGAAGAAATCGCCAACAATGTACTTCAAACGGCTGCTTCAATAGCACCAGAAGAAAAATGTCTCAAACAAACAAAAATCTCCAGTGAGACCATTGATTTAATGAACAAACGGCGAGCAATGAGAAATGCAGGTAGTCCTTTTGGCAGAGTCGAGTACACTGAGCTCTGCAAAACTATAAGAAAACGTATCAGAGAGGCCACGCGCCGATTCAATATGCAGCTAGTGCAAAAAACCCTGGAAGAAAACAAAGGAATTAACAAAGCTAAACAGAAGCTGAGAAACAAAAGAACGCAAATATATGCTTTAAAGCGTGAGGATGGCACAGTGTGCAGGACGCGTACCCAAATGTTAGAGATTGTCGGAAGGTTTTATTCCCAGTTATATGAAGATCAGAGCCAGTCAGGGACAGCAATACCCACGGAAGAACAATATATAATACCAGATATCCTAGTGGAGGAAGTAACAAATGCTATAGAATTGATGAAGAACGGCAAGGCTCCAGGAAAGGATAGTGTAACTGTCGAAATGCTAAAAGCTGGTGGTCGGACGTTACATAAAACACTGGCAAAATTATACTCAAAATGCCTCAAAGAACAAAAAGTACCTGACTTATGGAAAAATGCAGAAGTGATCCTTTTACATAAAAAAGGAGCACAGGAAGATTTAAAGAACTACCGTCCAATAAGCCTCCTATCAGTGATGTACAAAGTTTTCACTAAGATAATTTCTAAAAGAATATTAAAAAAAAATGAATGACGCACAACCAAGAGAACAAGCAGGATTCAGAAGTGGATTCAGTACAATGGATCACATCCAGGTTGTACAGCAGGTCATAGAAAGGCACAACGAATATACCATGCCACTGTGCTTGGCTTTTATCGACTACGAAAAAGCATTTGATTCCATCTCAAAGCATGCGATAATGGATGCACTGCTTAGCCAAGGTGTAGAGAGAGCCTATGTAAACCTATTAGAATCGATATATGATGGAGCTACAGCCACAATTCACCTTGATGATCTTGAAGTGGGAATTAATATAGAACGAGGTGTACGGCAGGGTGACGCAATATCGCCTATTCTTTTCTCGGCTGGCCTTGAAGAAGTATTCCGTAAACTGGATTGGGAACAGGATGGGGTAAAGATCAATGGTGCAAACTTAAACCATCTTAGATTTGCAGATCATATTATTCTCATTTCACAAGACCCAGAGGAGCTGCAAAGACGCATACAAGAACTGCAAAGGGCTGGCGAACCATTTGGCTTGAAAATAAACCTGAAAAAGAGTCAGGTTATGTTCAATAACTTCGCTCAGGACAGAAGAATTTCAGTTTTAGGAAGGGATTTAGAGATTGTGGACAGCTTTGTATATCTTGGGCAGATGATTTCCATGGAGGGGAATACCGCCCGGGAGGTGGAACGGCGTGTTAAATGTGGCTGGCAGGCATTTGGTAGGCTCAACATAGTGTTTAAGAGCAGACTCCCACTTTGCCTGAAAAGAAAAGTATTCGATCAGTGCGTTCTACCCGTTATGACATACGGAAGTGAAACCTGGACACTCACATCGCAATCAATTCAAAAACTTCGTGTGGCACAGAGGGGAATGGAAAGATGTATGCTTGGCATTACAAGACGAGACAGAAAGTCCTGCGCATGGATCAGGGAACAAATAAAAGTCTGTGACATCATTGGAAGAGTAAAACAGTTGAAATGGAGATGGGCAGGCCATATAGCGAGGCGATGGGACGACAGATGGACCAAGGCAATCCTGGAGTGGATACCGCTTGATCGCAAACGTCCGCGAAGAAGACCGAAAGCACGATGGACTGATGACATCTTTAAGTATATTGACCCGAGTGGCAGAGGAAAGCCCAGGACCGTGAAGGTTGGAAGCATGCTGAAGAGGCCTTCATCCTGCAGTGGATCGATACGGGCTGATGATGATGATGATGATATATATTTATATATATATATATATATATATATATATATATATATATATATATATATATATATATATATATATATATATATATATATATATATATATATATATATATATAACATCTAACATTGTTGAGAAAATGGCAACTACAGACCAGTGAATGTTTTGAGGGTTCCCGATCTAGTCGCCTAGAAATTACGCAATCATTTTTATACGTCCATGCCATCTTACAAATATTTAATATTACCTCACAAGATTTAACCCATTTTTTTCGCTTAGTTGAATCGACAGGGAATGTACAATATCTACAATTTTTTTTTGTTCACGGTAATGTTTATAGTCTGGCACAAAATACATCACTATTTTCAACTAAAACAGAAACACCAATATTGTCAATACAATTTATATAATAGATTTTGTCAAAAATCAACTTACCAATAATAAATTCAATAAAATATACCTGAAAATCCTTCCAAAAAAATTAAATTGATACTCATGAAGGGCAAAGTAACTTCACTTTAAATTTACTTCCAAACAAGAAAAAGACGTTTTACGAATAAAAGAGAAGACGAATAAAAACGTTTTACAAGCAATTCAAATATGTTAAAAGTAAAATGTACTTGGAGGATTACGAAACTGTGAGAGAAATTGTTTATTAAACTTGTAATGAGAAGAAAATGACTAACAAAAATTCTCTTATGAGAATTTTCTTTGTTTGGAAAGGTTCGATAAGCTCCGCCCATCACTGACTAGAATGTCTGAGAATTGGGCAGCGTCCAAGATATGATGTTATAAATGCGTTTAATCTCCAGATTACTAGCGAAAAGTAGTAGCGATAGTAAAGAAAACAGTAGCGGCACAAACTTGTCTGAGCCCAAAGCACGTGTTCTTTAATCGGTGCGCTTCGGAAACCCACGATCTATTTCGTTACCGCGAATGACATTATGGATGTTAGACCATAGAAGTCGCTAGAAGCGTGATCATAGACAGAACAGAGAATAAATTAATATAAAATCTGATTTTTTTTTCACTTTTTTTTAAGTAGGGCACGTGCCCACGCCCAACCGCCACTGTACTTTTGGCCTGTAGTGGATGTACATAAATTCGTTTAATCAAACTACCATATCTTCTTTCTCAATTTTCACTAGCAACAAAATTCTTATAATTTTATTTTATTTTTTATTAATTATCATTGAAGGTCTAAGTATATGTGAACGTATGACGGCTTAGTTGTAATTCTTAAATCTTTTTAATTCCATCTCATACCAATATGTTCCAGAAGAATGTGTAAGTTTCTTTACCTATAATTAAGCCATCAGTGAATTCACTTTAAAATTTATTTCGATCTCATGTAAACGACTGAAATAAGAAGAGTAAGAAGAAGAACGTTATAGAAAGTCTAATGGGACGCCTTGGAACTCAAAAAATTCTCCATTTAGACGAAATCAAACCGTGTTAATGACAATCGTTACATTCTTTCGTTGCATATTTTCGATCGCACGGTAATGCGAGACAACTGCTAATTGGCTGACCATATTTTGAGTAATTGCTCGCCTTTTGCGTCAATTAGGAAATTGTTTCGTCGAGATAATTGCGACGATTTTTCCATTACCATAGTTGATTCGTCCCATATCGGAAAATTGGAATTTTGCAAATGGAGTGTTTATATCGTTTCAGGCAATCTTTGGAATTATTCTTTCTATTAGTTTTTTTATGATAAAATAGTTTTTTTTCTGTATATATATTATATATATATATATATATATATATATATATATATATATATATATATATATATATATATATATATATATATATATATATACATATATATATATATATATATATATATATATATATATATATATATATATATATATATATATATATATATATATATATATATACAGATTGTCAGAGAGAGGCCTGTGGTATAGCACAGATCATGATATAATTGGATTGAAATCTTCAGAATAATAGTAAGAAACTTTGGCCCTTGTAAGAGAATTGCTTTGAGTTTGTCTTGTCTTGCTTTTTTTTTGAAACCTGGAAATTATATAAAATTTAAAAACAAAAAATATGCGAAGCTAGGAATCAGTGAATTACTGAAAAATACAGAGAAAGGAAAGATCATGATCATGTATGTTTAATAGAGCTAGAGAAAGTGTTGGTTTGTATGAGAAAGGAGTTGCAAATATCCCCACAGATAATTCGGGCAAAGTAATTCTTGATGAAGAAAAATTTAAAATTTAGCGTACATATATTACATAGCTTTTTAAGTCCATCCTCAAAAGAAATAGCGCTCTACAAAGTGTATCGAATACAGGTTAATATCGCTAATGTGATATACTCAGAAAGTTTTCCTCAGAATCATAATACATGGTAGAAACGGAAAAGTATGAGGAAGGTCTGGATGAAACATAGTTTTATTTTAGGTGTGCTCTGTGAACATGGAAAGCTTTGTTTACATTGAATATCTTATTACAAAAATGCCAAAATTAATATAAGAACATTTTTTGGATGCTTCATTAATTGATGAGAAGGTTTTTGATAGGGTACAATATGGATATAATATAAAAATACTAAATACTTAATTAATTAAGTATTTAGTTTTTTTTAATCTTCACGAATAAGAATTTCCATTAAGAATAAATGTCTATGTTTCTATATGAAAAACTCTTGTTTTTGAACACTGATATTCTTTATATTGATGAAAATTTGTGTCAAATATAACATATTTGGGGAACGACTAAAAATGATTTAACAAACATATGTGCTGTCACATAAACTGAGTAAGAGGAATAAATATTATCAGGCTTTATAGTGTCCGCAAAAATAACAAAACACAAGTATTTCTCGTTAATCATGGTGATTAATAAATGGAATGTTTATTATGATGATTCCAACCAAGACATATGTTTCTTTACATTTTGGTGAAGGATTTGTAATTATAATTCAATATATTTATGATTTAATGAATGCTAATTATTTTAATCGATATTAAAACATCACAATTTAAAAATAGTGATATATATTAATTCTACTCTTTCAAAATTATTTTATTATTATTTATTCAACATTTCATATGCCTTCAATACATACAATTTTGGTTGCCAAATAGGGCGAAATATTTTATTATATGTATTGAATATATGCTGAATTGTAACTTAAATTATTTTTAATAATAATTGAAATGTGCATATTCTTAATAATAATAATAATAATAAATTATTTTAGGTTTCTAATATTAATACATTCATTTAATAACAGCAAACAAACATTTTAAAATTTAAATTCAAAAAAATGAAGTCCAATATAATGGACTTTCCCGATCCTGAAGATAGATTTAATCTGCAAGATTGTTTTGTACAAGGAACTTTTGGAAAAATGTGAGTATTATATACACGCGCGTGAACCCGCGTAGAGGTTCCATCATCCATCCGGGATTCTTGCCCCTCCAGAATCCCATTTCAGCTGGTAGAGTGGCAAAAATCACCGATCATTTTTTTTATACTTTTTAACCTGTATTTCCATTTGGAGTTTTCGCTCCGAACCAGCGACAGATAGGTCTATTCGCTTTGTTCCCTCTCTCTTTGTAAGACATGCAAATAAAAGGAGAGATTGTCTGCAAGAAAAGTTGAGATATTTAAATATAATATATTTAAGTAAATCTGTTTATTGAGCGTCCAACGTGAGGTTACCAGTATTTCTTGTTATTTCCTATTTATTTTACCTGCCTGGGTTTGGATGTTGGTCCTAGTCCAACTGGTGCTTTGGTCTACTGAGTATCCTACATCTCCTTTTTTCAGCGTAGTCCTTTAGGTCATAGTCTACGATCCTATGAATTTCGTCGTTCGTGTCTTGGTTTGCTGCTGCAAAGCTTTTTCGGTTTTTGCTTTTAATAAGACTCTGAGTGATGCCCATCAGATCTCTGTATGTATATGGCGGTTATTTATGAACCATGGTGTGTTCATTGAGATTTCTATTAGCCTTTGTTTACAGCTAACTATTTATATGACTTTTTGCAGCTTATTCCCAAGCTATTGTTCCATTTGTGATTATCGGTCTTACTATTGGCTTGATTAGCATTAACTTGCCTCGTCTATATTTTGCTATTTAGGGCAGATGAGTGGATATGTCTTCTTAAAGCATCTGTTATGTTTCTGACAGCTTCCACATGATTTTTCCATGTGAACTTGTTGTCGATGTGCGCTCTTAAGTATTTTAAAGTTTTGGTCCATTCTATTTGTTCGTCATCTATTTGAATGTTTTTGACTGCGTGTCTTTTCCTTTTTGTAATGTACAGCGCTTTGCTATTGACTGCGTTTACTTTGATTTTTCAAGCTATCATCCATTCCATCAACGTACGACGTCTCTGTACGTGTCGGAAAGCTTGATTGGTGGGGCTAGTACCGCTTCTTGCAGGACTCCAGCCCTCAGGAGTCTTTTTGTGAGAAATCTGGTTTCCCATTTTGACTTGGACCTGTTAAAAAACTATCAAATATTATAGTTATCCACGTAGGAAATTCAAATTGGTCCATCTTGTGTACTAGGCCATCGTAACGATCGAAAACTCTTTCGATATTCGGCTATGCCGTGTCTTCTGTAGAGTCCCTCAGTTACTATTTCAGTTACTCTCAGTAGCTGTTGCTCCACTGACTGTTGGTGCCTGGGTATTGTGTAATAAACTGTAATAAACACTATCAGGTTAAGTATTTATGTGGATATTTTACATTACCTTCACCTTTTTTTCAATAACATAATTTTTAGTTATACTGCCCTTGATAAGTCATCACATAACAGAGTAGTGGCGGTAAAAATACAAAAATACAAGGAGGGTACCAAGAGATTTCTCGAGGAAGAGTATGGAATATTGAAACAATTGGATAATACTGCTCCATTTGTTGGATTTTATGGAGCTTTTAAGAAGAACGATGATTTATGGTTTATATTGGAGGTAAATATATTTGTTTAGGATTTTTTTTTGTATAACCTTGTATTTTGTCTGTTCTGATTCGAAATTTGGCACTGTATTTCAAGCTATAGTAATTAAGGGTCTACAAATAAATCTGCAAGCTTTTCAATTAAATTACACTTAAATTGTATTTAATTTGTACTGGTGCTGTAATAAGTCATAAACATTTTGAAAATTATTTTGAAGATTCTTAAATAAATTACTTTCTTATCCTCCCAGATTGATAAATCAAGAAATTAAGGAGTTAATTATCGTGATGTAATATTTGGCCCAGCTGTTTTTTATGTAATGTAATGTAATAAGAGTTGTTTTTAAAGTTTGTAGCTGTAGGAACTTTGATAGCAATTTAGTAACCTATCAGTTTACTGCTTTTGGTATAATGACCCCTTGTCCTGTAATTTAATTGCTTTTATACAACTGGTATGGTAAAAAATGGTGAAACTTATTTTTTTTCTTTTCTTGATTTTCCACATATTCCATTTGATTTTCCATATATATATATATTAGATATATATATATATATATATATATATATATATATATATATATATATATATATATATATATATATATATATATATATATATATATATATATATATATATATCTAACCGTAAATATAACAAAACCGTGGCGAGATATAATTTTGTTTTTTCTTATTCAATACCCTATACATCCATTTTTACATTCTGCTATTGATTCTAAACATATTTTGTGAAACATATCCTATGCCTAAACCCAATGGTTTTACCCATATCCGCCATATTGTAAAATATATCGGAGTTGCAGATTATTTTGCAGTGTCATATATCATTTATTTTTTGATGTAGGATTATTATTTTTTGTAGAAATATTAGTGAAACTGTGACTAAACATTTTCATATCTCAGTTTTTTAAATGGAATGTCTATTATTTTTTCATTTTACAATATTCCTAAGACAAAATACCTCCATTCTTTTTAAACATGTCCTATACCTATCTGTCATAATGTCCGAGATTTTTACATTTTTGTTTTTAATATTTCGTTATTAATGGAATTCACCTTAGGTTTTATGTTATTATTAAACTAATGAATAAATTTAATTGATTCATTCTTAGTCTGGCCAATCGGATAGATGGCTCTTTGCATTTCAACACAACCAGGAGACCCATCTTTGAATGTATACACGCATTTTATGATACATTTAAGCTTTGACATTTAGATTTGTTCTATATTGGGTAACATTATCATAGACACTTTTGAAATAAGTGATTTTAAAAATGTGATGATGCAGAGAATTTTAAAAATAAGCATGTCCATGTCCATCCATAAAAGGTTAAACCAAAAAATAAAAAACATTGACAACTATGTATTGAATAATTTATTTTGTTTGGGTTTATAATTAATAACTTTAGAGAATAATTAAAACTTAATGTCTCGATACTAAATGTATTATTTTAATTCTAAAATAATTAATATGTTTGATGATTTTTTAGAACTGTGGTGGAGGAAATGCTTTAAATTTAGTTTGCAATTTATTGAAAAGAAACCGAAGAATGTCAGAAGAACATATCGCTCACATTTTAAAGGAAGTTGTAAAAGTAAAATTTAAATTAATGTAATAAAAATTTGTATTTTTGGCATTTTTTTAGGGGATTATTTATTTATATGAAAACAACATTATCCATAGGGGTATTAAAGGAAATAACATTCTTTTTTCATCAGAAGGTGAGGTAAAAATTGCTGATTTCACCCTAGCTTTGCGTTTAAAGGATAGAGAAGATTTTGTAAGAGAACGTATTGGATCACCTTATTGGATGGCACCAGAAGCGGTAACAGCAAACTTTAATGATCCAGAAGGAGGTTATTATGACAACAGGTTAGCGCCGTTAAGTACACTAGACGTTAAAAAAAAATAAGCGTTGTCCTTCAGGGCAGATGTATGGAGTTTAGGAATAACGGCCATCGAAATTGGAGAAGGGAAAACTCCGTTTGGAAATATGCACCCATCCAGAGCTCTGTCTCAGATCATCAAAAATCCACCACCTACTTTGGAGAAAGTTTCGAATTGGAGTGAATCTTTTCACGATTTTATTAATGAGTTAGTATGATTATTTTTTAGCACTGTCATTTAAACCAGGTCAAGAAAATATTTCGATTGAGATGAAATGTAGCGCTTTTTTTCGACAAAGTTACGAAACTTTTGTCGAAAAAAAGCGCTACCATTGCACGAAGCTAAAAAAATTTTTTTATGAAATCTTTAAGTGGTCTGAACTCACCTTGTTCTTTCTTCTTTGATCCAAATATTCTTAGAATTTTTTTCCTTCTATCATTATCTAATTATTCTAATTTTAATTCATTCTTGTGTACAAGACCTTGTTCAAGACCCGTCGTTTTCGATTCATCTAACAGGATTACTGGAACTAATCGCGGATTTGAAAATTTTTAATTTTCATTTCTCTTTAGTATGGTTTAATATATATATATATATATATATATATATGTATATATATATATATATATATATATATATATATATATATATATATATATATATATATATATATATATATATATATATTACATATATTTTCGTGACCGTTTCATTATAATAATATTTTAATTATTATAATTAATAAGTATATATATTAATATTAATATATTATAATATTTTTATTGCCTTGTTAACGTCTCAGTTTAATAACAAACCATCTTTAAAACAACTCTAAAATATATATATATTTTTATAAAAGATACAAATTTTTATATAAAAACCTACCAACATCTCATTTAACAATTAATTTCCTTCTTGTCCAAAAACCAGTCGCAAAATTCCAATCTTCTATCACAATCATCATCATGCAATTCTTGTACGCTTCTCATTTTGTATGGACGGTAATTGTTCCCATGTTAAGTCGCCCACACCTTTGACTGAGAAGACCTACCTCTTTGGCAATTTTTTGCGTTCACTTGTAAGGATTTTCCACATTACAAAGAACAATATTTTCTTCAGTAACAACATTTTTGCGTCTTTTGCGGATCTTTGGGTATACACTACCAGTAGTTTTTAGATTTATTAAGTTATTTCTTAAAAACTCCGGATTTGGCAGGTACTTATAGGGATGCCTTGCGTGGAATTTAGCGCACGCATCGCGTTGACTTAGCCACCAACATGAAGAAAAATGAATTGAACTTTCTCTTTTTGAATAAATAACTGATTCATCTTAGCAACAGGATTAAAACAATATTTTTATATACATTCACATATAACAACTTTCAAATAACACAATGACAGCACACTAATGATGGCGTCTTTCAAATAACATCATTTTTGTTTAATTTCCAAAGCTTACTATTGCTATGTTAGCTTCTTTTAATTCCTGCCGACTGCAGATTATTTTAGTTGTTTTTGCTAATTGTTCTAAAACGGCTACTCCAATAAAGAAATGTGACATAACATTTTTTATTTCGAATTTTAAGATTTGTCAAATTATGTTCAAAAATGATGTGTTGCGATTAAAAAAATATTGTTTTAATAGCTACTGGATTAATCTGGCAACACCGGAAATCATTGTTTTAAATTTTTCTTAGTACAACTTTGTATTTGAAAGTACTAGTCTATCACTTCGAATAACAAAGTTAGCCTAGGTCACGTATGAGCCCTGGTGGACCACACGAAGTACAATTAGAGGCGTTTGTTATTGTTAGCCTTCCTTTGCGCCCATACTAATTTCATTCTTTCGCTATAAGAATTTTTCGTCAGACCAAGTTGTTCTAGTCTTCCTACATTTTTCTCTCTGGCCAACCTTCCAAACGTCAACCTTGTGTCTGAAACAGCCTCTATCCTGAATTTCACTTTGTGTAAGATTTGCTGATCTTAGGTCCTCTTTAATTGCAGCAATCCATTTAATTATTTCTACTTTAGTTCCACTCCTATTTTCATAAAATTCGACTATTTGTCTAGTTAGCCTACTCGGATTCATCCGTTTTATGTTTCCGTAAAACTTAAATCTTCTTTTTCTCATATCGCTATGTATATCTGTGTTTGTTTGATTTCTTGGTTTTCTCGAAGTCGGTATGTTGTGTCATTTATTTTTTTTGGGCCTAAGATTTTTCTTATGATTTTTCTTTCCTTCTTTTCAGTGTCCTCGATGTCTCTCTTTCTATTCAAAATGAGCATTTCTACCCATATAGACATTCTGGCTTAATAACTGTGTTGTAATGTCTTAGTTTTGTGTTTCTAGACAGGCATTTTTTATTGTAAATGTTTTCTGTAAGTCTCAATGCCGTTTCTATTTTTTGGCATCTACCCTTATTGGCCGCTTTTTCCAACCCATTTTCCATGATTATTTCACCTAAATATTTGAGTTGAGAGACTCGTCTGATGTTACCATATTTTGTTTTTAGAAATGGTGTTCTTAGTCTGTTGCAGGTCATGTATTGTATCTTTTTAAAGGAAATTTGGAGTCCTACCTTTTATGCTTTTTCGTTTAGGATTTCATCCTGTTTCTGTGCTGTTAATACATCTTGAGCCAAAATTGCTAGATCATCAGCAAACGCCATACAATCAATTTTGATATTGGTTCTCCCCAGTTTAATGGGCTGGTCAATATTCAGGGCCGACTTTTTTTCACGCCACTCCTGTATTACTTTTTATAGAACACAGTTAAATAAGAGTAGCGAGAGTCCACCCCCTTGCCTCACTCCAGTTTTAATTTCGAAGGCCTCTGAGATGTCACCCATGAATTTAACTTTTGACCTAGTGTTAGTTAATGTTGGTTTAATAATTGCCAGCGTTTTTAGATCTAGTCCTTGTTCTTTCAAGATTCGGAATAAAGATTCGAGGTCAATAGAATCATAAGCTTTTTTGAAATCTACAAATGTACAGACGAGATTTTTATTGTACAGTTTTTGATGTCTTAGGATCAACTTTAGATTCAGGATCTGTTCAGGGCAGGATCTGCCCGGTCGAAAACCTGCTTAATATTCACCAATTTTAGGTTCTAACTGTCGCTGTGCTCTGTCTAGTAGACAATGAGATAAAATCTTGTAACAAACTGGGAGAAAAGATATCCCTCTACAGTTGTTTACATCCGTTCTATCTCCTTTCTTGTGTAGTGGATGGATTAGAGCATCTTTCCAATCCTCCGGAATCCGTTCGGTTCGTCAAACTTCTTGTGGAATTTTGGTTATTTCCTTGATTGTACCTGGACCAGCGGATTTCAAAAGTTTAGCAGTGATTCCATCTTCACCAGAAACTTTGTTATTTTTAAGCCGCTTGATTTGCCTAATTATTTCATCTTTATTCGGTGATAATGAATCTGTGTTTGTTTAGTGTTGGTAATTTGTTTAAGCGCTCAGGACAGTTTAGTATTTGTTTAAAATATTTAGCAAGTTCTTTGCAATTGCCTGGGTTATTTAGAGCTAATTGTCCGTTTTGCTTTTCGAAGCAAAGACTTTGCGGTTGATAGCCTGTTAATTTAGTTTTAAATGTTTTATGTTTTCGAAAATTTTAAGAATTTTTTAAGAATTCTTTGACATATATTTATATATATATATATATATATATATATATATATATATATATATATATATATATATATAAAATATATTTTTTTTCTTATGTTTGACACTTGACCTAAAGTTCAGCGTGAACTTTAGGTTAGGCGATCAGAACGATTTTGAGAGATTGAACAATTGTTTTTATTGTTGACGGACATTTATCTGTATTTATTTTTCTAAAACTTTATAAATATTAGCTAAAAAAATCCCAACTTCTAGATGTTTGGTTAAAAATTTTGAACATAGACCTTATATAATGGAAATTATGGAACATCCTTTTCTACTGGAGGTCCCCGAAAACAATTATCACGTAAGAAGTCTCATACTTCTTATTTTCTGTTGCAAAACTAATATTTGGCTTTATTTCAGTTGGGCTTAGAGTTAAAAAAACTTATAGAAGATGTGAGTAATCATGCTTCGAAAACATCCACATCCGATATCACCATTTTCGGTAGATACATAAAAAATTCAATTTCGAATCACCTAGAAGAAATGTTGCATGAAGATTTGGCTGATCTAGAGAGCATTAGTGAAAAATCAGTTTTAAATACTATTGAAAAGCGATTTAAGAAAGATGAAATATATAGTTTTATCGGAGATATTTTGATTGCAATAAATCCAAATAAGAAACTCGATATTTATGGCGATGAAGTAAGAAAATATTTTAATTTTGTCGAAATATGTTTTCACTGTTGTTTTTTTAGTTCCACAAGAAATATTTGTGTAAATCAAGATCAGACAATGTGCCACATATTTATGCTATAGCTGACTCTGCCTACCAAAATTCTCTTCATCATAAGATTCCTCAATATATCGTATTTACAGGTGCGTTTATTTCTTTCAAGATTTATATCCGGTTATACTGGGTGATTTTTTAAGGGGAATCTGGTTCAGGCAAGACAACAAATTACCTTCACGCAGTTGATCATTTGTTTTTGGTCGGTTATCAGCATCCAATAAACATATACCGAATAAAAAATGGGATTAAATTAATTCACGCCCTGACTCACGCCAGCACACCGGCAAACGATTATTCAACAAGGTCGGTTTAAATTATGATGGCTTCATTGGTTTAGATAAGTTTTAAAGTTTTTTATATTATAAAAAGCTTTTAGACCCCACATCTACTGTAGAATTCGACTAGTTTAGAAAATGAGGAATTTTAATTACATAATATATGGTTTATATTGTGGTTGAGATCTCAACATGTTTTGTTACTAGACTTTTTTTTCTATGTAGTCACTTTGTAATTTAATACAGTTAGACCATCGTTTCCCAAGCTGGGGGGCGACCCCTAGGGGGGTCTCCTTCAGGAATATGGTGGGTCGTAATATGTTCAAAAAATAAGACTTGTATATGAAACATGTATTTTTTATTTAAAAACAACTGTTGGAAAATTAAATATTAACAGGTAAAAATAAACTTAAATAACGTAATAGCCAAAGTTGTTTGAAATAATAATTTAATGCGATGGTTGATTTTGATTTTCACTTAAAAGTTTTTCTATACATGGATCATCACTGCAAACACATAAGAAAATTATTTTTCAGTGATAATAAACGATTTCTATATTTAGTTTTTGAAGGTACCATAGACGAGAGGCTTTTTTCGCATAAGTAAGAAGCAGTGAAGAGGATGAATGTTTTCAAAGCTTCCGTTACTAGGCTTCCGTATTTAGATCGTCGTGCAAACCAAAACATATCTAAATCTTCAGTTAAAAATTCAAGTTGTAAAGTTTTGCCGGCCGATATTTCACTAAGTTGGTTGTGAATCTCAATAGGTAATTTAGCAGCTCCAACAACCTTTTTCATTAAACGGATTGAGAACCCATCTTTTCGACAAATCATCATTGCTATCTGGAAAATATACGGGTAACTGAATTTTCATTTCGCATAAATGCGTTTTCATGCTCTCCAACAGAGCTCCATCACGCTGGAACCCGCATTAAAGAATACTCGATTTTTTTACTTATTTTTGCCTACAATCGATTCTAATAAATGTAATATAGTTAATTTTTTTTAGCGACAGTAATTATGCAGGAAAAACAATAGATTTTGTTGAAGGCAGAAAATATTGATAATAATACGAAAAATAGGAATTAAATTAGTGCTAAATTATTTGTAGTTTATTGTAGTCACAAGAATTTTTTTTACTCTATTCATGTAAATAAATATCGACTAAAATCGATATCGAAAAAACGACTCTAACCCAGAAACTACTGTAGTGACTGTTAAACTTTTGTTATAACTGAAAACAAACAAAAGAATCAACAAACAAAATGATTATATGATTAAAAAGATTAAAGCCTAAGAAATTAAACCGTTTGTAGCTTCCTGAACTAGTATATATAAATATATATATATATATATATATATATATATATATATATATATATATATATATATATATATACGCATGTATGTATGTACGCATGTACGCATGTACGCCTGTACGAATGTACGCATGTACGCATGTACGCATATACGCATGTACGCATGTACGCATGTATGCATGTGCGCATGTACGCATGTACGCATGTACGCATGTACGCATGTACGCATGTACGCATGTACGGATGTACGCATGTACGGATGTACGCATGTACGCATGTACGCATGTACGCATGTACGCATGTACGCATGTACGCATGTACGCATGTACGCATGCACGCATGTGTGCATACATGCGTATGCATGTATGCAGGAATGTATGTATGCACTAATTTTATTCCTATTTTTCGTATTATTATCAATATTTACTGCCTTGAACAATATCTATTGTTTTTCCTGCATAATTACTGTCACTACAAAAGAATTAACTATACTATATATATAAAACTATCTATCTATATATATATATATATATATATATATATATATATATATATATATATATATATATATATATATAATAAGTAAAAATAAGCACAAAAAATAGAGTATTCTCTAATGCGAGTTCCAGCGTGATGGATCTCTCCAATACGCGATCAATAACAGAATTTTCTAAATCCATATTTTTGGTAATATAATCCGAAGTTAAAGTGAATGCATCAAAATTGGGTTTTTCAAGGCGTGTAATTCAAATACCAATCTTCTTGATGATGACATTGACTGTGTCTGTCATTAGTAAAATATTTTTGTTATGGCCTTGTAAACTCGTATTCAAGTTGAATGACTTATGAATAAATATGAAAATATATCACTCAAGTAAGCAAACAGTAATAAAGTTTCTCAATTTTCTCAGATCATCTCAGATTTTCAATTTATCTCGCAACTCAAAAAGCCTCGTTAGAACTTTTCCTTGCAACAACCACCTGACTTCAGTATGGAAAAGCAGTGAGTCATATTTGGCACCCATTTCTTCGCACGCTGTGGAAAGCAATCTAATCTGCAATGGTCGACTTTTAATAAGATTTACAACTTTTATGGCTTCTGAGAAGAAAGCAGTGCGTCCATTCCAAATGTGGCATAATGTATTTTAATTTTACTATCACACCACTGCTCTTCCTGTTATCTTTAGTACATATCTCAATGCATTTGTTAAAGTCGAAGTTTTCGTTTTGTGTTGCGTCAATAAAAACTTCAAATAAAACGTCAATAAGTTATTCGACAGTTGCACGATTTGCAAAATAGCATATTTTCTTTAGTTGGCCCCTCGCATTCGTATAGGACAAAACACAAACATTGTGCCAAGTTCCACACGTCTGTTAACTCGTCGAACTGAATGGCAAAAAAAAAAAACACTTAATTTAACATTTTCAATTATTTGATCGTGAACATCATTGGCCATTCTATTAATACGTCTCGATATTGTGTCATTTGAAAGTGGTATAGTTTTCACCTTTTATGCTTCTTCCGGACTTATCATCACATTGACCATATCAATGGCAGCCGGTAAAATGAGCTTTTCCACAATGGTGTGTGACTTAGAATCCTTGGCTACTAATGCTACTAAATAGGACGGTTAAGATGCTGCGGTCCATTACGGCTTGATTTGTTTATAGCAATTTGTTGATTTTTCCAGACGAATGGTTTACGCTCAAAAATTCTAATGGTTTGTTTTGAAAGGACGGGTGTTTTGTTTCCAGAAGTCGGACTAATTCTGAAGGCTTCATGCTTCCCGCGGGCAGAACTGATAACAAACAACACATTGCGACTTGTCATCCATGCAATGAATCCATATTATTATGTTTCATTGTACAATCTGGTCTTTTCCTTTAGTATTTTATCACATGTAGACATTTTGTTTTATCACAAATTTGTCCATTTTATTTAATAATATTAATTTATTTTATTACCACACCGTAATTAATTAATTTAACACTGAGAGAGAGAAAGAAAGAGAGAGAAGAAATCATAGTATTTAATACTGGGTGGGAGAAGAGATCGTGGTACTTGTTTTCGTAAAAACGTAAAATAATAAAAATCTTCTAGTCGTTCCTGGCGTTAATGTCAATATTTTAAACATATCTATATGTCAAATTAAGTCTATTTTAGTACTTTGCTAAAACGAAGAGAATTAAAAAAAATCATTTACATAGAACAAAATGCTTGGATTTTAAAAAATGATTCTTCATAGTAATTTATTTTCACATTGAAGATCGGTTATAAAAACTAACATTTCATATGGAAAAACGGGAAAAATTACTGGAGCTGGTTTTGCAGTACACTTTTTGGATAAATGGAGAGTATCAGCAGTAGATATGTAAATATGCAAAGTCTTTGGTGAATATTTTTTTTAGTTTCTACTGAATATTATAGGAATCATTCAAATTTTCATATTTTATACTACATCTACGATGGTCTTGTCAGTATTGATGCTGTAGAACGTTATAAACTGCACTCTAAGAGAAACTACATGTATCTACGCGTACCTGACAATACTAAGACCTACGATAGCAATAAACCAAGAGACAATATCGACAAAAACATTATCAAATACAAGAAAATATTCAGTTATTTAGAAGAGTTTGAATTCTCTGAAGAACAGATCTGCACCTTTTTCTCAATTGTGGCTGCTATTCTGAATTTAGGTAAGATGATGCGAGTTTTTGGGTGAATGATAGTTGATATTGATATTTCTAGGGGAGATCAGGTTTCAGGAAAATGAAGACGAAACATATGCTGTTGTAGAAAATCCAGAATATGCCGAGAATGTCGCTGATTTGTTGGAAATTGACGAAAAAAAATTTCGTTGGGCTTTAACCAATTACTGTTTCGTGAAAAAAGGTATATATTTTCCTCGTTCTAGAAATATCAGAAGCTATATTTTATAATAAAATAGAAATGCATATCTTATTCTACAGTTTTTATGCTCATATTATCAATAAACCGTTCACGTTTGAGAGAAAAAATAGTTAAATGTTAGTTTGCTTCAATTCCTCTATTGGAACTTTCGGCGTGAAACACTAAACTCGAACAGATTTATCACTAAAAACCAAATAACTTTTTTAAACTTCTCGACGGGCGATGTTCACACCAGTGAATATGAAATTCTTCTCGATGTTCACACCAGTGAATATGAAATTTATTAAAAATAAGTAATCTTTAAATAAAAAGATCTAAAATGTACGAAATCCTTGATCTGGAATAAAGGATCTACTCCATTCAGTCAACTTTTTCAATTATTAATGTAACGCTTGGTTAACTTGACGGTTTGTAATTTTTTACATGTTTTATTAGATATAGTTGACGTATATTTAGAATATGGTTTAGTTTTAGAATTATTAGGTCGAGTCATAAGTAACTTTAGTTTTTTTAATAGATTTTCATTTTGCTTTCGTTTAATAACAAAATTATATTAATTTATTAGGTATTCACCACTATTATGTATGACCTTCTATCATCTTCCTGGCAGCTTATTAATTCCTTCCTTGTAAAATTTAGTTGGTTTGGATTGGACTGGAAGAAATTTTCAACAGCCTGACTGACTAGCTTTTCAGAATTGAACAGCTTCCCCATTCAGCTTTTCCATTCAAAAAGTTTTGTAAAGAACAGAAAAGGTGGTAGTATGCCTGGGCAAGTGTCGGGTAGTAAGGTAGAGTGGTAAAACAGACCATTCAGGCTTAAGATTTTTTTCTCGAATCACCTTTGTTGTATGCGGTCGCGCATTTTCGTATAAAAGAATGAGGTTTTTGCTATTGACGAGTGCAGGACGCTTTTCATGGAGTCTCTCTTTCACTTTTTGTAGCTAAGAACGAATGCATCCCCAGTAATCGTTAAATTTGACTTTAACAGCTCCTGATAAATTATACCTATCAATCCCACCATACACACAATAAAATCTTTTTTCCATGAATGTTTGCTTTCGGATCTGATAGGGGTGGTTGATCCTTATCAAGCCACTATATTTTGCGGCCTATATTTTCACAGGTAACCCATTTTCGTCACCTATAATAATCCTGTCCAAAAAATGGCTCGATTTTTAAACGTAAGAGCAGACTTGTGACGATTGATATGCGATCTTCTTTATTCTCATACTCCTAACTTGCTGATATTCCTTAATTTCTCCAGGTGGCGGCAAACATTAGATAGTAATGTATTTAATCTTTCTGCTACATCTCCTGTTGATTGACGTAGAATTTGTGCCAACATAACCTTTAAAAGGTTATCGGCAAGGCCGGAAAGGCGGTACCCCGCCATCGGTTCGTCTTTTAAGGTCGTATCTCCAGAACGGAATTTGGCAAACCAATTTCTAACTGCCCAATAATTAATCTTTCTCCGTATACACTTGTCTTAGCACTATTGCCTTATTTAAATTCCCAAAGCATCACGTGACGAATATGCACTTTTTCACTCTCCATTTTAAGGATTAGTAATAGCAGTTTAATGTAACGTGCATCACACAAAACAGTTTAGTTTTAGTGAAAGCAAAAATTCGTTTATCCCGGTGACTCATAGTTGGTAGATACTAACAATAGATTCTACTAGCTAGATCCGAAGTTATTTATGACTCGACCTAATAGTTTTTATGATGTTGCTAACAAGGTTAGCGAGAAATCTGTTCAAGTTTAATTAATTCGCTTATCTATATTGTATATCTTTAAAGATTGTAGGACATTTGTTACCTCATCATATGTTTTGCAGATGTTGACGCTTTATAATATTGTTATTGTCCTCATTTATAGGAAGTGTAATCAGAAAAAGAAACACCACCGATGAGGCTAGGGATATCAGAGACATTCTAGCAAACAATCTATATAGCAGATTTGTTGATTACATTGTAGGAATCATAACTGAGAAATTGGAAATAGGAAAAACAATTTTGTAAGGACTTACATCTGTAATATTAATAAAAATTAAAATAAAATTGATTCTAGCGGAGACAAATACGTTATTAAATTACTAGACTACTGTGGGTTCGAATGTTTCAAGCAAAATCATCTGCCTCAATTTTTTATTAATTGTCTCAATGAACAGCTTCAGTTTCATTATCTCCAGAGGATATTTTCTTGGGAATTACAAGATCTCAAATACGAAGATGTAGAATTTATACCTATCAGATATTTTGATAATAAAGATACTTTAAATCAATTGTTGAGTAAACCTTATGGAGTTCTCAGTGTCATAGATGATGCTTCCAAAAGGAATTTAAGCGGAAAATATATTATGGGTATGTATACTTTAAATGTTGATCATTTTACCCCTGTATTATCTTGCATTCAAGTTTACGATTTTACAGTATCTGTATTGACATAATAATACAGCAGTAATTACGTAGTTGCTGATCAACGGCTTACCTTATCCGCGTTCTTATATACGTGAGCGAAATTGTCAGGTGTCTTTTGAAACATGCATACACCTAGGCATACAAACTTGTACAACGGGCTTCTACACTACTACTGAAAGTGATTTACCACTACACACCAAATCACTTTTTTTTTACTTCTTTAAGCGCGCTTTACTAACCAAGTTAGTATCATTACATTAAGAGATGATCCAATCTGATTAAATTTAGTAGTAAATCTCTTCAGGTTTAGTACTCAGTATTAATATAAACTTAAATATTATTATCATTTCCACTGATCTTAATGATTCAATCGGAAAATATGCGCAAGCAAGGTGGAACAGAAGTGCAAAAAAGTCATTCATAATTTTAGCAATAAGTAAGGGCTGATTGAATAGATTTAAAATTTGGTTTAATCTAAAGGGCATAAAATTTACAAGGAATTTTCGAAGCCGAATTAAAATTTATTTCAGGAAAAGGTTATCAAGCAAGTCTTAAATTGTGAAAAAATGGGAAAAAAATGCCCCAATATGTCTATATTCATAAAATTGCGAAGTTTAAACCTTCAAGACATTTTTGGAGCTGACTATTAAACAGCTGGACCTGTTTACCTCGACTTGTTCACCAAGCACAGAATACACGCGAAACTAAAATAAAAATTGTTGTTTTTTACTTTTATTTTTTTGGCAATCAGGAAGGAAATCAAATTTTGGTAGTTAAATCGGAGGATTGCCATTCAAAGTTTAATTGATAACCGACAAAGATACAGAAAAAATGAATGATATGGCAGAACAAAAAACTGAACTATTACATAGGAAGGCGACTAGTATTTGAATATGAAAGTGAACAAAAACTACCAGCATGGATGTGTGAAAAATTTTCTACAACTTTTCAAACAGCCCAATTATTAAAGGAACAGATATTTGGAAGATAACTAAATTACTGGCCCTATAACAGAATTCTTGGAATTTGTTTACTGAAATGAAAGATAAAAAGGACGAACAAATAATGATTTCTTTTTAAGTCGACAAAACCATGGATGATGCTTAGCAGTCCTCATCCTTAGCTTCACAGCTAAACAAACAGTCAATTATCAAAGACTCGGAAGATCGATAAATATGCAGCTTAAGATCAAGAGTTGTTTTGATCTTAGTTGATCCCGCCTAATAAGAATAAAAATATTAATATTTTATTAACGATCCTATTTTCATTACAGAAAATGACACTTGTAACCTACGGTTTCTTGTTTGAACGCCAAAACACTGGTTTGATTTTTTAAAGCACGAGGATTTAGTTATCTGTAAAATATAAAGTGGCTTAATTAAACAATCTCCTGATGCATTAGAATAGAGCAACAGTGTAATTATCTGTAGCTGCCTTAAAACCAGAGGCGAAGTTTTCATTTTTGGATATAAAAGTTTTGTTTGGCATTCTGTTTCTAAACAGGGCAGTTTCGTCTGTATTAAATACTTGTTTAGGTTTGAATCAACCATCAGCAATTAACTTTGATATGTGTTGCTGCTGCTGAAGTGTCTGCAGATGTAGCTTCTTCAACAATTTTGATGTTATGCAGTAATTGTCGCACCTTGAACTTATTGAAGTGATCTGTAGAAGCTTGAAATTCTCCATCCGTATGTTCATCACCAGGTTCATCACCATCAAGACGCTTAGCTTTCTCACGGATTATAACACCACTTAGAGTCACTTTCTTCTGGCCACAGTTTTCAATCCATTATGTTAATGCAGTCTCCATTTTTTCGGTTGCTGGATCACGAACAATTTTTGCTGATGGTGAGGTTGAAGCTGTAGAATTTCTTATTTTATCGCCTGATGTCTTAATGGAACGTACAGTTGATTCATTGACATTAAAAAGACGTGATATGGATGCACACGACTCGCCAAGGCGTAAACTGCCAAGCATTTCTATTTTTACTTTAAGCGGCAATACGACTTTTTTCCTTGTAGGAACTAATTTTCCTTAGCTTTTATTCGACATTATAAATCGCGAAGAAAGCAGAATTGCACACTCGAAATTATTGCGACGAATGACAAGTTTAAGCAATAAAACAAAAGATTTGGCACCGATAGTGCGAAGGCGGCTTTTATCAAAAGCTATAGTGTCACGCGTAACCCGATGGTGCGTACAGCGGTGGCGACTTATTTGTCAAAGAACTTTCAACCAAGCGCCATTAAGACTTGTTTGTTTATAAATATTTTGATACTTTTTTGTTTTGAAAGGTAACTGGTAAATAAGTACATATTATTCTAAAAATACAATATGTATCATTAGTTTTGGATTCGCGAATAAAGAAATTTTCCGTCACGAATATAAGAAGTGGTCACAATTTTTTAATCCGCGAATAACGGAACCGTGAATGACTGTGAATGCTTTGAATGTGTAACATAAATATTTTAATTGATTTTTATGTTTTAATTTTGCTGGTCATAAACACGAAAATATGGAGCCCACAGGTGGTTGGCTAATAGCGAAAGGCGATGGTCCCAAACCTTAGGGTTTACTGAATTTACTAAAAATTGTAGGAACATAATTCATAATATCAAGATTCATGTGAAAATGATTGATTTGGTGTTGGAGATATTAGATATTTTAAGAATTTTCAGGAATAATAAAGACTATGTCTATTATTTTTTTATATAACTAAGTTTTTGCATTAGATTATAATTGCAATTGATTTTTGTATAAATTAAGTTTCAACAAGAGCTGCAGTATTTGTATTGCTTACTATTTATTTTCTGTCAAACTATTTGAAATATATATTTGACATGCGTAAATCTGGAAATTTTTATCGTACGGCGCTACAAAATAGCAGCGCGTATACTTTAAGTTTATATTTTTGCTACGAAACTTCAGGTTCCATTTCGAATACGCGAAATTGGTACAACTTTTCTGCTGAATCCAATACTATGTAAACACAATTCGCAAGGTTATTAAATCTCCTAAAGGGGCGAGTTTATTACATAATATCTAAACTGTAAAACTTATGTGATCACACGTACTGCATCTTCGAAAGCTTTGCTGCGGATGACGATTCTGTCCAAAAAATCGAGTTTGGTGACGAAACACATTTTCATCTTGATGGCTATGTTAACAAGCGAAACTTATAATTAAGCCTTGGGGACTCTACAACAGAATAAAGAGGAGTCAATGCAGCTTCAACGAGTATAAGACAAAATAGCTCCATAATTTTTTGAAGATGACGACTGGAAATCAGTTTCAGTCGATGGAGTGTTCTCTGGAGTTACGATAACAAATTTTTGTCGACTTAAATGGAAATTACGGACCCAACCAATCCTATTTTTACCAAGAACGCGCTGCGTGTCATGTAAGAGGTGAAACAAACGGTATTTTCAACATTCAACATTATTAGATATTTTCTTCTAGGGCTACGTTAAAAAGAAATCCTATACTATAATTCAACAACGATTCATAGGTTCCAAATGTAATTATCAAACCGCTGTTGCTTAAATAGAGCTGCAATATTGTCGAATAAAGATTGACAAATAACAATGCCGCCATTTGGAAAATGTGATATTTCATATATCCAACTGTATCTCAATTTGTTGTCGTTTTATTTAAAAAACTAATCTTGCATCTCTTGTTGAAACACTTGTTTTGAGTAATTCATTATAAAGATATCACGCTATATATTATCTAACATTTTAGAAAACCTGGAAAGGGAAGAAAATACCAGAGTTCATATATCGAAACCAATGGAATTTGCGGTTGCTCATTATACCGGAACAGTTAGTTATTGCACCAAGGAAATGTGTTACAAAAATCGTGATTTTCTACCTCCAGAAATTGTGGAAACAATGAGAGAATCAGAAAATGCCATAATAAAATTATTATTCGTTAAGAAACTGGATAAGACAGGAAATTTGATCTTAAACAACGAACAAATTAATAGAACAAAAAGGAATGTAACAGCTAGAAAGGTTTTTATTTATTCCATATTATGTTTTAGTTATAGGGTTTTTGAAAACGAGATTCTTCTAATTTATCATAAAAAATTCAACATTAAGAAAAATATATTTAACTAGATTAACTTTGCATTTTTTTTATGTACGATTACAGTATTATACAATAATAAAAACCGAAGAAATTCTATTTATACTTGTATTTCAAACAAAAAAAATTGTGAGGCTTTGACGAATTAGACGATTTCTGTCTTCTTTTGGCACGATATCCTAGGCGCGTTGTCTATTTAAAGCTGCTGGCGGTCGAGTCAATAGGTCAAAAGTTTCACAAATGCTGTTACATGTCATATTAATATATGACAACTGCATATGTTGTACTGCAACAACATATCAATATATGATAAATCTGCTGCTACCACTAACTCTTCTAAAAATTCCAATGTTTAACGAGTTTAATGTGGTCTGAAATTATATTTCTGACATATTTCAAAGCCTAAAATGTTTAACTTAGCATACGAGGTGTGAGGATTAAATAATGAGACTGACAGTGCAAAACATTTTATTTTGATTTCATACATATTTACTTATTATTACCTTTAATATACACCTTTCTTCTATCCATATAGCGCTCCATGCGAATCTTTCATTGTTCGAAACAGTGCTGGAAGTCTTCTTATGTAATGGCTTTTAGAACGCGTGCCGCTTTCTCTTTCACTGCTTCAACGGACTCAAATCTTGTTCCTTTTAGCAGATATCACCTTAAGAAACAGATATAAGGCGCACGATGAATTACAGATATAAGTCGCACTTTGATTTGCGCATTCGAACTTTTTTGGCTCTCGGTGAATTTGGGTTCTTCCAGTGCATGGATTGGCGCTTTGTTTCAATATCATAAGTAAAAAACCACGATTTGTCACATATTATTATCCTTTCCAGTAAGTTTGGGTCATTTTGTGCCAGTACAAACATTTTTGCCAGCTTCTTGTTGTTCAAACATGAGAATTTTGGCACCATTTTGGCACACACTTTTTGCATGTTAAAATTGTTATGTACAATTTACCGTACGCATTCTTTGTCAGTTCCTACAGTTTCAGTAATCGCACGAATACTTAACCGATGGTCAGATCGAACCAGATTAACGATTTTTTCGATATTGACATCCATTTTTGACGTGGAAGGGCGACCCGGGCATGGATCATCTTCAACGTCTTCTCGGCCATCTAGAAAACGCTTAAGCCATTCAAAATCACTTGCACCCGATAAACATTCATTGCCATACACTTCTTTCAATAAATTATAAGTTTCAGTAGCGTTTTTTCCAAGTTTCAGGTGAAATTTCACAACAATTCGTTGCTCTATTGTTACACTTAACATTTTTCCAACTAAACAAAAAACAACTCTGATGCGAACGAAGACTACGGTTATACGGATTTGTTTACAGAAGCGATAGGTACTGTATTCGAAAGAGAAGGTTTCACGCTATGTCGGTCGCAGGCGTTTGGCGCATGCGTACTTCTTGTGTAGCAGCGTCAGTCTCGTTATTTAATAGTCATACCTCGTATTCGATCGTTTTAGGATCCGAGTTATAAACAAGTACGAGGTTCCGGCCATCCTAGAAGTAGCAAGTAAGGCATACAAATTGGGATTTTACTGCACGAAATCGGCATACAAATATCTGATAAGAGCGTGAAGCTATAATGGCAGCTACAACTAGGACTATTGATTCACATTTATTCTAGTGAGTTTTATATAAATTAATATAAATGGGTTAGACATTTTAGGGGTGAGAGGTGAAATTTAACTTTCGCATCAGAACAGCATGTAGCTATTACTTCAGAAATTATCGCTTGCTATTGGAGATTAGCTTGAGAAGTAGAGTATCCAATAACCAACAGAGCAAGGTGACAGTTAAACGAACTTGAAGCATGTTCACAAGTTATCCTAGAGACATTGCCACAAGAAGGCATAGATCATCTAATTCATTCATCAGCGTCGTAGATCTTCTCATTGTTGACTTTTTGAATGACGTTAACATAATAACGGCATGATGTACACAATAATTATTGTACGAATGATGTACAGGGTGGTCCAAAGGGTTGTTAATGTCTGGCTGCATTGTAGAAAATTTGGTTGTAGGGGTGGAAAGGTGGGGTCGGTCTTAAACGATAGTTCGGCTCAGTGAAATTTAGTCACCATGCAGCGCTAAACGGGAAAGGAGCGCTCGTTTTGTGTGCGCGAGTATTACTGCAACAACAATTCCGCCACTATTGCGCGCCGTAGATTTCGACGTCATTTCAATTTCCACGATGTTCTCAATGTTCAAGCCTTCTGCTGATTAAGTAATGAGTTTGTAAGTTCTAGGAAATTGGATTAACGTTAAGTAAACGCATCCCAGGCTGTCGAAGATCGGCGAGAACGGATGAATATATTAAAAAGTGAGTGCGTCCGTGCTCCAACAACCAAAGTTATCGACTTAAAAGTGCACAGATGCTTTAAATGTGACGAGATCGTCGGCGCTTCGCATCTTTTACAAATATTTACGCATGCACCTGTATAGGATTTAGTTAGTGCAGGAATTAATGCCGACGGACCCCATTGATAGACTTCTATTCGTTAACGAAATGATGAACCGATTTCCAGCAGTCAATAACATCTTATTCTTCGACGAGGTTCATTTTTCCTTAATGGCCATGTTAATAATCAAAATTTTCGTTACTGGTGTGGAGAAAACCTTAAAAAGACTTCTGGACGGCGTGCGGAATAATCGGCCCGTTTTTTTCAAAGACTACCCAGTAACCCAGTAGTACCCCCGCCCAGTAACGGTGAATAATAACGTTATATCGACGTGCTTCAAAGATATTTCACCCCTGCTCTTCAAGAATTTGAAGATACACAAGGACACTAGATTTCAATAGGACGGAGCCATATGCCACACTTCCAATCTTTCTCTGTCCGTCGTTTAGACGCTTTTTCCTAGAGGAAACATTCAGTGGCTCCCACGAAGCCCGGACTGACTCCCTGTGATTTTTTTTTATGGAAATACCTTAAAAGTCAAGTATACCGCAACCGCCCTGCCACTCAAGAAGATTTAAAGAATAATATTCGGCAAGAAATTCGAAGTCATTACTGCAGACACTTGCCGCCGTGTTATGCAAATTTTAGAGATTAGTTTCAGAAGTGCCAGTACAGAAATGGAGCACATTTAGGCAATGTAATCTTCAGAACATAAATTTCTAAGAATTTTTAGAAATTTTAGGAATAGATTTGTTTAAAATTGATCAACTTTTTTTTATTTCACTCTAAAAAGTTAACAAACCCTCGGACCACCCTGTAGTAGGAATATTGGTGTAAAAAATGTTTTTTTTCATTATGTTCGTTAGAAATGAATTGATATTCATAATCTGGATTAGAAATGAGTCATAAATTCTATAGATAGAGACCTGAATCAACACGGTTTTTGAGTTAATACAGTCAAAAACTATGTTTGGAAATGTTTTATTGTACCCTAAAAGTTGAAGTATTACTTTCGAGATTCTAATCAAGAGATTTGAACTTAAAATATGCATAGAGAACTGGCCCTCTCTATAATAATTTTCTAATATAGTTAATAGAAATCTATGGAAGCTAAAAGAAATATTTCGCCTGCTTTATAAATACGATGGAAATTGACATTTCCATCGTATACTGCAGACTGAAGAAATTCAAAGGTTAGTTTTTTTTTTGACAGCCAGTTGTACCATTCGTGTTTTGTATTTCTCGATAAAATGGAAAAAGAGTAATATCGATCTGTAATTTGTTTTTTATTTTTGGATAGAAAAACATGCGAAGCAATAAAAGTGAAGTTCAATGGTGTCTATGGGGACCATTCACCATCTATGACAACCGTGAGATATTGGTTTAGCGAGTTTAAGCGTGGTTGTACAACTATTTTCGATGAAGAACGGCCCGGACGTCCGTCAGACGTGTTTACCGAGGAAATCATCGAAAAGGTCCATGACATGATTCTCGTTGATCGACGAACGAAAGTGTGCGAAGTAGCTGAGGCCGTAGGTGTCTCGTACGGAACGGTAGTCAATATTTTAAATGATAAGATAGGTGTGAGGAAAGTGTTGGCCCGAAGACGGTGGACAACAAGCGGGTACGACTAACAATGTAAAAGCAGTGTTTGGACCGCTTTAAGCGAAATCCGCAGGACTTTTTACGTTGAATCGTTGCCGTTGATGAAACCTAGATATATTATTACAAGCCAGAGACCAAGAGACAGTCAAAACAGTGGATTTTTCCGGGTGAATCTGCTCCGAAGAAGGCAAAAATGGTTCTATCAGCCGGAAAGGTTATGGTGACTATTTTTTGAAATTCCAAAGGAATAATCCTCATGGACATTCTGCAGAAAGGAAAAACAATCACAAGGCAGTACTACAGTGAGTTGTTGGACAGATTCGATAAGAAATTGAAGGAGACACGACCCCATTTCGCTAAGAAAAAAGTGCTCTTTCATCACGATAAAGCACGAGCACATTCATCTTTAATTGTCGAGGCCACATTGCACGCACTGCCCTACGAATTACTTCCGCACCCATCTTACTTGCCCGACCTGGCACCCAGCGACTTTTTTCTGTTTTCTAACTTGAAAACATGGCTCGCAGGAAAAAAAATCAGGTCAAATGAAGAGCTTTTCGCCGAGACAGAACCGTATTTTAGAGAGGTTGAAAAATTGTATTTTTTAGACGGCTTAAAAAAGTTGGAGAAACGCTTGGAAAAGTGCATAGACCTAAAAGGAGACTACGTTGAAAAATAAAAATAAATTTGTGAAAAAAATTACCTCTTTATTTCAAACATGGGTACTTATTGATCAACTCGGATATGTTCAAATAGAAGTATTAAGTAGGAAAAAGATACGTCTTTCAAGTGGTAATATTATTAGATGAAAAGTACAATTGAAAAGTACAGTACTTGATCGAAAATATATGAACTACCTCGAACGAATTTTGATTCCCAAAATCACTGTGCTGTTATGTTGGGAGTATTATAAAATATATAAAAAGAAGACAAAAAACCTAATTCATTCCATAATAATCACATCACTATGTTTACTAATTCAATATATTTCACTCTGAGAAACACAATATTTATAGAAAATACGCTTGTTAATATTATACGGTCTACGATATGAGGTAAAATTAACGTTTATTTTAAAGATAACAAGATGTAATCAATTCTCTCAGTCGAAGAACATGCGCACCTCTGGTTCAGTTTTCAGATATTTGTGTTTGGATCTTCTTAAAGAGCTTTCTGTTGGAGCTAGCTCTGGCGGCACTCATTTCGTGAGGTAAAACATTTTCTTTTTGTTTAATGATAAAATAAACTAGCGAAATATTCTGCAGATGTATTCGTTCTAATTTGGAAAATAAACCGGATATTTTTCATAAAGAATTGATAAGACAGCAACTAAAAGCCTTGACGGTAGTGGAAACTGCGAAAATTAGGCAAATGGGGTATCCACAAAGGATAACATTCCCTGAATTTTTACGAAGGTTTGATTCAAAATTTCAATGGTAAATATATGCTTCTTAAACTTTTTTTTTTAGATATCAATTCTTGGCGTTTGATTTCAATGAAAATGTTGATGTTACAAAGGAGAATTGCCGATTGTTACTTGTTCGATTGAAAATGGAAGACTGGGCCATTGGAAGAACCAAAGTGTTCCTCAAATATTACAACGAGGAATATTTGGCTAGGTTGTATGAAGTTCAAGTAAAGAAAATAATCAAAATCCAGAGTATTTTCCGAGGTTTCTTGGCCAAATGTAAAATTGCAAAAAAAGTTAAAGAACAGGAGAAATATTGCAGTAAGTTTCCAGGGAAGGATTAGATTTCCATAAAAAAATTGTATGTTAATAATATTTTGTGCACATTGGCGCGGTGCATTCCCGCTGTTAACTTTTAGAAATGAAATAAAAAAAAAACAAGTTGATCAATTTTTACAATTTTTTTTTTAATTTCCAAAAATTCTTGGAAATTCATGTTCTGAAGATTACATTGTCTAACTTCTGTCTTGGCACTCGTGAAGCCGACCTCTAAAATTTGACTTAACGCAGCGGTAAGTGTCTGCAGTTATGGCTTCTATTTCTTGCCGAATATTCTTCTTTAGATTTTCCAGCTTGACGGAGCGGTTACAGTTCACTTGGCTTTTAAGATTCTTTGGGCTTCGGGGCCCTATTGAATGACTCCTCTTTGATGAAATAATTTTTCCTAGAAAAAGCGCCTGAATGACGGACAAAGTAGGATTGGAAGTACGGCAGGTGGCTCCATCCTGTTGGAACCAAGTATCCTGAGTGTATTCTTCAAATTTTTGAAGAGCAGGAGTGAACAGATTGAAGCATGTCGACATAACGCTGAGAATTCACCGTTAAATCAGGGCGGCTCCAGTGAGAACGAATTTCAGACTTGACGAAATTCCTTTTTGTCAGAGGCGTGTCCATTAGATGGGAAATGACAAAAACCTGATAGAATTGTTAAAGAAAAACTTTTGGCATTTACACTATATGTACGAGATTCAAATGCTTTATATATAATGATGGAGTTACCATCCCAATCAAGCGATGCAAGAATGATACAGAAAATGTTAATGTTGATATTGAAAAAGTATTAGAATCAATTAAAAGAGGGCACGATGGTCATAAAAGCGTAAGCTTTAAAGAGAAACTAGATATCTTATGTCCAACATTTCCACTAAGACAATGATAAGTTCATGCCGACATTGTAGCCCAAACTGTGATCTTCGGGCTATGCAGAGACCTTTCATGTTCCCTTTTAGGGTTTTTTCCACACCAGTAGTGACAATGAACATGTCATTGAAAATATTGTCCGTCACTAGCCACTACTTTATTTTATCTTTCTGGCAGCATATTAATTCCATGTCGCAATAGCGGCTCATTTTTTGAGGTTATCCACGAATCGACCCATTTTTGGCATCTTCATAAGAATAGAAGTGCTACTCAGCTAGACCATGACTTATCGATTGGAATAAGTAGTAATCGGAAGGAGCAATGTGCGGTGAATACGGTGGGTGGGGTAAGACTTCCCATTTAAGAGTTTCTAAGTAGGCTTTGAACGGTTTTGCAATATGTGGCCGATCGTTGTCATGCTGTAAAATTACGTTGTCGTGTCTCTCCTCGTATTGCGGCCGTTTTCCCTTCAACGCTCAATTTAAACGCATTATTTGTAGTCTATAGCTATCTCCCGTGATGATTTTGTTGGGTTTGAGGAGCTCGTAATACACTACACCCAGCTAATCCTACCTAATATAGAGCATGAATTTGGAACCATGAATTTTCGGCTTTGACATCGATTTTGATGCATAGCCGAGATTTTCTACGTTTCGGCTTATCGCAGTTTATCCACTTTTCATCGCCAATCACGATGCGATACAATAAACCCTCTTCTTTTCTGCCGTTGGAGCAGCTGTTCATCCGTAAAAAAAACGCTGTTTGACGTCTTTCGGCTTCAATTCGTATGGCACCCAATTCGCACATGCAGTAAAATTCCCCGCAAATCCTCTTCTATTGGCACGAAATTTGACATGTTTAACGCTATAAAAAATATGTTGTTTACACTTCGTCGGAATAATATATACTGTCATTTCAAACCTAATGGTGGAGCTTCAAGATGAAGTTGGCTGTAGTATTACTCGATGTAAAAAGGCTAAGATAACATCATCTGTCGGGAAACAGCGAGAAAGTATTCCATATATATATATATATATATATATATATATATATATATATATATATATATATATATATATATATATATATATATATATATATATAAATGCTTGTCTGCCTTCAGACAAGCATTGAGAATGCCAAGAGTGACCTTGAAGAAACGTCTGCACGTTTCCAACAAACGGGACACAAACGATCGGATGTAGTCCCGGACTAATAGTCTAGCATATATATATATATATATATATATATATATATATATATATATATATATATATATATATATATATATTTATTATTATAATTATATATATTTTCCTGACCGTCTTTAATATTATTATTTTTTTGGGATTTTCGGACAATTATTATCACATTATTAATGTGTAATGTATGTATGTAAGAGTACACAAAACTACAGATTTTTTGGGTAAAAATATTGCGATTTAACCCAACTTACCTTAGTCCAAAACTTAATATTAACCAAGATACAGGGTGTTAAAGTTCTAATTATATTTTCGACAATAAATTTCTTATAAAGTATCTTTCTTGAACGAAATTTGGTAATGGGGGCTTTTTTAAGATAAGAAATTTAAATATCTCGAAACTTTTTATGTAGATTGTAGAGGGCGCTGTCTGCGACATTTTTCTCTGTTTGAAAGGTCACAACTTTTTTGCGCCTTAAGGTATTCGAATTTTTAATAAAATTATTACTTTGTCCACCTTTTTTACGCAAATAATGTATAGTTTGTAAATGTCGCTCAAAGTTACCGTTTTCTAGGTATCTGCGTTTGTTGTTCCGTATTGTTCATTACACTCTTTTAAATTGGGCTTCTGAAATGTAACAGTTTTCTTAAAATAGGTAGACTATAATTATAACAAATACATCATGACGCTCTGGAGATTTAGTTACTGCCAAACTTTCGAATTGATTGCCAATATTTAATATTGTATTTAAATATAATAATGTTTTTAAGTATTTAAAAGAGTTTTAATAATAATAATAATAATTTTAATACATTATAGTAAAATAGCTTTTGAAATATTTTCACTTAAGTCAAGAACAAAATACCCAGACATAAATTGTTTTCTAATGAAGAGATGCGAGATATGATAGGGATATACGCGCAGGAAAATTTTAATGGACGTAGGGGTCATCGAAGATATTTGGAAACGTATCCACCACGAAGACAGCCGGGTTTTAAGATTTTCAAAACTGTTTACGACAGACTGGGTGAAATAGGTTCTTTCCATCTGAAATAAGATTCCGCAAGTCGTTCGAAGACTCTAATCACCGACCAGGAAAAAGAAATTGTGGTTCGCGTAACCGAAAACCCCGAAGTAAGCACAAGACGCATTGCTCTGGGAGTTGGGGTAGACAAGTCCACCGTTTGTTAAATTAAAAATTTTTCACGAGGAGGGACTGTATCCGTTTTACTTCACGCTTGTGCAGAATATACTGGAAGCTGATTTGCCAGCCAGACTGGAATTTGCCCGTTTCTGCCGTACCCAGCAAAATGACGACCCCATGTTTTTAAAAAATATATTGTTTACACACAATATATTGTTTACATTGTTTACATATAGAGGTGTATTCAATTTTAGAAATAAACATGCGTGGATTTTAGAAAATCTACACTTGCTATCCGAACGTCATTTCCAACACGAATTTAAAATTAACGTTTGGAGTGGTCTTATTAGTGATTCGATTCGGGTCTATTCGAATTACCACCTAATTTAAACGGCAAACTGTCTCTTAATTTTCATCAAACTTTTCCCAATTGCTAATGGCAGTGGGAGTCAGATGTTTTGGTTTCCTCGTAGTCCCGACTTCAATCCACTTGATTTTTGTGTGTGGGGATATGTGAAATTATTGCTCTATGAAAAAGTAGCGAATACTTGATAAGATTTATGGTATAAAATTGAGAATGCTATGGAATCATTTCGAAATGAACAGTTATTATTTAAAAACAGGCGGTTAAGTTCAGTTCAGTAAACGGGTACTGAAATGTACTGAGGTGAATGGAAATAACTTCAAACATTTATTGTCGAAAAGAGACATCTATTTTTATTAATTCTTCTGGAATTATTTTAAAATTTTCAACATTTCTAAAGACATTTCCTTTCTACTCTTTTTTAAAACTTTTCTAATCGTTATTAGTGCGTAATAGTTTTGTTAATATATTAATTTAAATATATTTATTTAATAATGTACGAATTATAAATTTATTGTCATTATCTATATAAATATCATTGACGTATCCCCTAAAAAGTAGTGGGTAATGTTGTGGTTCCAACTGTGTTCTTGTTTTGACGTTGTTATTACAATCTGTTCGCTTTTAAACACGGTCCAAGTTTTTCTTTTAATAGTAGAAATGAAACCAGTTCCAAGCCTGAATAAAATGCGAGGAAAAGCAAACACAAATGTTATGTTTCAAAAGTTAAATTTAAATCGGTACAATGAACAATTTAAACGCAGATATCTGGAAAATGGTAACTTGGAGCGGCATTTGCAATGTATACCTTTTTCAAGTAAAAAAGGTGGACAAAATATTATTTTTATTAGAAATGTAAATACATTTCTAAATACATTTCATACAAGGCGCAAAAAGGTTGAGGCCTTTCAAACGTGGAAAAGTGTCGCAGACAGCGTCTTCTACAATCTACATAAAAATTTTCAAAAAATTTAGATTTATTGTTTTAACAAACCTCCAAATATCAAAATTCAAGAAAGGTACTATTTAAGAAAGTTATTGACGAAAATTGAAAAAAAAATTACTTTAACACCCTGTATCTTGGTTACTATTAACTTGTGGACTAAGATAAGTTGGGTTAAATCGCAATTTCTTTACTTAAAAAATCTGCAGTTTTGCAGTATACCATTAATTAGCGGACACCCTATATATATAAATTTATATATATATATATATATATATATATATATATATATATATATATATATATATATATATATATATATATATATATATATATATATATATATATATATATATATATATATGTTTGTTGGATAAGTTTTTTTGTTTGTGGATATATGTTTGTGGATAGACTCATCAGGGTACCGACATATGCTCTCTCGCCAAGAATAGGGAGTCACCCTCCACAATCAAACCCATATTTTCGCCGACTTCTCGTCTGATGGTTTATACATGTAGTTTTGATTTCTTTGGACTGCGTCCAATGAGACAATAGTAGTCAAGGGATATATACCCCCGACCGTTGACCCCGATCAGTCGTTTGACCGGAAGGGAGCCCCACCCATCCCTTACATTGGAGGGCATATGTTTCGTCTATTCGTCTATTCTTGGCGAGAGAGCATATGTTGGTACTCTGAAGAGTACCACTAACAGACGAAACATGTGCCCTCCAATGTAAGGGATGGGTGGGGCTCCCTTTAAAGAACTACCGAATGCTCATTTCGGCGGAGACGCAGGTTGTTGCGCGTTCCACATGAAATTATGGAAACCAACGGTAGGGGGTGTATAATTCTCCCGCCTATTGTTGTCAAAGAAATCAAAAACCACACATATATAATATATATATATATATATATATATATATATATATATATATATATATATATATATATATATATATATATATATATATATATATATATATATATATATATTTGATGCTTTATTTGCAGTTGAAGAAATCCAAAAAAGAAGACGTAGTAGTGTGATGACTGAAACAGAAGCTGCTGAAATTATTCAAAAAGGTGAGATTTGAGTTCCGAAAATGTTAAACGTATACATTTTCATGCATTATTTTTCCATTCTAGCCTATCGAAAAATAGTAGCACGACCTAAATTATCTAACACTTACCAACCATTACATGAAAAAGATTATTATTTGGCTTATATATATGCTAAGAAATGGAAAAACTCCAGCATCTTTCATGTTTTAATGCAGTATAGAGGAATAAAACTACGAGATTTTTATAACTTTTGTCAACAAGTATATTAAACATTTTCAAAATTTTTAAACATCACTTTATACATCGTTTTAGGTTCATTTGTATAATCAAAACGCTTTATATCGGTGTAAAAAAACTGATATTATCAATTTGGATTATGTCGATAGAAAAGCCCAAGTTCTCAACTGGTTGGGTAAAATCAGACAAGCTCCAGTGAAAACGAATTTCAGACTTGACGAAATTCCTTTTTTCGACACATCACATCTCTGCGATCCTTTATCTAATGTTCGGTAAGTTGTAAATTTGATGTGTCAAGTTAAAATGACATAATAAAAATACTATTTAAGCAGAAATCTCGAAAGCGAAGAGAACTGGGATAGTCCCTATCAGTGGCGTGTCCATCAGATGGGAAATGACAAAAATCAGATAGAATTGTTAGAGAAAAATAGTCACTTGACATCCATACCATACGTACGAGATCCAAATGCTTCATTGGTTGATTTACCATTCAATTCTAGCGATGCTTCTGTTGAGAATGATACAGATAATGCTAATGTTGATATTGAAAGAGTAATTGGTTCACTTAAGAGAGGACAAGATTCTGATAAAGTAGTAAGCTTTAAAGAGAAACGGAATATTTTATGTCCAACATTTCCACCAAGACATAATGATAAGTTCAGGTAAACAAATTGGTTATTCAGGGTAAGGTACGATTTTTAAACAAGTCAGTCTATATTACGTTATAGGCTAAAATTTGTGAATTAGTGAAAGTGCAGTTAGAATATACTTACTATATAACATAGACGGTGTGACTATTAAATAACGAGACTGACGCTGTAAAACATTTTATTTTGATTTCATATATGTTTACTTATTAGTATCTTCAATATTTACCCTTCCTTTATCCCTACAATGCTACATGCGAATCTTTCATTTTTCAAAACAGTGCTGGAAGTCTTCTTCTGTTAGCTCCTTCAGAACGCCGGTTTCTCTTTCACAGCTTCATTGGACTCAAACCTTTTAATGCAGATTTTACCTTAGGAAGCAGATAGAGGTCGCACGGCGTAAGATGCGGCGAATAAGGCGGATGGTCTAACATTGGGATGCTGTACTTGACTAGAAACTTCTTGATTGACAGTGCGGAATGAGCCGGGATATTGTCTTGGTGGAGAACTCATGACTTGTCCTTCCACAATTCGGGTCGTTTCTTCCTTATTCTTTCACGGAGTTCAGCAGGAACATGATGGTAGTAATGCTATAATTAATAGTTTGACCTTCAGGAACCCAGTGAAGGTACACAATCCCATGAATATCGAAAAAACAATCATTGCTTTGAATTTTGATTTGCTCATTCGACCTTTTTTTGGCTTTCGGTGAATTTTGGGCTCTTTCAGTGCATGGATTGACGCTTCGCTTCAGGATTATAAGTGAAACCACGATTCGTCACATGTTATTATTCTTTCCAATAAGTTTGGGTCATTTTCAATGGCATTCAAAGTGTCAGTACAAACACTTTTGCGTGCTTCTTGTTGTTCAAATGTGAGAATTTCAGGTACCATGTTGGTACACACTTTTTGCATGTTAAGTTGTTATGTAAAATTTGCCGTACGCATTCTTTGTCAATTCCTACAGTTTTAGCAATTGCACGAATATTTAACCGCCGGTCAGATTGAACCAGATTATCGATTTTTTCGATATTGTCATCCGTTTTTAACGTGGAAGGGCGATCCGGGCGTGGATCATCTTCAACTACTTCTCAGCCATCTTGAAAACGCTTAAACCAGTCAAAAATACGTGCATGCGATAAACATTCATTGCTATACACCTGCTCTACTGTTACACTTAACATTTTTCGGGGCTACCGTTGTACGGATTTGTTTACAGAAGTGAGAGGACTGCATTCAAAAAAGAAGGCTTCACGCTAAACAGCTGTTGGTCACTGGCTTTTGGCGCATGCGTACTTCTTCTGTAGCAGCGTCAGTCTTGTTATTTAATAGCTACACTTCGTATTTTGAATAAAACACTGATGTGTGATATTTTTTGCATTCTACTAATCTAAGCAGTATTTTTGTGGTTCTGTAAAAACAGAGCTGTGGTAAAAATTGAAATTCGAATATTCGATGAGTCTTGCGTCAATAAAGGAACCAGACAAGGTTACATCCTATTTGTAGGGGTGTCGGGGATTGGACGGGTGGTGTCAGTACAAGGATTGTTATTTATGTATCCGGAATATTAAATAAAAATAAATATTTCTCATTGAAAATGGTTTTATTGTTTTTCAAAATATTCTCTGTGATGATTGATATACTTTTGCATATGTTTCTACCAATTTTCATAGGACTTTTTCCATTCCGATTGAGATATTTCAGAAACATGTATTTTGAACGCATCAACCGCTTCTTCTGGCATCGAAACTGCCATCAATGTGTGTGTGGCATCGTTGACCACGTAGTTTATTCCTCACAGACGAGAATTAAAGTACATCATTGGGTGCCAAATCAGGACTGTACGGTGAATGACCCATCAATTCCATGTTTTGACCGGTCAAATGTTGAGTTGCCCAACATCAACCAAATAGGTTAATTTTAGGTAATAAGCCAATTCGTCTATCTTGGGGCTTTGGTATCGAACGAAGGCGTTAATACTTATGAGATCAGAAGATGTAAAATAGCATGAAATGCAATGCGAAATTTGCAAAAGATTGGAGGAATATGGACATAACACAGAGCACAAAGAAAAATATATTAAAAATAATAGTTTTTCCAGTACTCATATATCCCGCTGAAACATGGTCTATTAAAAAACAAGACCTCAAGCGCATTGATACTTTTGAACTTTGGTAATGGAGATGGTTCCTTCGCACTTCATGGACTGTCAGACGAACAAACGCAAACGACCAAATTATTCATGAACGAATACTCGGAACGAATTCTTCGGCCATATTGAACGTAGGGATGGATGGCAGTAACCTAGAACGACTGGTGCTGCAGGGACGGATGGAGTGTTCTAGATCATGCGGCAGATTTTCACAAAGATAGACAGACCAAATTGAAGCCTTAGGTTGTTCATCTCTCTAATGGGTAATCAAAGAACCCAGAAATAGAGAACCCTGGCAAGAAGTAGAATAGGTTTCCAATAGTCACGACTCTTTTGTAAAGAAGAGTACGAAGAAGAAGACGGAAAAGTTTTGAAAGGTAACCAGTCATTTCAGGCAATTATTCGATTTTGAAAATGGACGAGCCATTGGTATGAAAGAAGCAGGTTTAACTTTTTACGAATTAGTGAAATTATTAGGCATTTGTGTTTATTCTGTTATGAGGACATGGATACGATGGTTTGAAAATCAGCGAAGTATGTATCGTCCTACAATTTTCCACGGACGTGAGGAATGGTATCTTAGGTTTCTTGCTGTATGAAATCAACATAAAATATCTGGCAATTGTTCGCTGCCTTTGTTTCAGCTACATGTAGGATGATTTAGAGAATGACTGATAACAAGCATTTGCTTGCAAGGGGGATGCTTGCTTATCGTTCTAACTCCCCCTTGCTTCTAACTTCCCCGTGAAGCACACTACCAGATTCGTCTTTTTAAATGATGTCGAACTAGAATAAAACCTTAGATGGAACTCCATTTGTTTTAGTGATGAGTCTAGACTTTGTTATGGTTATTATGATGGACGTAGAAGGTTTGTTTGCTGGATGAAAGGTGAATAGTAACTATAGTTCCAGGAATTATGGTATAAGGGTCCATTCTTTGGAGGCAGATCGCCAATGTTAACCATCAGAGGAAGTTTAAATGCACCCCTTTAATCGACATTTTGCTACCGGTCGTTAATTTAAATAAACAATTTCTGAATATCTAAAAACGAGGGTATACATAGAATTTTCCAATAAGAATGTCAGAACAATGAAACGTAATAGTGGTAACAGTGAAATATAAATGTCACTCGCAGACTTTGTTGTGTTTAGTACATTGTATCAATTTACCCTGGAAAGATATACATTCGCGAATTGAGCTCTAGAGCACCTGAAAGGCCGCACCTGGCCTAATGGGGCTAATGAAAATCCTCAGTTGATTTAAGAGTTAGTTCTTTATCCTCAAAATGACACTATTTAGAGTGTGGTTTTAGGCTGAACGAGAACCTTTTTTTTTTTAAATTATGGTGGAAATCGTTTTACTGTTAATGTTGAACGCTATAGGAATATGCTAACATAATATCTTTGGCCTGTACTGAAAAAATGTGGATATAAACAATGTATCAAACAAATTCTAAACAGTATTTGACTTGAAAACATACCACGCGATATGTGTGAAAGAGTAATTGAAAATTAGGTCTCCAGAATGTATTCCACCAGACGAAGCCAAGGGGAATATTGGAACGACATTATTTTCAAAGCATACTTTACTTGTTTTTTAAGATGACATTAAAGTTAAGAAAAAAAATAGAAAGAAAGAATAGAAAAAAAAAGATAGATAAAAGTTAACGGATTATCACTTGTAGGTATCATTGCGTATCATTTTACATTTCTGACACCCTTATTGGATAACCCTTTATGATGCATTCCATCATAAAGCATGCATTTCCAACATTTACCTGTGCTTTCGAAACCTGAATATTAACAAAAACAATCATCGAACGACTCAAAGCAACACAGAGAAAAATGGAAAGGTCAATGTTGGGCATACTATGTTGGGTAAAATACTATCTAGTGGATTCGGAGCAAATCAGAGTGAATGGCGCAGCAGAACTTATGTCACAACTAAAGCGGCAACACATCGAATAACCGACGGAGATGAACGACGAAAGGTGGAGCAGGAAGGTGAGAGAATGGCGACCTAGGACAGGATCCGAAGTCAGGGAAGACCCCGAGCTCGGTGCAGAAAGGACATTGAAAAATAGCAGGAATTCGGTGGATGGGAGCTACCATAGACTACCATGCGGCCTCAAGATGAAGCGTACATGAAATGGAACATAAAGCGCTGATAATGGAACATAAAGCGCTGATAATAGAACATAAAGCTCCGACAATGATGATTACTATTTATTTGATTTTATTATTTACACTTTAATAAGTTAAATTTAATTTAATACAATTCAATGCTTAATCGGCAAGTGCTAATTAGTATTTCCCAATACTTGAGTTTTTTACTAACAAATGTGTAAGTTTTTAGTTGAATTAACTTAATATAATTTCCAATAATATATTTGTGATTTTTAGGAAACAAACAGAATATTCTCACAATACTGCATCCGCAAATAAAGAATTCGAATTCATTAAATCAAGTAGTGTCATTTCCAGGCCTAAAACTGCTGATCCAATAGCGGAGTTGAGAAGCTTTGCTCAAAGGTTTGTTCGCATTATTTAAGTACATTTTGAGAACTGAACTCGTTTCAAACTAGTTCTGATATAATGCCTTTTTTAATAAAAATTAGCTGATCGGGAGAGATAGTCGCTCTCATCAATTCAATTTTGGAAACTTTTAATGATATTTCCACATATTTTTGGAGTTATTGCACGAATTGAAAGGTGAATTATTTTTATCTTGTTGGAATAATACCGACTATTAAAAAAAAACAAATTTTGTTCACAATATTTCAGTTTTTTTTAGTTGTATGGCAGTCAGTCGGTAATCTTTTCGAGATACTTAAAATTAAGCACAAATCTAGAGCTGATATCTCGGTCGAGGCGCTGGTTAGGGTTGATCGGTAGCTGATGATTATGGTCGGACCCCACCCTATATAATACACGCGCGTAATGTATTATATAGGGTGATTTTTTTAGTGCGTCCGAGCTTAAATTCAATTAAAGTAACAACCGAATTAGATGCCTTGAAACTATTTATTTTATGCGAGATAATCTGCGAGAGCATTCATGCGAGAGCACATGCGAGAGCATTTATGTTTGAAAACAATTTCGAACAAATGTCCGTCCTGACTACTTCTGACAATGTGCATTCCTTCAATCCAGATTCCGACCACTTTTTTTAGCAATTAGGGTCTTATGTTTACAATTGTCCGAGTTTATATTGGCTTCCAAGGCGTCAATAGTTGTTGGTTTACCGGTTTAGACTAAAGATTCAACACAACCCCAAAGAAAATAATCTAAACGCGTGTTAAATTACATGGCCTTGTGGCCAATTAACAGGTTCGTTCCTAGAAATAATTTTTTCACCTCAATGACATGTGCAGTCGTCCTGTTGGAACCACATCTTCTCCAGATTAATACCATTCAAATTCGGAATTAAATAATCATTGATCATCGCTCTGTAACGATCCCAATTAACGTTGAAGTGCTTTCCAACTCGATTTTTAAAGAAATATGGCTCAATGATGCCACCAGCGTATAATTCGCACCATACGGTAAATTTTTGACGATAATTTATACAACGATAATTGTTGGATCATGTACGGTCTATTTTCACTCAAATGCGGAAATTTTGTTTATTAACGAAACCATTTAGCCAAAAATGTGCTACGTTGCTGAACAAAATTTTACAGTTAAATTCTGGGTCAAGTTGTAATTAATATTGAGGCCCTTCACCGAACGTACGACGCAAATGACAGTCTTGCGTTTTGAGTTCTTGGACCAGCTGAATCTTGTAAGACACCAAGCATCTTTACTCCAAATTTTCCATGTAGTCGAATAAGAAAACTGAAACTTCCTGCGAACGGCAATGAATTGATAAATTGGATGTTCATCAACAATGCTAGCAACAGCGGCGATATTTTCTTCGGAACACACAGTTTTTTGTTTAAATATCGAGAAGCGTGAAATGCCCTCAAAATTTGTCGATGACTCGGCGAATACACCACTCAGTTGGGCTATTATGTGTATCAAAAAATTCGCAAAATGCTCTTTGGCACACAGAGCACTGATTCTGATAATAAATTTCAATAATTTGCAAGCCCTGCTTCATTCCATGATGATTTACTAGACTAATTTTGACATCAGAGGCATGCAAACTCACAGTTTGTTAACAATTTCGGACACACTAAAAAAATTACCTGTTATTATAATTTTCTAGGCATGATCAGGCAGTAGGCAGCAAATCAGATGATCCACCTTTTAACTTTCAAGGAATATTAAGGAAGACAAACTTCCAAAGACAATCTCTAAGACGCTCTGCTTCAACAGGTTTAATTTTTTTTCTTCATATTAAAAACACCTTTTAATTTAATTTAATTTTTTTATTTTAGAAGTTCGTAGGGATTCCGTGAATACAGTCTTAAATGCAGTCAGACGTTTTTCTTTAAAAAAGGAAAGGGACAGTGAGGATGAAGATGACAACAACTGTACAGAAAAACAACTGGTTCAAAATAGTAAACCAATATTAATGGAACTGAGCCATGGTCTTATTTTAGAAGGCGTAGAAGTGGATTTATAAATGTTGATGAAAATTTACTATCTTATTCTTACGGATCAAAATCTTCAAAAAACCATACACATTCAGTCTCAAAATGTTAGACACACCTAAACAATTGTTTTTAATTTTTTTGAAAATAGCATTTTAGTAGGAATACATACCGCAGTAAAATGATTTTTTGTTTATTTGAAGTTGAACTGAAAACGTTTCTCAAAATATTTATCTAGAAAAAATAAAAAACTTAATATTTTAAATTTTTTAATGGATTTTAGTGGTCTTTTCAGCACCTTTTTTTAAATGAAAAACTTCTTTTTCGTAATAAATAATATACCTGTATTTTTTCTATGAAGCCTGAATTGCACTTTTCAATTCTTCCATATTTGTAAATTGTCTTGATTGAAAAAATTGTGTTTCTTTTTCTGAAAAAGACTTATTTTTCCCATAATTAATCACACATTCTTATTTATTTTTCTGTGTAAATCGGCAAGATTGAACTGATGAATAAGAACTAATTTGATAAAAAGTTACAAAACCTCTAAAGGATTAGGAAATCTTAAATATAAAAATATAAACAAGTGTGTCTAATATTTTTCGGCCCAAAAAAGTTAATTTTTACTAATAATTGTTTTATATTCTAGTCAAGGTGAATTAGGAATTGGAATTTTATTCTAATATTTCCAATTTATTATATATATAGGGGAAGGCGGGGTAGGTTAAGACACCTTTTTTTTGTCATAAAATTTCACTGGGTAAGAGTTTATCAATCATTATCTTATCAAATCTTAATATCAATATCAATCTTATCATAGATATCATCAATTATAGATATCAATCTTAATATCAAAGAGTTTATTATACCGTTGGAAAACTAGAGGCCACACCAACATTTCGATAATAAACGATTTTCGATTTTTCAAAAGCCCAAAAAAATATAACTAATTTTCCAATGACCGATATTTTAGCCAAAAAAATGTTGTGTCGGGTAAGTTAAGATACCTTAAAAACTTGTTGATAACTTGAGAAAATGAAGTTAATAAACCAAATATTTAATGTTTATGGAATATTGATTAAGTTTAATGGCCAAATTTAAAATTTATTTTTATATTTATTTGGTCAAATGATCTAAAAAACAAAATAATGGATGATCAGTCATTCGATTTCTCCGATTCGACATCTAAATCGGAGTCAATTCACACAAGTGTAAAAACACCGTGAACCCATGTCCGCACAATTAAAATGAACTGATATGCCGTACGTATTGCATGTAATGGTGTTGTGAGGGTCTACTTCGATGGCATTGGCAGATCATGCACAGCGCATCATCCGAATCAGAAGATGACGATGATGATGTTAATCGACTTTTCGATTTCTTCGGTGCCGATTTCTTCGGGGTTTTGGATTCGTCTTGCTTTCATTTTTATTCCTTCAATACCAAAATTGTTTCCGGTGACGTTAGAATGGCACTTTTCATTGGCTTTCGCCCACGGTTTCATTTTTTTGGCAGGTGTAGTTTCTTGGATTGGACCAATTTCAATCAAAATCGAAGATAGGCTTGACGCACGATACACAGATGATAATACATAGATGGCAAACAATGGCGCCTGGATACAAAAACCGATGAAACACTGGTGGCTCAACTTACCTGAATGACGTCATTTTTTGTCACGCAAAAAAATATGCGTATCATGAATTTTTATTTACAGGAAATCTTTTTACACGTAAAAATAAATGTAATGTATAATACATTGATGGTATCCACCTTGAAAAATCGTTAAAAATTGACCACTTTATAGATTAATGAAAAAACTTTATTTATTTTCACAACACCTTGTTTGGCAGATGTACAGATAATGCGTGCGCTCTCTTCGAAATTTTATGAAACGTGAGTTATTGGCCAGACAACTATTTGACTTAAATATTTAATAATTAAAACCGATAAATGGCGGTGTCTCAACTGGGCCGACTCCTATATATATATATATATATATATATATATATATATATATATATATATATATATATATATATATATATATATATATATATATATATATATATATATATATATGTGAATTTACGAGTAATTGATACAAGTAGGTATTATATTAATATATTAATATAATTATAATTATAATAATAACACTTAATTTTTCATTAAAACATTATCATTAGAATTATTAGATCTCTGGATAATAACTAGCTTTAACTATTAAGTTTGGTCATCATTAATGAGATAATTATATGGTTTATATTTTCTAATGCATTGTTGATATCAGTAATATCAAAATTGAGTAGTATCAGATTTTTGTTTATTAGTTTTTATCAACATTATTAAAATCAGTAGTAAAATTGCAATTTTTTACAGTAATTTAATTTAGGAATGAAAATATTGATAGTAAGTCGGGTTATACGAGTCATTAGTAATGTCTGAATTATTGTGGCGTGTTCATATATTTTTTCTCCTTTATTTGGGTTTTGAATTTTGAACTGAGAAATTTGTCTCCGTTTGGTTTTTTGTTTTTACCCAGTGATTCTTTCTTTAAATAAGAACAGGTATTTTTGATATTTTTTGAGTTTTAGACATTGGCGAAAAACCCAAATAAAGGAGAAAAAATAAGAACAGGTATTTTTGATATTTTTTGAGTTTTAGACAGTGGCGAAAAACCCAAATAAAGGAGAAAAAATATACGAGTCATTATTATGATTATACAGATCAACAAATTTAATCTTTTTTGAGGTAACAGTGATGAAAATAGGTGTATATGAAGTATTTTGTAGTCCTAAATCCGAAAATGATAAGCTAATTACTGTAACACGTACAGTTTTTTTGTTACAGGTGGTGGGGAAATAAAAGGAGACGACATATTTTTATAATCTAATATTTAGTTAATATAAACATGTAAAACGTATTAAATCTATGTAAAGACATTACTGACGGTTATGTGAATAGAAAAGATATTATATTAGATGTCATACCGTGACACAAACCTAAACTTTTCCTCTTGTGCTCTGCAGCATCATCTCTTTTTAAAAACCAGCAGTAGTGGCTCAGTATAGATGGGTTCCATCGTCACTGATATCTAATGTCTTGGTGAAACACCTCTTCTCTTACTGCAACCAAATGTTCCGGAAAGCATACAAATGGGAGTGTAAAAAAATGCATTTTTAAGGACATGCGACACTCTAATATTTCACAGGCTTTCAAGAATTCATCTATGAGGTTTTTATAGTTTTTCATATTTTTTGTTTCCCAGAAACCCTTTTCATCAATGTTATAAAATTCATGTCGACCTGTGTTATCATCAACTAGCTTCAATAGGACCAACGAATGATTAAAACTACTCTATTGTATTCAGAATAGTAATAGTAATAAACTAACTAATTTAATTAATCTATATATCTAATAAACTAATATTAAATAATTGAATGCTTGTAATGCCATCCTATTATAACCATAATAGTAGTATTATAACCATAATTGTAGTATTATAACCATAATAGTAGTCCAAATCAAACGATGAACGTTGTTAATTTAGTAAAAAAAGTTTGATTGAGTCGTGGTTTAAAAATAATGTCAGCTAACTTTGACACTTCATCTTTTAAAAAAAAATTATAACACTACCTTGGGCAAGTTATTTCAAAAGATGGTCGATTTAGTCAAGATATCAAAATGGTATAACAAAAGGCAATTCTATTTTTTTTCCTTTATTTGGGTTTTTCGCCACTATCTAAAACTCAAAAAATATCAAAAATACCTGTTCTTATTTAAAGAAAGAATCACTGGGTAAAAACAAAAAACCAAGCGGAGACAAATTTCTCAGTGATTCATTTTTGTAATAAATTTGCCCAACGAACAAAATTTTAAAAATAAAAAAATGTTATAAAAAATTTTACAAACTTTTAACGTTAACGTTTACACGCCACAATCATTCAGACATTAAATAGGCAATTCTTTCAAGAAAAAATATTGCTTATTTTTTTTGCAAAAAGACCACATTTCAAAAAACTCATACCATGATAAAAATAGTACTACTGGTTAATTAGGATCACGTTATAAAAAATAACATTGAAAAATTAGGAAATTTGTGATCACAGTATCTAAAGATATAGCCTAAGGTGTCGAATTTCAAGATTTTAAAAAATTATCCTATTATCACTTAACGCAGTGACATGTTTTTTTTTCTTATTTTTGCCAGAACTGGTATAACCTGGTCTTTCGCCTGGTACCCGCTTGACATTACGTTTCGTTACACAATATATATATATATATATATATATATATATATATATATATATATATATATATATATATATATATATATATATATATATATATGAATATTTTGTTAGGTGCTTGACTGGGGACGAGCCTCACCCATCCCCCTTCAATTGGAGGGCATATGTTTCGCCTCTTAATGTTCAGGCTCGTCAAGATACCGATACATGCTCTCCTATCAAAAATAGGGAGAGAGACTCTATCCACACTCAACAACCTATACTTTCGCCGACTTCTCGTCGGATGGCGCATATATGAAATGTTAGATTTTTTTGGGCTGCGTCCAATAAGGCAATAGTGGCTGAGTGTAACATACACCCAAGCCTCTGTGACCCACCACAATCTTATGTGGAACAAACAGCAACCTGCGTCTTCGCCTAGGCATATGTTTCGCCTCTTAATGTTCAGGCTCATCAGGGTACCGACACATGCTCTCCTGTCAAGAGTAGGGAGACTCTATCCTCAGTCAACAACTGTCCTCCAATTGAAGGGATGGGTGGGGCTCGTCCCTAATGAAGCCCTAACAACATGTTCATTTAGGCGGAGACGCAGGTTGCTGTTAGTTCCACATGAGATCGTGGGACTCAGCGGTTGGGTGTATGTGACACTCAGCTACTATTGTCTCATTGGTCGCAGTCCAAAGAAATCTAACATTTCATATATATATATATATATATATATATATATATATATATATATATATATATATATACATACATACATACATGCATATTGGTTCTAAAAAATACACTTGAGAATTGTTGTTAGAGTTTTATATTAATTTTAAATAAAATAAATAAATAAATACATTATAATATCTTAAATAAATAATACTGAATAAAATATTAAGATAGTATGTCACATATTAAAACTAAAGTTAATAAATAAAGTTTAGGTACGAAACAATTAGCGTTGTTCTCAATTAAATCCTTTAAAATTGAATTTGCTCTAAAATTCTAGTATATAAATTCGTTTAGCTTCTTGACTATCTACTAATATTTTGTACAATTTTCCACTATTTACATACGCTAACCCAATCTTCGTTGCTGCATATCTCGCATTCCACTTTGCAGCACCAGATAAACAAGCATTTGCATCTTTCGATTCTTCTTTGTTTGATCAAATTGTAACCACGACCACAACAAAGAGACTCGCAACTGGTAATACCAGCATTCTTGCTTCTACAAAGAAAGATAATATTTTTGTTGTATTATCGGTTTGCAAAATGTTTATTAATCTCACGTGTTACAGGATCTTCCACTGGTTCCTAAAACATCTAGGCTAGGATCTTTATCGCAAAAATCGGGAGATTTTTGGTAATAAAGCAGATCAGAGGAAAGATCTCGTTTTTTCTTATTTCTTCTCGTGGACCATTGTTGGGATCTTCCTTGTTTTTTCCTTTGTGATTTTGGATTGGCTCTAAAATGTATAATACTCTTATATTATTATCTCATATCATCAATATCTTATCAATTCTTTTTTTAAACATAAAGGATAGGGCAAGTGTCGAGCTACGGTTTTGTTTTGGGGCCATTTTTTTGTGATATTTGTGGCAGTTTGGATTTGGCTGGTGTCTGGTGCAAATGTGCAAGGTTAATTATGGATAAATACACGTTAAAAGAACGCAAATGAAATTGTAATTTACATTAAAAAATAATTCAATTATTGCAATTTAACGTAAATTTGGGGGAAAATATCCTTTGCAAGAATTCGGAATAGTTGGAGCTGACCCAGCATCAGAGGCCCAGGAACAATGTGAAGCGTTGGCAATATGCAAGTGCGGAGCGAAGTGTGGAGAAGTCTCCAGAAAAGTTGATTCGACGACGTGGTGCGCAATTGTGATTGACTCGCAGTTTAAGCCGACTTTTTAGAAGTGACTTGCACATGTTTCCCTACAATAGCAACTTGTTTGAAGACCTGTTGCCTACAGACAATAATAAGTGATTAGAATACGTAATGTAGGAGTTACTAAACAGTGCGCTGCGTGGTGCTCGTGTTTCTCTTCTCTGGAAACTTAAAAATATTCGCGGGTACAAACTAATAAATACAAATGGCGCAATCTGCATGCATCGCTCGCTGCGTTCACTGGTAGGTATTCCCGCTTGTACACATCGACGCCGACGCATCCCCTGCAGACGCCATCCCCTGCAGTGCCCGCGCTCGGCCCGATCATGATCGTCATTTTAGTTAGATTAATTACGAAACACATGCATGCGAGAAGAGGTTTTTCTTTTTTGTATATAGTTTAAATGAGAGTGATCAAGCATCGACAAGTGCCGGGGGTGTAAAAAACGGAAATATCGTAAATACGATGATAGTGATAGATGATAGGATTTTGACTTTACTTCAGTAGAAGTAAATAATGAAGACAGACCGCAGTGTGCACTCTGAAAATTCTAGCGCCCGAAAGTATGCGTTTAGCAAGTAAGCTAAAGCGACATCTCGAAACCATTCACGGCGAATGAATTTGCTCTGTAACTTGATGAGGTTACTGATGGTAATAAAGATGTACATCTTATTTTTTATGTACGCTTTCTGGATTATAATATTATCGTTTAAGACTTTCTGTTCTGCAAAAGTATCCTTGAAATGGTAAGGGCTCAAGACTTGTTTGAGATGCTTGGCAAATTTATAACAGAAAATGATTTGGATTGGAGAAAGTACGTCGGTGTATGTACTGATGGTGCTCGATCAATGTTTGGCCGCTATGAAGGATTACATACACTTATTCGCAGCAAAGCACCGCATGCTATGGAAACCCATTGCATCATCCATAGAGAAGTACTTACATCGAATTCGATGAGTTCTCAACTGAATTTGATATTAGAAAGTGTAATAAAACGTAGTAAACTACATTAAAATCTGGCTACTAAAAGCCAGATTGTTCAAAAAACTATGTGTATATACTGGGGAGCTGAACACACGGCCCTGCTGTACTACTGCAGATCGCGATGGCTTTCAGGTGAAAACGTCTTATCCCGTGCATTCGAGTCTGATAAGAAATTCACACTTTTCTGCAAGAGAAAGGTCATAAAAAGTCTAGGTACTTTTCCGAACTGGGCTTTTTGGCAATACCATGCATATTTTGAAACTTTTGGAGCAGTTTGCGACGTTTAGGAAAAAGTTGTAATTGCGGATAAAAAAAAGAATGAGGATGGTGGTCAAGATTGTTTCCCTTTCCTTTATTTCCGTAAATACGCGGCCTCTAATGAGTTCGCTGTTTCAGAAGACTTGCTGTTCCTTTTTACAGAACACCTGAATGGTTTGTAAAAATATTTTGCGGAAGACAATGTCGAAAAATTCTCGTGGATCCAAGATCCTTCACTTCGGGAGAAGAAGAGAGTCTCATTGAACTCTCATGCGACAATAGCCTTAAAACAAAATTAGCTTGTTCCGATTTGGTGGACTTTTGGATAACGGTGAAAAATTAATATCGAAGTCTAAGTTCAAAAGCTTTAAGGATTCTCATTCCCGTTGCAACATCCTATTTATGCGAAACCGGATTTTCAGCTGTAGCAGTAATAAAGAACAAATATCGCGTGGAGAAAAATCAACGTGGAGCAAGAAATGAGAGTGGCATTATCTAGTCTTATACCGCGATTTGAAAAAGTGTGTGGAGATCAGCAAGCCCACACGTCGCATTGACTAACTTGCTATTGAAGATTTTCACCATTTGTTATTGTTTTAATAATTTTTTCTCAATTTATCTTCTTGTATATCAATTCTAATAAATTCTTATAGAAGATTCAGAGCAGCTTTCATTTATGGGTCTGATTAGTGTCATTTGACACATATTTTGACTAGGACGCAATGACAAAAAACTAAAACTGTAAGTGCGCCGCGAACTGAAAAAGTTTGGGAACCCGTGCTGTAATGCCATCATATCTCTTAATTTGATGGCTACGAAATATTTTTATGGGAATTTTTGAAGGCAAATGCTTATATAAATAAGACTTAATAAGACCTATAAGAGTTATGGAAAGTGGACTCAAGGTGCACAGGAAAATGGGTATTGCCGCTAATGGCTTACTTTTGATTGACATAATGTCCAAAAATTAATTAACATAAATACAAAGACGAAAAAACATATGTTTCGTTTTTTTTTAAGTTATTAATAATTATAATGGTAGCGTGATACTTGCCCCACCCGTTACCCCATATCTCTCAAAAAAATCTTATTAAAATACCCATGATAACAATTATTTTTAATGTGGTATCATGCAGATGATTTAACTAAATATATAGTATAGAGTGGGGTTAGTTGATCATAGGGGCAAGTTGTGCAATAGAAATACTAAACAACCTACAACAAAAGTAAAAATGGCGAAAAGAAGGGTTTATGGGAGGGGAATACATAGCGCGACTGTCAATTGCTGTCCGATGCTCCGATAAAATAAGAGAACGCTTTGTTTTTTTTCGGCGTAAAAAAAAATATTACTGGTCATCATAATTTTCTAGCGGTGTAAAAATACACCGCTAGACGGTTTGGAGAAGAGTGCATTACGAACCTAAGAGAGTAAGTATCAATTAAATCCGATGAATATTCTTAAAGTTATGGGAGATCAAGCGAATAGTTGTTTAACTAGTCCCGCTCTACCCTACCAAATAAATTCAAAAACATTTACCACTATATATCAAATCACTTATTTATAATTTCTCGACGTACATTTGAGTCAATCTCAATATTGAACCAAGAACCATCATCAATATTGAACCAAGATTGAATTATTTCTTGATGATGCCAACATGGCGCGTCGAGAAATTGGAAACAAGTGGTTTGGTGTTTAGTGGTAAATTTCTTTGAGTTTAGTGTCTCACACCAAAGGTTCATTCAAAAAGCATTATAACACGTATATACAGTGTTGAAATTATTACAATTATGTTTGTTTTTATATTATTAATAATAAAACCTTACACGTTAAACTTCCTTAAATTTTTATTTCCCATATTTGACTGATCGACCAAAATAGCTGATTTAAATTTTTCTTTGAGAATCCTTCCGACTTCTCGGATATCGGGTGTTGATCTCCAACAGGTCATTAATTGACAACTTCCAGACATACCATGACACTTGCATCGTACTTGCATATTGTGTTTCACAGCCTAAAATCATAAACCTTTTTAAATAATATGCTGGGCTGAAATAAAAAAATTAAGAAAAATAACTCTTTGTATAGCAATATGTACATGTAACAATCTGAATAATAATAAACGTTGCTTGAAGAAAACTCATCGTCTTCCGCCTATGGAGAATTAGCTACCTTTCATGATTGCTTTTGTAACTTTTACTGCTTATCAGGCTAACTTATTCATATCTCTTATCAGATTAATAGTCATCTTCGATATAGTTCTACTAGTAGTTTTAACAAAACATTACGCCAGATATGTTTATGTCGATTTCGTGGAGCAAGACGTTTAAGATTGCCGTTCGCCACATTCTTGGATGCTTCTTGGATAACAAGAATGACATATGAACATCATTTCTGTGTTATTGCATTAATCAACTCAACATTTTCATTATTTATTGTTAAAAATTTAATATCAATTATTAAAAAAAACCAAGTGATCAAAATATAAGGCAAATCCCCTTCCATTGAAACCCTTTGCCCAAGATAGCGAGGCATTGGGACAAGAGATGGACCAAGGCAATCCTGGAATGTATATTGCTTGATCGCAAATATCCGCGAAGAAGACCGAAAGCACGATGGACTGACTGATGACATCGTTAAATATATTGAATTCGAGAAGCAGATGAAAGCCCAGGACTGTAAAAGTTGGAAACAGCTGAAGAGGCCTTCATCCTGCAATGGATCGAAATGGGCAGATTATGATGCTGATCATGATTATATATATATATATATATATATATATATATATATATATATATATATATATATATATATATATATATATATATATATATAGTGATCCACAACTTCCAAATCCGTTCCTAAGATAGAAATCCTTTTATCCTCAGCAAATGTATTGGACATGACCTGACTTGACCTTCATCCTGCAGTGGATCGAAATGGGCTGATTATGATGCTGATCATGATTATATATACATATATATATATATATATATATATATATATATATATATATATATATATATATATATATATATATATATATATATATATATATATATATATATATATAGTGATCCACAACGTTCCTAAGATAGAAATCCTTTTATCCTCAGCAAATGTATTGGACATGACCTGACTTTTCTTCTGGTTTATTTTCAAGCCAAATGTTTTCCCAGCCCTTTGCAATTCTTGTACGTGTCTTGTGCAGCTCATCAGGGTCTTGTGAAAGAAGAACGATATCATCTGCGAATCTAAGATGATTTAAGTACGCACCATTAATTCCATCTTGTTCCCAATCAAGGATACAATAGGGAGGCTGAGAAAAGAAGAGGCGATATTGCGTCCCCCTGCCGTACGCCCCGCTCTACATTTATTCCCACCTCAAGATCGTCAAGGTGGACTGTCGCTGTAGCTTCATCATATATCGATCCTAGTAGGTTTACATAGGCTTTTTCTACACCTTGATTAAGCAATGCATCCATTATGGCCCGCTTTGAGATTGAATCAAATGCTTTTTTATAATCGATAAACGCCAAGTACAGTAGCATAGTGCATTCGTTCTGTTTTTCTATGACCTGCTGTAGAACCTGGATATGATCCAATGTACTGAATCCACTTCTCAATCCTGCTTGGTTGTGCGTCATTAAGTTTTCTTAGTATTCTTTTGGATATTATCTTGATGAAAACTTTGTACACCACTGATAGGAGGCTTATTGGGCGGTAGTTCTTTAAATCTTTCCGTGCTCCTTTCTTATGTAAAATAATCACTTCTGCATTTTTCCATAAGCTGGGTACTTCTTGTTGTTTGAGGCATTTTGTGTATAATCTTGCCAGTGTTTTATGTAAGGTCCGACCACCAGCTTTTAACATCTCCACCATTATACTATCCTCTCCGGGAGCCTTGCCATTTTTTATCGAGTCTATAGCCTTTGTCACTTCCTTCTCTAGGATATCCAGCATTTGTTTTTCAGTAGGCATTGCTGTTCTTGTCTGATTCTGGTCCTCATATAACTTTGAATAAAATCTTCGGACAACCTCTAACATTTCCTTCCGTTTCCTGCATATTGTACCATCCTCATGCATTAAAGAAAATATTTGTGTCCTTTTCCTTCTCAGCTTCTGCTTAGCTTTGTTAATTCCCATGTTTTCTTCCAGAGTTTTTTGCACTAGCTCCATGTTGAATCGGCGTGTTTCCTCTCGAATACGTTTTCTTATAGTTTTGCAAAGCTCAACGTACTCGACCCTACCAAAAAGACTGTCTGCATTCTTCATTGTCCGGCATTGCCTGCATTCTTCATTGTCCGGCATTATCTGCATTCTTCATTGTGTTTTTTCATTAAATTAATGGTCTCATTGGAAACTTTTGACTCTTTGAAATATTTATTTTCTGGTGCTATTGAAGCCGCCGTTTTAAGCACATTGTTGGCGATTTCTTTATATTGGCCTGCAATTTCCATCTCCTCTGGGTCTTGTAACACAGCAAAGCGGTTCGACAAAGTAATTTCAAAATCTTTGCCCCTCTCCAGAATCCACAGCCAATATATATATATATATATATATATATATATATATATATATATATATATATATATATATATATATATATATATAATACAACAGTGCATCGATCAACTCCCTTCGACTTTTGGCGATGAAGCACCATCTAAAGGCACTGTATATCACTGAATTAGTGAGTTCAATCGTGGCCGTCGTTCACGGTCGTATTTAAAGAAGATCGGTTGTTCTGTCAGAAAACATCGATACTCTGTGCGAACTGATAAAGCAAGATCGTCATGTGACATACCGTGAAATTGGGGCATCCCTAGGCATTAGTATACAAGTATAAACAATATTTTACTTGCACATTTAGCCGTGAAAAAGATTTGTGCTCGTTGGGTAACGCATAATTTGACAATGGCTCAAAAAGACTTGTGTCGATTGGTGTAAAGAAATGCTCAAAAAAAACAAACGTGGTACGTCAAATGTCGGGGAAAACATCTATGCAGATGACGAATCTTGGTTATATACGTATGAGCTCGAAAGAAAACAGCAGTTGACTACATGGGTCTTTCAAAATGAGCCAAACCCAATAAAAGTTGTTCGAGCGAAGAAGCACTTGGAAGCAAATGGTCGCCTGTTTTTTTGGGATAAATTGAATTATCATGGAACGTTAAACATCAGAGCAACGCCTACAAATTGTCGAAATGTATTATTATCAAAATCAGCGTTCTATGCACCAAATTTATAGAGCACTTCGTGAACTTTATGGTGCAGATAATCGCTCAACTGAGCGATATACACCACTCGATATTGTAACAAAAATAGCAAAACAAACTGTGCATTCCGAAGAAAATATCGACGCTATTACTGGCAGTGTCGATGAAGATCCAAATCGGTGGACATAAGTCCCCAATTGCTTGAAAAAACGGTAGGAAATTTGATTGACAGAATGTGCTTTATCAGAAGTAGCTTTATATAGAAGTAGGTGGACATTTGTCTGAAATTGTTTTCAAACATTAATTCCATTGTGTGTTATTTCAAGTATGATCTATTGCTGAAAAAAAAATATGTGGCTCCATTTCTGAAACGGATAATAACTGATAATGAAAAGTGGATTATCTACAAAAACATGCAATCATAGGTGTTGCGAAAGAGGGCCTTCATCCGATGAAAATTAAGCTTTGCATTTGTTGGATAGAAAAGGTACCGTAACCAAACTATCAACAACGATCTCTATTATTCAAAATTAGATCGACGGAAGGCAACAATTGAAGAAAACTAGCTAGAATTAGTAAACAAGAAAGGCGTTGTGTTTATCATAACAGTGCACGACCACAAGTTTCAATCAGGGCCTAGAAAATTGTTGCGCTTTGTTTGGGATGTTTTACCCCATCCATTCCGCTCCCTCCAAAATTGTTTAAATAGGAATGCTTTTAAAAAGGAAGTACAGATTGTAAAAAGGAAAAATAACCAATAAATTTAACTGAGGTAGCCGATACTTGATGAAAATTCATGTTAAATAAATAAGCAAAAATTATTATCTAAAAATGTCCACTATATTTAATTTAATTGTATGTATAATAATTATTTCGAAACACAGTGTTATTTTCAAATATAAACTATGTTAAACTAACAGTGAGAAAAGTAATTATAACTACTAAACTACTAAACTGTAGATCCACCTAATAATATCATAAAAGATGATAGTGGGAAAATCCATTGTTTGTCAACATCTAGGAGGGCAATATAAGATTAACAACGGTGAACCATTCAAGTTTAGCTGGTCATTTCGCAAAATATCCAAATTGTTTCTTTTATTAATTTCTAGGCTCTCTAAAAGATTTAATTTTTTGGATTTATTCTCTTTAAGTAACATTTTAAAATTATAATTGAAAGAATGCTTTTCTAACATTAAGTGGTTAGCATAATGAGAATTATTTTGTTGTTTAGTGTAACTTCTTTTATGTTCGTTGAGCCTAGTAGAGAAAGATCTTCCTATTTGTCCTACATATACTTTTGGACACAACCCGCAGTCAATTAAATAAACTTCTGATTTATAGAGTTTATTTGTTTGATTTTTATTGTTTTTAATGAGGCGTGAGACTATTGTTTGTTTTAAAAACAATATTTATATTGTTTTTTTTGGATAAATGTTTCGACGCCAATTTAGTAACTATTCCCGAATATGTAATTGTTTTGTAAGCTGCATTCTTGATATTATTGACCGGATATATTAAATTAATGGTTTTATTATAGTTTTTTTTAATTAATTATTTTGTTTATGTTTCGGTGGTATCCGATATTTAGTGCGATCTTTTTAATGGCATTCAATTCTTTATTATAATTATGTATTGACATGAGGTTATTTAAAATGTATAAATAAGTTAAATACTGCCATCTCTTGTGAATAAGGATGACAAGATTTATTGTGTATAGTTAAATCTGTATGGGATGGTTTATGAAAATTAGCAAAATCAAGTTAACCAAAAAATCTCAACCAACATAGTTTGGCTTGAGATGCGCAAAAGGAAGAGTGAGAAGATCACTGTCTAAAAGACACAGAGAACGGAGACTTCCTCGAATGTACAGTACTTGTTACCAATGTTAACATCATGAATGCACTGCTTCGAATGAGGTCTCGGGTGTTAGGCTACTGCGCATCCAAACTTCGGAGGCCAAGCTATGTTGGTTGAGCTGTAGTTTAACATAGTTTGTATTTGAAAAAGGCAGTGTGTATCGAGGCACATACAATTTTAAATATAATGGAAATTTTTAGATATTAATCTTAGCATATTTATGAAAAAATAACCTGTTAACATTTTTTTGCAATAAACATGCTAATTTTGTTTACAAAATACTATGGCACTATGGACCTACCACTGCGTTGGCAAAAAGTTGTAAATAATAATGGTAATTACATAATAAACTAAATAATTATTAATTACATAAACTATTTACGTTTCTCTTTCTCATCTTTTGTATAGACTTTCCGGACAACCCGATACTCTGCCGAAGATAGGGTTGCAGCGTTAAAAAAATGACAGTTCGATGTTACTGTCTTCAAAATTTAAATGATGATACTCGACAATTGATTAAATAATATAATAAAATCAAGTAATTAAATTGTTTCACTTAAACTTATCGAAAGATTGTGTAACAAATATTTGTCAGAGGAATTGTTTTAATGGCGTTGTGAACATAGTTTCGAACAAGCTGTAATATGTCAACAACTGGAAAATGGTTGGTCATATTAAAATATAATTATTAACTAAGCATGAACTCCAATTTTGTAAATATTATAATATATAAATATAATATGTAGATTTCAATATTCTGAATGCAGATATTACTTGACTGAATGCAGAAGAAAATGATAATATTGAATCCGTGGCACTTAATTATTTATCTAACATTAATTATTATTATATAATACTTCACAAATGATTTCAAGAATCCTTCCAGGTGTTTTAACTTAAGAAAATTAAATGGTTTCTGCTTATTCCAGTGGTCTGAGAGGCATGATTTATATTCTTCCACCGAGACGGGCTTCAAAAACCGAAATATTTTCACACAAAAGCTCCAAAGCTCCGCCCATATTCGGCCATGTCGTTTTGGGGTTTTGGTTATTATTATGGGTATATTATAGAGACCACACGCGTGGATACTTGTTTTAAAACTATTGTTTTTGTGGTCTCGCCGCTTTTTTTAAAGGCATCAGAGTCGGATTTACGATTATCAAGTCTAGCTAATATTAATTTCGTATTTTTTACATCTTTGTGGTAATTTATATTTATATTACTGTTTCCTTTAATAAAGTATTTGCTTATAAAAACGATAAAATGTAAACCAGAAATAGTGGGCAAAAACTCATAAGGATAAAAATTTAGTGCATAGCTGTTGCAGCTAATAAAAAAAAACAGAATAAAGTTAAAAGATATGTAATCAAGTCAAGAAAACTTCTAGACAGAAAAAAATAATTTTTCCTAATAAATAAAGTTATAAAACAGTTATAAAGTGCTTTATTTCAAGGGGTATGCCTTGATGGGCATATCAGGTCTGTAAATATGAAAACGGAATTTGCTCATAGATGGTTCTAGCTGTCAATGCAGGTACCGTTAAACTGCGTCATTGGCGCTATTTCCTTATTGATATCTGACAAAGATTTTCAACTCATAACAATACAAGTTTCATAAAACAGCATAGTTTGTAATAACGTTGAATATTCGAATTTTGTGCCTGCAAACTACGATTTGCGAAAAAGTTCGAGGACAGTGAATTAGAAGCGTTGTTGGATCAGGATAACGCTCAAACGCAACAACAACTGGCAGATCCTTTAAATGTGACACAAGCCGTCTCTATACGTTTAAAGGCCATGAGAAATATCCATTAGATGGGAAAATGGATTCCACATGAACTGAATGAAAGACATCAGGAAAACCGAAAAACCACTTGCGAAATGCTGTTCGCCAGGTACAAAAGAAAATAATTTTTCTATTATAGTGTGACTGGCGATGAAAACTGGATATGTTTTGAGAATCCTAAGCGTAAAAGATTATGGGTAACTCCAGGCAAACCATCGACATCGATTGCGAGGCCAAATCGGACCAATATGAACGGAAGACAATGCTCTGTGTTTGGTGGGATCAGAAGAGTGTGATCTATTATGAAACCATTAATACCGCGTCATAAGCTCCGGTCTACGGCGAAGAGATGTTTAGAAAGGGGTTGGGGAACCCCTTTCATTTCTGGTGGGCTGGTTGGCTCTGCCAAAGTTCCGGTTGGGCCGGCCTCTGCAGAGCGAGATCCTCCTGTGATGAATCAGGATGGAGTTTGAAACCGTTAAAAATAAGAGGCAGAGAGACCCGGTATCTAGCCAGGATTCGGCCGATGAAGAATCCTGCAGAGCACCTGAGAAAAGATCCAAGGCGACGACATCAACGAGAAACGAAATTAGTGATATCAGTGGCAAATGGGAAAACGTGCTCGAGTAGTTTTTGAAGTTGGAAGCCTGCTTCGAGCAGGTGGAAGGCAAAAACAAGAGGAAGAAAATGAAGCTTCAGACAAAATTAATCAAATCTAAAATTGAGGAAATTAGAACGCAGGTAGATAGTGCGCTGAGGAGGAAGTGCAGCGACAAGCAAACCGACCTAGCAGAGATTAAGAATATGATTAACGAACAAAATATCAGAATCTGTGAGCAGAACAAGAAGATCGATGAGGCTATCTCCGTTAGAATAGAGAAAACAGCATCGTATGCCAACGTTGCTGCAAGCAGTGCTGTCAAGCTAACAGGTGTAAGGAAGCCCGTACCAGTGTCAATTATTTCGAGGATACAACTGACAAAAATAGTTGATGGCAAAGAGGTCTCTGGGGAAGACCTTAAGAAACTTGTTCTTCAGAAAGTGAACCCTAGCTCAATCGGTCTAAGACCGAATAAAATTTATGCAACCAAGCATAATAAGGTCATCGTGGAGACTTCTACCAGCGATTGCAGCAAGATTGCTAATGCGGCAATCATGAAACAACTAGATATAAACGTCACTCCTGTGGGCAAGTATAAGCCTAGATTAACAATATTCAACGTTCCATCAAACATTGGGAAAGAAAATCTCAAAGAAGACATTATGGAACAACATTTTTCTACCAACTGGGCAGAAGAAAGCATCGAACTACAACCGGTGTTTAAATTTGGCCCAAAAGTTAAACACTTTGTTCACTGGGTGGTAGAGGTCGACGCCGACACTAGGAATGGACTACTGAACAGGGGGACTTTGTACCTGGGATGGCACTCTTGCAGAGTGGAGGATAGGGTACATATCACGTCTTGTTACAAGTGCCAAGGATTTGGGCATATCTCATCAAAATGCACAGCCGAGACGGCATGTGGGTTCTGCTCACAGAAACATGATACGAGAAGCTGTCCTAGCAAGAACAAAACAGAAGAACACAAGTGCATCTTGTGCATTCAAGCCAAGATGACGGATATCAAGCATCGACCCAGAGACGCAAAATGCTCATATACAAGAGGAGAATGGAGTCTTTTGTTGCGAAAATTGATTTTGTCAGCAACGATGGGTAGGAAAAACTACGTGAAGATCGGTCAACAAAACCTCCATCATAATTACTCAGCCACTTTGGACTGCGTCACCAATGCAGCGGATAGAGAAATTGACATACTGATTCTTCAAGAACCCTATACTTGGGTGAGAGATGGCACTCGCACGGTTCCTGTTCTGGGCAGGCTTGATCTGATAGCCGACCAAAGAGTTAACTTTAAAGCATGCATTATAATAGTCAATGCCTCGTTCCATTGGCTGAACATATCGCCACTGCGAACGTCTCTTTGAGAGGAAGTAAAATTGTGGTCTGCAGTGCTTACTGGCCGCCACCATGTAATTTCGACGTACAGTCACAACTAAATAATATCAGATCCATTGCATTTCAATGTACCAATAGTCCTGCCATTTGGGGTATTGACTCCAATGAACATCATCCTATGTGGCATTCGTCGAGCACGAATGATCGAGGAGAGACGTTTGCAGAATTTCCGACGACGGAAGGGTTACATGTCCATAACATCTGGAAACCAATTACTAGCTTTTGCAGTCCCTTGGGGACCAGCAATATTGACGTAACCTTGGGGAACCGGAAAAGCATAGACAGGCTGGAGGAATGGTCCATATTGGAAGATTCGCTAAGCGATCACAGGCTTATTACTTATAAATGGAAGCTGCATTATGAGATTGATACGATAATTTACAAAGCGTGCATGTCTCGTATCAACTCGGAAAAAGCCTTTGATATGGCCATCAATGGTCTCGCCAAGATCGAGAGAATCGTGTGGGAACCAACAAGAACATGCATAGATAAACGAATATATGAATTAGAAGATCTGCTTAAAACTATCACTGAAGAAACTGTTCCCAAAAAGAAAATATTCTCCTCTAAGCCGGTATGGTGGAATAGCAACATAGAATTAAAAACGACTGTTATAGGCGAAGAAGGGCATACCAGAATGAACGTGTAGCTGAAGATCGCGAAACTAAAAAGTATATTTCGATGCAGCAGACCATCTAAGAAGAATGATTAAGAAGGCCAAGCAGGACTCATGGAATGGCTTTGTCACCGATCAGTTGGAGGAAGACCCATGGAGTATTCGGTATAAGTTGGCTGCCAATCGGATGAAAGGTACTGGGAAAATTATTGAATCGCTAAGAAATAACGCAAACGAACAGGGCGAAACCACTGACTTTGGAGAGAACGCTGAAGTGATCATAAGTGAATTTATTACTGAGGATGATTTGATGGAGGATTCCCCTGAACATGTGCTCGGGAGGATGACCGCAGAAGATTACGACGTACCAGATAGAGAGATTTCTCACGTTAGTCGTGAAGAGGTAGAAAATATTTTATCCAGTATAAACATAAGAAAGGCACCTGGCCCCGATGGGCTTCCTGGCATCGTGCTTAGGAACTTGGCGGTTGCTATCGCAGATTTGCTCTGTAGGATCTACAGCGACTGTCTGCTTCTTTCATACTTCCCCAGAAGGTGGAAGGAGGGACTGTTGGTGTTGATTCCCAAACAGGGCAACAACCCCAAATTTTTGAAGTCAATCAGGCCCATAACCTTGCTACCCATTTTGGGTAAGATTCTTGAACACATCATCAGGAAACAACTTTTTGAACATACGGACGAGTAGGTTTTTCATCATCCAAATCAATATGGGTTCGTGCGGGGCAAAAGCACGAACCAGGCGCTTGTTATGTTGATTGATTCAATCAGAGAAAGTACGTTTTGTTATACTGCGGGAATTTTCTTGGACATTAAAGGGGCGTTTAATAATGTCCGGTGGCCAGCTGTGCTGCACGCGTTGAAAACTAAGAATCCCCCAAATTATCTTTTTAGGTTGTTTATTTCGTATTTCTGTGACAAGACTGTGAGACTGGACGTGGGACCAGATGCGGTCTGTAAGACCCTCCAAAGGGGATGCCCTCAGGGTTCTAAGCTGGGTCCAACTGTGTGGAACCTAGTCCCGACTTGGCCATTATAGTTGGTGGAAACAGCAGACCAGCACTAGAAAGCAAGATGAATCAGGCTCTGGAAGTGGTTAACAACTGGGCCACTAACAATAAACTGGAGATAGCGGCCGATAAATCCACGTACCTGGTCTTTGGCAGAAAACTAACAAGGAATCCCATAATTAGAATAGGCCCAAACACAATCAGGAGATTCAATCAAACGAGGTACCTGGGTGTGATGATGGACGATAAGTTATCGTTCACATTGCACATCAGGACCATGTGTGACAAAGGGAAGACATTATTTCAAACACTGAAGAGAGCCCTTGGCGGAGTGTATGCTCTTCTGGCCGAATCTTTAAGAACCATATTTTTCGGCGCAGTCTTTCCGATTCTGACCTATGGGTCGGAGATCTTTTCGGGCAAGCTTGTTCTGATCAGGAATGCAAGGAGACTGGAGTTTCTTAGGGGTGTTGTCTTTCGCACAATTATTGGGGCGTATACTACAACTTTCACGGCAGCGGCTTCGGTGTTGGCCAATATTCCACCAATAGAAGACCTAATTTATGAACATTTGGATGCGAAGACCCATCGGAGGGGAATCAACATTGTTAGATACGAAGAGAATATTGCTGCGGACCCCAGACTCTCGAAGAAGCCCCTGAAGGATGTGCTCAGAGGAAGAACTCTATTGAGATGGCAGGAAGAGTGGAGAACGGGACTGACCGGAAGAACTACGTTCAGATTTTTGCCAAATATTAACATCATGCAAGAGCTCCGTCCTGTCTTTGACAGGAAGGCAGTTCAGACGCTAACTGGACACGGTCAGTTTGGTGTTCACTATGCAAGAATCGGCAAAATTGAGGACCCTAGATGCATGTATTGTGTTGATGGAATCGACGATCCGTTCCACAGAATTTATGATTGCCTGAGATTTTATGATGAGAGGCAAGACGTAGCTAGATTCGTTGGCCCAGGCTGGCCACTAAACCCTGAAGCGTTGCTGCTGAGATTAACGAGCGACGACAGACTTGACCTGCTGGGGGGTTTCATTCTGGAGGGGCTGGAGACCTAGCTGTTACACAGAATAGGGGTTTTAGTTCAGTTTTGTGAATCTATTTTTTGTTCAAGTCTTTAGTTAAATTATTATAGGCTATTTAGGAATTATATTTAGAAATCAAACTTAATTTTCTTTTCTTGTTTTGGCTTAAGTATTTTTTGGATTGTAGCTTAGTCACTTTTAGTCACATAATTTGGGTCGGGTGGCTCGTGTCTTGACATCAGCGATCCGACTACATGTAAAAATAAGCTATGGCATTGCGCGAACCTCTAATTTGGAGCAACTTAATTCATGTAGTAATGCGTATTTCAGAAGCAAAGACTGGAGGGTTATTGGTAACTCCTGGACCTTGGTCCGAACTTTCAGGCACCCACTTCTCACTGCTTCACGTTAGAGTGTGCAAATTGAATGCGAGAGATTATTTCCGCATAGTTAGTCATAAGGTGTGTTTGTTAAATTGTCAATAAAGATCGAATATATGGTAGCAGTGGAATAAGAATAAGGGATTACCTCGTTCAGGGTGCTCATTAAGTCTAAATCAGTAAGCACATTAGTAAATTTCATAAGCAAAAAAAGATAGCATCAAGAGGGGCACCGTCTTTTCCCTTCAGGAACTGGCGGTGGAGAGGGTTTGGTGGGCCTTCCCTTCTTCTTCTTCTTTTTCTTACTCACCATACTTGGCTCTGTCCGATTTCTACTTAGTCGCAGCGATGGTACACGCACTTGCTGATAAGCTCTTAATTTCTTATAAAAATATATGATGACTAGATTGCCTCAAAAGAGCAACAGATTTTTGGCGTGGTATCCACAAATTGTCTGACACGTGGGAAAAAATGTATTGCTAGCGATGGGTAATACTTCGAATAAAATATTTTGCATCATTTTTATACAATAAATACAATTCTGGTTTCATATTTACATACCTGGTACAATGCAGGTTTGTCTTGATCAATGGTAAAAAAGTGGGTGCTGAATTTGCACGTGGATATACATCCATTGAAGATGATGAACGAAGATAGATGAAATTATGAATGTTATATTAAATGATCAAGTAAAAATATGCGAACTAGCTATACTTTATATTATATTTTAGTTATAAAAAAATTTTCCGCTCTTCTAAACAGTAAGTCAAGGATATAATTGAATGGACACTTCTCAAGAGTGTTTAACAGTTTTTTGAACATGGTTCTGCTGAGCTTGTTCAATGTCCTATAATATTAGACTAAATAAGGATTTACCGTTATATGCCAGGGGTGAAGTAGCAGTACGAATAGTGGATAGGAGTATTGAAAGACTTGGTGGACAGTGGCGAATAATGTTCTTTCTGTAGGAATGACTACAGTTTTCTGAAATTGTTGTAGTTTTAATTATCACTGGGGAGTATTTTGCTTCAATATTGAACTAATTGAAGGGAGCTAGTCAGTGGTATTCAATTAAATGGTACTTTCTACATCACATCTGGCCAAAACAAAAGTACTCTTTAAAAACGATAATGCGCCTGCATACACGTCTTGAGTCGCCACAAAATCCAGTAACCTAAGTTTCGAATTGTTTCATTATGCCCACCGTATTCTATAAATTTAGCCCCAGTAATTTTCTTTCTCTTCCCAAATCTGAAGAAATAGCTCCTTGGATAATTCATTTCAAATGATGAGGTTAAAGCTACGGCAACCGCTTATCTTACACAGTTGGACAAATCGTATTATATTGAGGTTATTAAAAAGTTAAAGGAACGTATTTAGTCTAAATGGATTGGATTGTGGTGACTGCGTTAAAAAAAAAATCGCAAAACTTTTTTCGATTCAATATTTGATCTAGATGCAATATTTGAAACAGACTTAGAACTTACCATCCTTCCAACTTGATTATTATGCAAATTAATTTTTGAGTGTATGTCATCAGCGGTTTCTCTCGAATCCAAAAATATTTTCGACATCTTAATACCATATTTTAAGTTGTGAGAGCACCCACCCCATTTCCATGACATCTTAGTGTTTTCGGGATTGTCCTCCTTTGACAATTGATTCATTGAATTTGGATACTGGTCTGGAAAATTATTCATTGTAGTGAATTGACTAGAGTCGCTGTCAAAAATTCTGTTTTCCTTCATTTGTTTTTGCTTTTCGTTGACTAATCGATATTGCTTGGATTGGCGGATTTTGTAGGTTTTTGAGTCACAGCCGCAGTTTTGTAGAGATGATGAACTGCATGCTCTGGCGATGGAGATCGTTACGACGGCTGATGATAACGCATAAGCAAAAGCAGTTTCCTTATAACCTGGAATAATAAATATCTCTATTAATTGGATTGGTTGGATATATACATTGTGTAAGAGAAAGTGCTTTTGCAAATTTAAAGAAAAAGTTCTTTACAACATTGGGCAAAAACCTAAGGGTTTTCGAGAAAAAAATTATTAAATTACAAATCGAAAAGCTATGATAAAATTTACATTTTAAGCAAATATGTGTAAAAGCATACTTGACAAATATTAATTGTTCATTACATTAACATTGTCGGAACTTCGAACGACAAAGAACGAATTTTCAAAATAGCGACAAACAATATTGCACAGTATTATTACAGGACTTCATGGACTCTATGTTCTTAACGGATTATCCTTCCACAATCCCGAAAGGGCTAGGCGTATTAATGGGCAATGAGTCCAGCATTCTTGTGCATTTTAAGGAAAGAGACGTGAAAAACTGGAACACATTCCACTGTTTAATGATATGACATCTTCTGAGTTTTGGCATAGGATACGAACCATTATTAGTAAGTTTTTAGATGAAACAAACCCAACACAAACACAAGGACTTCAGAAACACCAACATTGGATGATTGATACCAGTCTTGACTTAACTGAAAAAAGACGCATACTTAAAATAAAGGGAAATATGGTCAGAGGAACAATGCCTTAAATACTGCTACTCCCAGCTAGGCAAACAAAGTTTCTTAAGAACATTTGAATACGGGTTCCAAAATTTCTAGAATATCGCCGGTACCGAGAAATCGGTCCTGAATTCGAAGAATAATTTTTTTTCATCTTGTTGAAGAGGATTCAGAAGTACTCCAAGTGTTGCGCAACAAGTTGGAGATTCCTATTGGATTGTACATGGTGCATTAAACGGGCAATTATCCCACCCATATCAAGTACAAGGGATACAACCATCTTACCCGTTGATTTTTCACCAAGGTAAATATATTGTAAATGGTTTATTGGGTAAATCCAAAGGAATCCAATTTTTTTGCACCATATTTTATCAGCCGATGAAGCTTTTTTTACGAAGAATGAGATTTGAAATGCTCATAATTTCTATAGTTGGGCATATGAAAATCCTTACGTAGTTACTGGAATAAATCCCAGCATGAATTTCTTAGATCAGCTCATCCTACCATTTGTTTTATCCCAAAGATTAAATGAGCAGGAATATTAAAATTTTTAATAAATTAAAGAGAGAGCGGGAGAGAGAGTGAGAGAGAATTTTGGAATTTAGGTTGCATCGATATCGGGATCGTTTAGCGACCAAAACTTTAGGTTATGAATTTTGTACTCATGCTAGAGGGAGTAAAATTAGGGAAGGTAGAAATATATCACATACTACACTATTAGAGATGAGTTATATTACAGATGTAGCTATCACAGAAGTTTGGACTAATATGTTTATAATAAAATCACAGATAATGAAGCGATTATTGCTATGAATGCCTAGATCTTGGTGAAATAGTTTATTTCTTTCAGATAATTAAATGTGTGTAGCATGTTGGCACAGCAAATAATTTGAGGAAGGTCCTGACTCAGGCCAAAGAAAGATTTAATGGGGGATAAAGCGGTGCAGTCGGTAAAATATGTTTAACAGATAATAGTGGACGGTTTTCTCGTTTTAGAAGAAACTCGTGAGAAAATCTGCAATGACCAACCATGAGTCATCCCATTTCACTGTAGTTTTTCTATCTAGTAGACATTCCGGAGGGGGTTAGGAAAATAAGGATTTAAGGAGTCCTAGTGTAATTACTGAGTGGGAAATAAAGCGATTTTGGATCATGGAAACGGCATTGCTGGAATCAGAAAATATGATCCAGGAATTTGCGGGATTTGACTTGATATAAGTAAGGGATCTTTCGATGGCTACTAGTTCAGCAGTAAGTACCCTCGTTGAAGCCGACAGTTTAAATCCTGAGGAGGTTCTATCGTGTGCAAAGTTGTAGCCGACTCCTTGGTCCGACTTAAATCTATTTGTGTAAATTGAGATTGGCATGGAGAGTGATAATTGGTACTCGGGACTCGGGATAATTGGACTGGTACCCGGGAATGAATGGTCTGTACCAGAGATCCGTGTCATACTTTATGAGAAGATAATTCCTTCTGATGGATAAGAGCTCTAAACTCATGATGCTGTGTAGAGAAACGAAAGAAAAATCTGGTTTAAACATGTGAAATAAGCAATGAAGATAATTTGCGACAACGAATTATTGCTGCTGCCGTTCAGATTAGAAATAGCCAGGAATTCTTTTATCATATTTTAAAAAAAAAACGTTAAAACGATATCAGACTTAGACTGAAATGTAAAATTTAATGTATTAAAACAGTTCATGTGTTTTTAATATGACGTAAATCGTTTAAAACGATCTAAACGAACAGACATTAAACGACAATAATGTGTAAGTTTGCCTTTTTTTTGTAACAAAACAAACCAAATTTATGTTTAAACATATGAAACAAATAGCTATAAAAATATTACATTTAATTTTCATATTATATCATTACATATTAAATTATATAAATCAAATTTTGTACCTCGTTTTTAATCACTTATTATATTTTTTGACTTTGCGTGTATAGTTTTGTAAACAATAAGTTTTAAAAGTCAGTTTTATAATGTAATGTTTAGGAAACTATAGTCACAAAGTCAAAAAAATAAAATAAGTGATGAAAACAAAGTAAAAATTAGTTTTATTTGATTTGAAAAATAAAATATCACAAAGTAACTGACAATTCAATTATTTATTACATATTATATTACATTTTGTTCAGTGGCGGTTCGTGGTGGGAAAAACAGGTGGGGCACGTATAACCAAATTTTGGAATGGGGATAGAAAAATGCGTCGCAACCAAACATTTTATATTTCTTAGTATTATACACACACTTTGCTGTTTAGAAATACGAATCATCAAATTTTCAAATACTTATTATCTAGGTACATAGATAATAAAATTTTGCTAAACTCGCCATAGGCCCATGACCATTAAATCTGTTTGTAGTTGAAGTCCATCCTCCTAAATTTCTGAGCAGCAAAGTGGTCGATGACTTGATCATTAAAATTTGAAATTGACTGCACAAGTTTTTTTCAATAGATAGCATTGCTAACGCGCAAAGTCGTTCCTGGCTCATAGTGTTTCTTAGAAATGTTTTGATTCATTTGAAGGTAGAGAAACATCTTTGGCTTTCCACAATCGTTATAGGGATGATACACAAAACAGTCAGCAATTCCACGGATTCACTATATGTTGATATTAAATTGTTTTGGATAAACATTTGTAACAGCGGACAGCCCTACTGTGTTTCATAAAATCGTCCCGTGCGTACATTACCGAGAGTTAATTTTTTAATTTTAAGTAATTTACGTTTGCGAAAAGGTTACATACAGTTTTAATGTCTTCATTTGGCAAGACGGTTCGATATTCTCCAAATTTTTCAATTTGAAATAAATTTGCAACAGTTAGGTATACATCGAAACTAAAACGTTCATGAACCTGTATAGTTAAGCTATCACAGATTTTCTTGCATATCCTGACATTCGGATTGGGGCCTCCTTGTCAGTAAATCTCCGTTTCTTTCTGCGATTCTCTATGATCGTTGTAAATTCTTCACCAGTTAAGTTACGAAATTCTTCATTAATTTGTATTTCTGTATTGTCTCTAATATTTTGAATGGCTATTGAAAAAGTTACCAAATTCTTCTTAACTGCAAGTGCATCAAGTTGCCTGCTTTGTAGTTGATGAAAGAGAATGTTGCCGTGAGGCATTATTTTATTGAAGAAAAACAACCAAAATTTGAGCTTGAATAATAGAATTTTTATCCGACTCGGTGTCCATAATACCCTCAAGGCATGTTTGCAATTCTTTGTAAATGTAAACAGTATTCACATATTTAGACGTATAGTTCCGTCTGGTAGGGGCCGCACAATATTTTTAATTTTGGCTTGTACTTCTCCGACTGTACCTCTCATCACGGAAGCATCATCATAACTTTGAGTTATGAGTTTCTTAGGTTATTTGTCTATTCCTAACTCTCTTAGCACCATTAGAATTTCGTCTGCAATTCCATCTGCTGTGTGATTTTTTGGCATTAAAAAGCTCCAGAATCTCTCGTAAATTTCGCCATTTTTAACATATCTGATTATAAAAAACCATCTGCATTTGAGTAGATGTATCGGTTGTTTCATCGGCCTGTATGACAACATATTTTGTTGTATGAATTTTCTTTTTTAATAAATCGCCACAAACATGCATTATTGAATCCAGTAATTCGTTCTGAATTTGTTTGGAGATGCCTAGAAATAATTTATTTTTAGAGTCTTTTCAATGAGCTTCTAAAATATTGTCTTTTTCGGCTTTCAAATTTACTAGCCCTCTGAAAATGCCAGGATTTTCTAAAGTGTAGGTTTCGTCATACTCACAAGACATGCAAGGCAAGCTCAAATGCCCCACAGAATTTTATACCGCCTATTAACTTAGACAATATGTAACGATTCATTCACTTTGCAACGACTCGCAAAGTCGAAAAGCGCGATGACGAAAAACACCTGACTATTGATTAGGTAGGGCACGTGCCCACGTGCCCTTATGGACCAACCGCCACTGCATTTTATTATATTACATATTATTAAATGAAAATAACTATATAGTCTAACAATCAAATAAAAAGCTGAACTCCATTCAATCGATATAAACACGACCATGCGACGTTGCCAATTGTGAAGAAAATTTAAAAAAAGTCACTGACCAGTTTTCCGCGGAAATGTTTACATTTTGGATAAATGTTTTAAGGAAATTTTGTTTAAAATGATGTAAAGAATCATGGGTTAACTTTTAGAACTATTAAAAATCAGAACTTGGAGCAGGATTCATATTACAGGACTCACATTACAGGATCTGAACATTTATCTTCTGTTTTGTTCTAACCAAAGTGAATGCAAATTCAAGAAACCATTCAAGCAATGAAGAATACCGAACATCCTTAATTAGATGCCTTTTTCAAGAAGAAGAGGAAAAAAAAGAGACTATTCCAAAACCTCCACTTTATCTTCAGTTGATGGCAACCACCATAAACAATTAACCGTCAGGCCAAACATCTTCCATCTCGCAACGACCGAGATTTACAGTATCGATCGAGGCGTATGTCCACCTCTTTACAATTCTTCGGTAGCCATTCAATACCCTATATAGCGTCTTGTCTTCAAAATTTTTATCTCTCCTTCATACCTTGTTTGTAGCGAGATGACGAGATTTATCGTTCGTGTTCTCTCAGCTTATTTGCGAGATCTGTCTTTTCTCTTGGTCAGTGGATGTCGGACGGTTAAATATGCGCGATTCCGAAGAAATTGCTTTTGTTTTTGTACTTTTTCTTTATATTTTCATCTTTTCTTAACAGTTTTATTTATACCAAATCTGTTATACAATTAACATTTGAGTTCTGTCTTCGTCTTGAGTTTTGAGAGAGTGAATAGTTACTGTTTGGATTTGAGGGTAAAGTAAAAAGTCAGGATCTCTTTGAGAGAAATATTGTTTTTTCCAACGATTTTCTATCTTTTTATACATTTCAAAAAGACTTGTCGAACTGTGAAAATATACTCTGTTTTATCAAAGATCTCTTCATTTAATGTGAATTTCTTTCCGGCCAGCCATTTCTTCATGTTCGAAAAAAGACAAAAGTCGGTGGGGACCAAGTCCGGAGAATAGTATGGAACGACATGAATTTATAGCATAAATTGGTCAATTTCGCTGTTGTAATGGGTAACTGTACAGTTGTGGCGCAACAACACTTTTTCTTATCAATATCAGGCGGGCGTTCTTTTATTAATTGTTCGTAAAATTTGGTCAATAATGCAGTATGAAGAAAATATCTTGAGAAATCAAGAAAACATTGGCTACCTGTACAGCCAATGGAAGCGTCTTGGTGGTGTAATATACAGCCAATGGAAGCGTGATGGTGGTGTAATATACACGGTTCAGAGGATTTCTTCATATCTGGTGATGGTTTCATGAACATTGAGCAAACGTGGCAGCCATCGCATTGATAGCCTAAATGTTGTAGAATGTTCCGTATGCATTCGTTCGAGATATATATTACCTAAACAATTTCTAGTGCTTGTTTGATCACGCTGAAACCGTGTATGAACCATAAATTATAAAGGAGCAGAGTACTTTTTCAATTTATTTTCGGTTTACATAATGGTTTTTCCACGCAAAAAGTAATGTTTAATCACACATGAAATTTGCTTTTTTTAATAATAAAAATAACGACTTTATCTGCTTTCGAAGTCTTCTCAAAACAAAACTAAATGTCTTATAGGCTTGAAATTAATTGAACGTTTCTAGGAAAGTTACTTTCTGGAAATGTATTTACCTTTGCAATTACACCATCCCCTATACGAAAAGTATCTGACTTTTCATTCTATCCTTGTAAATGGCATGGTATAGAATGGAAGAACGTTTACAATTTACTGAACTGTACTATGAATATTGTTGCTCTGCAAAAAACATTCTTTCATGATGAACTGTATTTTCATTTAAAGAGGTGCAAAAGCATAAAAAAATGTGAATTGATGAAAAAAGAGATGTTATTGAACTGTTGCGACTCAAGTTGTTGGTGATAACATATAGCATCGTTTCTTAACTTGGGGGTCGCATTCAGGAATATGGACAATAGTGATATGTTCTAAAAAATTAGATCTGTATACAAAACATTCTTTTTAACACTTTTATTACCAATGAAATTCTTTGTATCGGCTAAGCGCGCTCAGGACAAATGATCCGTTTTGAATGCGCGGGCAGGTCATTTTACAAGTGCATGCAAGTGCAAGCCACATGTTCGAACTGGTAAAAGTAATATAAGAACAAGGGGTTACACAAGTCTTGTAGTCTAGCAGTTGTGCGGTATTTCGATATAAGTGTAACGGCCCATTCACACATACATGCGTCATTGATAATTTGTTATTTAGTACAAAGACAAATAGATGAACCATTTTTTTCACGATTGGAAAACGTGTTAACACGCCCGTGGGAGTTTATAAACCATTTAAAAACAAAAACGATTCTTCTTATATCACGATACTGAACAAAGGATAAATCGTCGGCGTGTTAACTGGCCGATGTAAAACTTTGATAAACGTCAAACTATCATACTGTAGTGAGAGCATCGCAACGTTTTTTACTTAACTTTTTGGCTATTTAGTGGGTAGCGATACTAAAAAGGTTGAGAAAGGATGTTATATAGTGAGTAGATCTCTGACACAGTCTAAGGTGCTGACCCTTGGAATGTAACTAATTTCCAGTCCACAGTCACAGTCTGTTTCTATTAATCTTCTGTATTTAGTTACCGATTCTTTTAATACCATTTTGAAATACAATAATATAATTTTGGAATAACTAAATACGGACAGTAAGGAAGTCAAGGCTTATTGACAGGCTGTAGCACTATAGGAACAAGATTATTAAACTATTGGATCTTCGAATGTTTGTTGCTCGGTGTAGTGAATCATCCAAAGGAGTTATTGGTCCTTACTTCTTTAAAAATGAGGTTGACGATGTAGTTAGCGTCGGAGGTTTTTAGAAATTAAATAATGTATCGCATAGTTTAATACATTATAAATATGAAAAATAAATTCAGCATAAAGATGAGCGTAAAATATTATAGCTTTCTAATATAAAAACAAGTAACCAAAATATATTTAACTGAGGAAGCTGATATTTGATAGAAATTCATTTAAATAAATAAACTAAGATTTATATCTAAATTTTTACTATATTTAAAGTTGTATATATAACAATTGTTTCGATACGTTTTTCAAATATGAACTACGACGATTGTATGATAAGTACTTGACAAGAAACAAAACATTTTTATATGCAAAATGTATTTTATTTTTCAACGTAACCACCTTTCAGTTCGATAAACTTAGTTCAATGTTTTTTTATCTGTTGTATCCCCTTAAAAATACGATCTTCTTTGGTGCAGATTTGTCTCGAAAAACCCGCTATTTGAACTGTTCTTTGGTCTCTGATGTACTGTGATGAATCCATGTTTTGTCAACAGCTATGAACCGACATAAAAAAATAATCCGATTGCTTTTTAACATCGTTAAACATTCTTTTAAAGTTGACACACTTGTGTATTTATAGTCAAGTGGAAGCAATCGCTGTACCCATCTTGCAGAAAGCTTTTTCATATCCATATGAGTTGTTAAAATATTCTGTACCCGTTCAATTAAGATGCCCGCAGTTTCAGCAATCTCACGCATTTTCACTCTCCGATCGTTTATCACGATATCGTAAATTTTTTCAATCATTTCTGAAATGGCGACCTGACGACCTGGACGATTTTCATCAAAAATGTTTTGTACGGTCGCGTTTAAATTTAGCTGTCCAATAATTTATGGTTGATAACGAAGGCGCAGAGTCCCCATAAACTTTACTGAGCTCCGTTTTAATCTCAGCATTTGTTTTCTTTTTCAAAAACAAGTATTTTATCACTGCTCGATATTCAATTTTTTCCATTGGTGAAAAATCACAAAAGTTGTTCTATTTAAATAGTTGCCATTCACAAATTAAAACACGCAGCGACTTGACAGTATGACAAGGAGAAAGGTTATGACTTTCAATTCCTTCAGTGAAATTTAGTTCATGACATCAATGAACTCAAAACATCTTTCACGAAGTGGACATTTTGGAGTATGAAGAATAAAAAAAGCAGCATATCTAGTGAACACTCTCCTTGGTAGATGACGCTCGACAATTGAAGTGAATCTTCGGAAAAATATAGTAATCGTTGGGAGTAAATTCCGTGCATGTGAAAGCACTTCGAATCGTACTCAAGAATGATGAAAGCAAACTTTTAATTTGCCTAGATGTGTCCTAGAACCTTTAGCCTGAATAGAACCTAAATTGGTTGAGCTGTGAAGTGTATTATTCTTCGGTTAAGATTTTGGGGTTTAAATCCCAGAAAATGCTACTGACGACTTTGCCTGTAGACCACTATTTGGTCTGCTACTTTGTGTCTGGTGTGTAATGACAAATACATGTTTTATTTACTATTCAGCAGAAGCGTATTCTAATCTAAATATAAATGTTCATAAGAAGTGTTGGTTCAGATGTATCTTTGGTCGATTGTTGGTGAACATAGTACACAGGGAGCAGAAGGTCTGTTCATTCTCAAAATATCGTTAAAATGTAGTGGACACTATTCAAGTTCGTGTACCTTCAGTTAGCGCTCATTTAATACGACGTTGTGAACTGTGACAATTTTGTCGGTCGTAGTGGTATTTGGTCGTCTCAAGATCATCTTCAATGGATTTTTGAATACAAATCACGTTTAAATTCAACCCACTTTCTTACTCTCGAAAATGACAGGGAACATTCTTTTAAGGTAGAATCTAACCCGTGACGATCTCTAACCTTAAAGTGGACTCGCGTAAAATAAAGAACACATCTGTTGATGTTGATCCCTACTGAAAGATCAGACATTTAATTTAAATCACTTCATAGGATAATTATATAAAATAAAGTCTGTAGATTGCAAAAATATTTTATTAATAACCGTTCAATAGTAAATGCTTTTTCCGCTAATAATAATTTATTATTTTTATGATTATTCAGGATATTAAGTGAGCCAAGAAACTATTTTAATTACTATAACTGTTCCTACTAAACCTTTAAATAATAAAAAACCGCAGTGTTGAATATAAATCAATAACATAAGGTTGTAACATATTTTTGCTGAATTGTCAGTTTTATAAAATACTACAATTATTCTGATTGCTACCGTTAATTAACAACTCAAAGCCTTACCATTCTTTTCTTGGATATTAAACCTTAACAATGACTATGATTTCAATATTATAGAGCGTGTTAACTTGATGACAGCGCAGTTATGTCATTACGTCAAGTTTTACGACTCCTAATGCTTTTAAATAACTTGAACAAACTGTCGCCTAGGAGTTACGAGGGTTACACTGAAACTTTTGATATACGTTAAAGCGAGTAACTGCACTATATAACTACAGTCTTAAAATATTATATCGATGTCCTACGTTTTCTGCTTTTTAAGTTAACTGTGATGAAGCATGTTAGTTTTATATAATTGGGCCATAAAGCAGTACTGCGGGTAAATAATACACTAGGTGGTTATGTGACTTTTACTGATGCCGCAGATCATAATACATTTATGCTAATAAAATATAGAAGGAACACCAGTTATTATGGTGGTTAGTGCAGAGTATTTGATCTGTATACACTATATAATATAGATCGACCTATAAGTGGACTACAATGTATCAAATGATTAAAATTATATATCTTTTTAGATCTAAGAACTGCAATGTATGATTAATGAAGCATTAATGTTTACAAATAGTTTGCGTTGAATTATTTGAATGCTTGGAAGTGAGGTAAGAGAAACCAGATAATTTAAAACCGAATAATTTAAAATTATAAATAATAAAATTTATATATATATATATATATATATATATATATATATATATATATATATATATATATATATATATATATAGTGACGGATATAAGAAAAAGAAGGTTGAAATTCTATGGATATATCAGTAGACTCCCACCGACAAGACTCATCAATAGAATTCTTATATGCATACAAGGAATTATGTCAACAGTACCATAGATCGCGCAAGTCAGAGCTGATCTGGGAAAGACACAAATGGACCCGACAGAGATTGAGGATAAAAGAACATACAGAAACAAAATACATATGTGGAACGTTGCATCAGAGAGCGAAGTTTCGAGGAGATCGGGGACAAGGTGGACGGAGAAGAGAAAAAGAATCCACGGAGAAAGAATGAGAGAGTTGTGGGGGATCAGAAAGAACACTCTAAAATGAGTCAGAATGCTTTGCTTGATTCAACCGGGTCTATACGCACCTAATAAGTAATTATCATTTGTCAGTTCAACCGCGCAGTTTATGAATCGCTATTTTTTTTTTAGGTTGGTACAACCATATTTGACATACATGTTTGAGCGCGATATATTAAGACATGTAAGTTTGAGCGCGATATGTTAATTAGTGTGTGTTTGGCAGATGTTTGTGCCACGAAAAATTACTCTGCCATTTTTTAATATGGGTTAAAAATTGAACAATGGATTTGTGTGAAATTTAGTGTTTTCAAAGGAACCTATGGGGATTCTACTATCCTAAGAACCAGAGTATTTGAGTCGCATAGATTCGCAGAAGCAGAAGTGAAGGGCGTGAGATCGTTTGAAAATTCGCCCCTTGCAAAAAAAATAAAAGCAAGCTGAAAATGCAAGAAAATTTAAAAAATGTTGTGAAACGTTTACATGAGATTATTCTCATATATATATATATATATATATATATATATATATATATATATATATATATATATATATATATATATATATATATATATATATTTAACCTTTTTTTTGGTCGATGACTAGAGGCGAACGCATATGTTTCATCTCTTGATGTTAGACTCTTCAGGGTACTTACACATGTTCCCCCACCAAGAATAGGGATATCCAATCCACAGTCAACTACCAATGTTTTCGCCGACTTCCCGTCAGATGGCGTATATATGCTCATTGAATGCTTTCCAGATATATATATATATATATATATATATATATATATATATATATATATATATATATATATATATATATATATATATATATATATATATATATATATATATATATATATATGACCTTTCAGGTATGTGTTTCAAATCCTCCCATAAATAGTTGGTTATTATTTCATGATATCTTTGTGCTTTGCCAAACCATGTTGCCAACCATAAGCAAGCTCATCTTCAAAAACATGAATTACTACTAGATCATATCATAGTTTTTAAGGATGTAATATTAGTTTTGCAATGTTTATTGGATTTTTTCACTCTATAAACCCAATATCCATCTCATTGTTAAAAACATATAATATATAATATATATAACATATAATATATAGAACGGACATTTTCATAGGCAACGTGAAAACAAATTGTTCATTTCATATGAGTTAAGAAGTTTCAAAGTCTATCGAATTTGAACATTGGTAGTTCCTTATTAAACCTTATTGAATTATAATATACTGGGATGGTTTTTTTGTACATACGTAGTTCTTTTTTTTTGAAGATACTGAAGGACATTTTGTAATTGAAGAGTTTTATAATGGCATAATGTAGATGTCTCATTCTCAATCCAAAAATAGAACAACTATATCCTTCGAGACAACTTACATTTGAACAGACATGTTTCGAGGAAGACTAATTTGTCGATTCCTTGTTATCATCTGGTCATCAAGATCACTGGATTGAACTGATTATTTTTTCTGTTTTGTAGATTTTATCTTATTGATTGGGTATAATTTGGGCAATTTAAATTAATAATCACTAAGACATAAACCAAGAGATGTCACTTAAACATGAAGATGTTAAGGAACTCATTATCAAAGGAGCTTAAGTTTATAGTATTCAAGGATAAAAATATACTTAATAATATGCAAGGATAACAGGATAGCATGTCATTTAGGAAAATGAGCAGCGCAGGTGAAAAATAATTCTTACTTCAATTAAAGATAGAGAGAAAAATTTAGTTTTTTTTACATTTCAAAAAATATTATAGCGACCCTCGTATTTTAGAAAAATCGTTATGGATCCAAGACCACAATAAATAAAAGTAAAGACGCTATTTATTAGCAATTATACACGCCCTTGCTGACAAAATTACTATTATTAGTTTTTACTGAAGCACTAAGTAGTACTGTATTTGCAAACAATACCTTCAAAGCTTTGAATATGTGTCCAGGTGCAACATTAATTCATAGGCGTAACATAAAAATATTCCGCCGATGATGAAATAGTATGGCAAGGGTGTGCCAACCAAAGAATTAGCAGATTTTTTCATTAAACCGTATTTAGTTGAATCATAAAAATATTAATCGAAATTACATAACAATATTTTAGAATAACAACTAAGTTTGTAAGAAGTGACGTGTTTCTTGAACATTTTTCTATTTATCTTTGTCTACTTCATTTAAATTTTTTGATTTTCAATTATTTTTGTTTAATTTTTTTTTTCATTTATTCCTCTATCTGTCTGATTTTGTTTTGTACTTATTATTTATGTGTTCGATTTTTGTCATTTTAAGTTATGAGAGAATAAAAAGGATAGATTTTAGGATGGCAGCTAATTCAGTTTGTTGGATGATTAGTAATTGTTTTAGGAGATTCTTTAAAATTTTTTTTCTGGTTTAAAAATGTGTAGTATTTAGTATAGTGGGCGTGGGCCTAGCAGTCCCACTCCAGAAAACAATTGCTGCTACGAAACTGGAAGGTATGTAAATAGAACAATGAGATTCATATTTTTATTTAATTGAAAGTACAATTCTATATTGTCTCCTTCAAAATAGTTGCCTTGGGAAGCAGTACTGGAACTCAGATACTAGAATCGCCTTCAGCTGGTCGGTTATGTTGGAAATCGGAAAAAGTCTGGTGAATAAGGGGGCTGTTGAGCCACAGTGATGACTGTGGTCGCTTGATAACTGCGGTCACTTGATAACTGAATCGCATTGTGTTGATGCAGAATCCGGGTGTTCTTGATGTTCGATTTCACACGAACGACCCTTTTTAGTTGTTCAAAAACTCGTCAGTAAAATTGCTGATTTACCGTTTGGCTTTGAGGTAGATATTTGTTATGGGTGATCAAAAAAGCAAATTAACATGCTTTTGGTTTTTGACTTGCTTATTCTGGCTTTTTTTGTTGTGGTGAGGTTGGAGTGTACCATTTCTGGGTCTGGCGCTTTGTTTCCGGGTCATATTTAAATATCTAAGACTCGCCAATCTAGTAATGATAAGTTCTAAAAAAGGATAATTTTCAATCCCCCATTTTCCCTTTTGTGCAGATCTTTTTTCCTCATCCCCAAATCCTTGGTCACATTTGGTTTGTGTGTATTTGGTGAGATTGTGGTACTGTGTGAGGTTGTGATCAATCGATGATCATAATGTGCAACATTCCGGATTATGTGGACATTTTAATCACTCTTTATTACAAACTTGAACACCTGAGCACTGACAAAATTCTGTTTCCATAGATCTGTAGAAGTTTTATAAAAATTTCCCTCGAACTCTGTCCAAGCTTGATACAAAACTTGATAGCACCTCGTTGCTTGAACGTATTGTCATTCATTTTCAGAACGCACTAAAAAATCTGGTTTACAAACACAATTGTTATGGTCCATCAAGTGATTGTAAGAAGTTCAAACTCCTACGGAAAAGGCACCAAGTGTCCTGCCACCTCTCCTACCCCTCCAATCCTTCCTAAAGGGAAGGTGATAAAATGAATCGTGTTGCCAGATCGAACGCAAGGCCACCAGTCTCATTGTCTTGCTTTAACATCCTCAGATTAGATTAATTAAATATATCATTTAGTTGAAGGCAAAATTTGAAGGAAGTCAAGGTTTACTAGCGAACAGTAGCTCCACAGGAAGAAAATAAAGAAGATTATTTAGAAGTGGTATTTTGGCGGTCGTAAAACGTGAGTAAGTGGAATTAATAGCTTAATTCGAAAGAAACTGAATTCCTGGTTTATGGGATGTGATTTTTCATTTCAAGAGCATACAGATCATCAACCGCTTAGGAGAAATGGGAATATTTTAATTAAGTGAGATTCTAGAATGCTCAAAATTGAAGAAGAGCAGGCATTGAATGTTGAAGGAGCACAAACGATGCTTTAAAACTGAATTTTGTGATTGGTTAGAAGAACAAGGCCTTTACTCTGGAGGTCCAAACTGTTTCTCGCTGCAAGTCATTTGGACTGTAATATTACCGACCGGTACTTCTAATCACTGAACAGTGGCGATCATCAGCATTGATTACAATGATGTAGAGTTATAGTGATGATTGATATAATGTAGAGTGTGTATAAGAAGAGTTAGACGGAGACATGTTCAATGGCATGTACATCGAACAATAAAAGCTAAGGTATGTGGTGTAATTGCTTATAGAATGTAGTCACTTTAGTCTCCATTAGAAACAATATTATAGCGCAAATTTTGCCTGAACGGCGGGCAGAGTTTCTTTGTATTTTTATGAAAAGGCCCAGGTGAATCTGATAATTTAAATAATATATATTTAAATTATAAGTATACTTAGGATATATGGTAAAATCTTAGGAATCTAGTCTCAGCTTGGATATATACGTATGAGCCCGAAAGTAAATAGCAGTGAACTGTAAGGGTCTTTCAAAATGAGCCGAACCCAACAAAATTCAACAGAACCCAAAAACCCAACCCAACAAAAGTACCACTAGAGAATCGTAGAATGGGTAATTCTGAATAGTATTCAGCCATTTGTTTGCCAGAAGTTTGCTTTGAAGATATAGACCAGAGACGCAATATCATTTTTCACCATGACAACGCGAGCTCTCACACATCGGACCGAAAAACTCAATATTTGACCGATCACAACATTGAATTGATGCGTCATCCGCCGTACAGTCCTGATTTGGCACTCAATGATTTCTTTTTATTCCCGTCCGTAAAGAACGTGGTCAACGATTTTCCATGCAAGAAGAAGGGATTGATGCGTTTAAAATGCATGTTTTGGGTCAATTGAGGTCAATTGGAATGGGAAAAGTGCTATGAAAATTGATTCAAACGTATGCAAAAGTGTATCGATCATCGCGGGGAATATTTTGGAAAACAATAAAACTATTTTCAATGATAAATATTTGTTTTTATTAATTATTCTGGATACATAAATAGCAACTCTCCTATTATATAATTTATTACCCTTACACTAAAAAAAAAGGATACAATTATTTACCAATCAAAGACATGGTTAATAAAGAGTATCACGTATATACCATTCTGTTATGGAGCCCTTTTTTTTTGGCAGATTTGTGACAGTTTGAGTTTGTATGTTTTGTAGTGCAGACGTGAACATTTTAGTATGGGTAAATACCCGCTAAAATGTAGTGACATTGTATAAATAAAACCAAGTTGTCTAATTTCCACTTAAATAAGTGGCAATTAGACAAATTTGTTTCATTTATACAATTTAATGTGAGTTTCTATCAAGAAAATGCCGATACTATCCTTAGAGTAGTGAAATTGTTGTAATTTACATCAAAAAAATATTATTGCAATTCAACGTGAATTTAGGTGAAAATATCCTAATCGTTTGGTGCCTCATAAACTGATAAATTCTAGTTTATTCAAGCAATTTTAGACATTGGAAACAGTTAGGGATATGTCCAGCATCAAAGCTCCGACAACATTGCGAAGCGCTGAAAATATTGCACGTGTGGAAGAGTTTCTAGAAGCGTCTATTCGTCGAAGTGGTGCACAATTAAGAATTTCGCCTTGCAGTCTACGTCAATCCTTATCAGATTTAAATTATTCAAGATCTGTTGCTTACAGACAATAATAAGCGTTTGGAATACTGTAATCGCCTATTATTGTGTCATCCTAAATGTCATCATATAATGCCATCATAAACCACGTCTATTGATATTTAAATTGACAATTTTCATGAAAAAGTGAATTGACGGTTACGATGACAAAATAGGCCTGACAAAAGTAATGGAAAATAAGTTAAAAAGGGCACAAAGTTGCATTGCTGTTAATGCCCCATATTTGATTGACTTAATTTTTAAAAATTAGTTAGCATACAATTTAAACTCGAAGAGATTTATCACTACACAACAAATTACTAATTTTTAACTACTCTACGCGTACTTCGCTAACTATGTTATCATCATCAGGAGCTGATTCAATCACAGAATCACGTCTTGATGATGATATCACTGTTAGGGAAATGCGCGTCGAGAAGAAAAAAAAGTGATGTGGTAAAGTAAGTTTAGTGGTAAAACTTTTCGAGTTTAGTTTTTCACACTGAAGGTTTCAATAGAAGAACTGACAATATTTAAAAAATAAATAAACATATTACAGAAAAAAAGTCTGTTTTGTTTTTTTTAATGTTAAAAATAATTTAAATAGTAGCGTGTTACCTGCCTCATTCGTCATATGTTCTAATTTACTACGGAAAATAAGATTTAATGAGTCTCACGAGACAGCTGCAATTTCTTTTTGAAAGCATGTAGTTCTTTTGTGTTGTAATACATGTTAAATATAAATAGTGAGATTTCCATTTCGAGTGTTAAAATGTATTGATTTCCCCCTACACCACTGTCTCTTCTACTTGTTGACAGGGTTTCCTTTCTCTTTTTCTCGCCGTCTTTATCTTTTATAAAAAGCCAATCCCCGTGATAAATATTCTTTGAAACACCCCTACTGGTCGAAATCCCCCATCTGAGGTGCGTAATATACCAGATTTGTAAAGGAATATTTCCCGTTTTTTTAAGGTTCAGCTTACTTTGAAAATTACATATTTGTTTTTTATTCAATTGTGGCTTTTTGTTAAGGACTATGTAATTTGGTTTAGTTTTAAAGCACAATGCTCCTTCAGCAATTTATTGTGAAAATGATAATTATTAATTTAGTGGAATAATTATCAATAATATTATCTCAATTCTTGGAACTTTTACTGTGAAACACTAAACTTAAAGAGATTTATCACTAAACACAAAATCACTTGTTTTTAAGATCTCGATGCGGATTTCGCAAGCTATGTTGGCATCATCGGGAAATATCTCGATCTAATTCTAATACCAAACTATAGTCTATTTACATAAATAAGTGCACATTGAAGATTCCAAGATCTGGAATGGTGAACAAGTTATCCATGCGTTACACTAATATTTCAAAAAGTTGACTGTATGGAACAGATGTTTTATTCCGATTAATACTTTTCTTTCATGTTCTAATTTGTATGCTTTCATATGTATCGAAAACCTAACTATTGTCCACAGTTCTAACAAATCTTAACTAATGCAACACAAGAATTATCATTTCTCCCATATCTTTTCCCATATATTTATATTGGTTTACATTGTAATTTGGATTTTCCAGGACTTCTTTTTACCTTATTTGTATTATCTCTCACAAAGATAATACTATACACTCCAACACATACGTCTTTGATTGGTGTTACAAAATTCCATGATTTATACTTCAAAGTGCTTTCACATGCACCGTATTCACCGGATTTATCTTCTAGGTATTACTTCTTCTTCTCACCTGAATAAATGCCTCGTTCGATGCAGCAGATTTACTTACAATGATTATGTCAAAATTGAAACGATTGTTGATATATATCTATATATATATATATATATATATATATATATATATATATATATATATATATATATATATATATATATATATATATATATATATATACAGGGTGTTTGGTGCATCGTTTGCTGTTATATATATATATATATATATATATATATATATATATATATATATATATATATATATATATATATATATATATGAGGGGTCTCCGATATGAGGGGTCTTTTGCTATCTCCTCAGCCTCCATTAAGCATTATTGGACCCACATGTTTTTAATGTTATTTATTTAATTCTTTATTTGAAAAATTCCAAAAGTCAGCATTGAAACTTGAATTAAAAAAGAAGTTATTGAATAGCCTCCAAATTATTTTTTTTATTTTAATGTGTAATGTTTTAGGAATCTATGGGGTCTATGGCAAAGTTTGCTTTATGGGGTTTAATGCAAAACTCTATGGGGTCTACGGAAGAAGTAAAAATAAATTTAAAGCTCAATTTTGAATTGCATATCAAAAAAACTATAAGCGATTATGGTCTTCAAATTTTTTAAAAAAATATCTGTTTTATCCTCTTTCTAACGGTATGCATTAACGCCATAAAAACGTTTTACTAACTCCACTAATTTGCTAACTTTGTGTATCGGGACGCATTAAGCTGGTATTCGATATTACATATTTGTGTAAATAACATATGCTAAGTAGGTAGAAAATGCTATCTCACTCTTGCGCAGTGAAGTCTGGCTGCTATATTTTTCTTACGTAGGGTTTCTTACATATGGAACGTGTGGTGGGTAGAAAAGCGTCTGTTAGGAAAACTTTCTTGATAGATTCTTTGCACTTCTCGTGCCACACCATTGGCGCTTCCATACGTCATAAAAATGTTCGCGTATTCTTCATTAGAAAATGCAGCAATCATCAAATCAACAAAATATCACAAAAACACTAACAAAACTAAACAATAACTAACACAACTCAACAAAAACAAATAATACAAGTAACAGAATTAAAAGATTAACGGCGCTGCGTTGAAACAACTAATGCGTTAATGAGCAAAGACAGTCAAATCTCGACTAAAAAAATTGAAACCACGCACGCGTTTTTTGAGCTGGTTTTCCGCTTACCTAATGAAAGAGAGAGACAGTTGGTTGTATGAGGTACATAACAGTTTTTACCTGCTTTGCGCGTGTTGTTTACACAAAAACAAGTTTTTATGTAAAAACAAGTTATTAATGCGTCTCGATACACAAAGTTAGCAAATTAGTGAGGTTAATAAATCCTTGTTATGGCATGAATGCATACCGTTAGAAAGAGGATAAATCAGAGTTTTTTTTAATAGAATTCGAAGAACATGATACCTTTCAGTTTTTTTATATGCAATTTAAAGTTTAAAAGCTAAAGTAGTAAAGTTTAAGAGCTTTAAATTTATTTTTACTTCTTCCAAAAATTTTGCGATTTCATAAAAAAGTAGATGTCGCTTGCATGTATTTTTGTTTTTCATAGAACCCTACAACATTACACATTAAAATAAATAAATAAATAAATAAATAAATAAATAAATAAATAAATAAATAAATAAATAAATAAATAAATATATATATATATATATATATATATATATATATATATATATATATATATATATATATATATATATATATATATATATATATATATATATATATATTCTTTTAAAACGAACTTATAATATAAAGGTCTTGTCCTTTAGCAAAGTCAACCAGCCTGTCATCTCTATTGTCTCGCTCACCACTTCCATATTGGCCAGTTGTATTTTCACCAATTTTGCTTTTCCGATTCTAGCATTAAAGTCACCCATCAGAATTTTGTACCTATACTTCTCCTTGTTTAGAAGTTGAGTTCTTTCATCATAAAATTCATCAATTTGCTCATCCCTATAACTTATAGTTGGTGCATAAGCTTGGATGATTTGAAGCTTAAACTTTTTATTTAGCTGAATGATGTATTGGGTTAGTAGGTCAGATATAATTTAAATTTTACTACACTGTGTTCCAGCTTTCGATTGATGAGGAACCCCCACATGATCCATTCTCCGCACCCCGAGGCTAGAGTACGTGACCAGTTGATTCTAGTTTGATTAACTCTTCGCCTTTCTTCATGCTTTACATAGTCCAATAATATCCTAATGAATGTTGTCAAGTTCGAACAATAGTTCTTGCAGTTGAGTCTCCATTTTCATTGTCTGTATATTAAGCGTAGTAATTCCAAAAGTTTAATAACAGTTTGATCTAACACTGTGATTCTCAGCACCTCTGCCTTGGGGCAGGTCTTCCTCCTGCTGTAGGTAGTTGCCCCTTGGCCTCCGGGGAATGGGGGCCGTGTTTGAGGTTGTACTGGCATAATAAAATACCATGTTGAAAGCATGGATCGTAATATGTCACGCTGGTCCAATGCGGGTTGGCATATTTTAGAGCAAGTTAGTCCGAGGCGTCTGCCTTGACATGTCCGCTAGGGGTGACCCTTCCAGGAACTTACGCTCCAGTTGGCATAGCTCAAAGCTTGTCTTCCTCAAATCCCTTTACCACTCCAAGGCATGATTCAGAAAGGGGGACTATCCAAATCCATCTTAGATTCGCAGATGATATCGTTCTTCTTTCACAGGACCCAAAGAAGGTGCAAAGACACATACAAGAGCTGCAAAGGGCTGGAGAACCATTTGGTTTGAAAATAAAGCAGAAAAAGAGCCAGGTCATGTTCAACAAATTTGTTAAGGGTAAAATGCTTTCTTTTTAGGAAAATATTTAGAAGCTGTGGATCACTACTTATATCTTGGGCAGAAGATTTCAATGGACGGGAATGCCGCCGGGAGGTGGAACGACGTGTTAAATGTGGTTGGCAGGCATTTAGCAGAATCAACATAGTATTTAAAAACAAACTACCACTTTGCCTTAAAAGTGCCCGCTCTGCGTGTCCTGCCCGTTATACATATGGAAAGATGTATGCTTGGCATTACTAGATGGGACAGAAAACCCTGCACATGGATCAGAAAACAAACGAAAGTGAGTAACATAATTGGAAGAGTAAAATAATTGAAATCGAGGTGGGCAGGTCATATAGCGAGGCGATGGGATAAAAGATGGACCAGGGTGATCCTCGATTAGATACCGCTTGAAGTCCACGGAGAAGACCAAAAACACGATGACTCATGGCATCATTAAGTATATTGGACCTGAATAGCAGAGGAACGCTCAGGACCGCAAAAGTTGGAAATATGCTGAAATATGATTAAAAATATGGAATCTCCTGCAGACTTCTTTCAGGGTAACGTAAACATTATTTCCACCAAGACAGTTCTGTAATGGAAAATATATATCAAGGTAAATGGAGCCCCAGTTTTGCTGATTAAGACTGGCTGATTAATACCTACTTAAATAAGGGAATTCACATAAATAAAATATCAACAAAAACATTCTAAGGTGAGATTATGATTAATAATTATATCTCTGTCATTAAAATTTGTTTTGCAACAGTACTTGCTTACCAGCGTAAGTATTCTTGTGTAAAACTAATATGTTACCTCAATTTTACACAACAAAAATAAATTGACTCTATTTACATGTTACTGTTCACACATGTTTTTGTTATTGGATACATATGTTTACAGTCTTCGAAACAGTTTTTATATTCGATTTCAGGCATTTCCTTCAAAGCGGCTACATAACTCTCTTGATTGGTTTCTATGGAATCAATACATGTTTCGATTTTAAGGAAAACATGACAAATAATTATTGTGATGCGATGCTGCTATATCGTGATGTAAAAACCATGAATTGTTTTGTCACAAATTTGAACATTAATATTTACAATGTCTCTAATAATCGGCGATTACTCAGCACCAGATCCTTCATTTTAGTACTGTTTTTTCCATTGGTTGACGAGGAATGTCTTCATGAATGAGAAACGTTTTCGGTTTCTTCTCTTTCATCACTAAAGTCCTTGTACACTATTTTTTTTAACACAGTTTCATTGCCGTAACATTTTTACACCAGCACAAAATTCTTTTCTCGATTAATTTAACCATTTTATAAAATCACCGACAAGAATTTTAAACAATTACAAAATACGTTGTAATTTCTAACGTAATAAGAGCAATGATATGAAACTTCTGTCAGATCTTAAGCATAGCCATACCAACATAAAAAATGGTTGTATTGATATGTAAAGCGCGCGAACTAAAAAAGATAAAAAATATTATTTTCGAATATTCAAAATTTATTGTTACGAATTTTGAATGTCTGACCAAGCCGACTTCTATGTAAATGAGATATGTGCTTCTTTTTATTGTTTGCAGAAACTTCGGTCAACTGTCAAGAGCAGTCATGTTAACTTATAGAATAAAAAGTTGTATCGATACGTAAGGTACACGAATTATCAAAACAAATGTCAGCAAACATTTTGATCAGGGCAACTTTGTGATTTTTGCAGTATATTACCTCAGTCTTACACACTCAACTACGCCGAAACCATTCAAAATATTTAAAAAATATTATACGTTTTTCATTACATATCTTTTTTAACATATGTTAATTGGTTGTAGAAACATTCTTCTGCATGTCATAGTTATCTCTACTGACTACCTAATAGTATGTTCGTTTTATACTCCAACAAAAGATAAAAAGAAATACAAAAAAAACAAACTAATCATTAAGAATAGTGCGCTAACAGAAGTTGTGTTAAGTTTACAAAAGATATTTAATTAATTGTTTTTCCGATTTGGAGACAATCAAGTTCGAAATCAACGCCAAGACAAAGACAATTAAGAAAGATCACCGGAATTTGCCGATCGGAATTGTCCAATCATTAAATTGACAAGTCACGTGTGCAAGGTTCTGAGAATGTTAAAACAGATTTTTTTGTCTTTTTTAATGAGATAAACGTAAAGAGATATTAAAATTTTTATGTTACAATGTTTGCGAAAAATATTTATCAAGTGATATGACGATTTTGGTATCGTTGTTATTGACTGTAGTTTTTGATGATATTTTACCATCTTTCTACAAGTGTTAATTGTAGATAATCGAAATGAGGATAAAAGATATTATACAATACCAGGATATTTCCTTTATTTTTTGATTGTAAACGCTTAGAACCTTCGCAATAATAATATTATTATTATGCTATTTTAAAACGTTTTTAGACGTTGTCCTTGTATAATTTTTTTTCTAACTTCCTATTCTAATTCTTGTAGATTTCTAACATTAATTGTTTTTACAACGACTTATTTCTAACGATTTCAACGATTTTATTTTTGGCCTTCTTGGAAGCTTTGGAAGCGTTTTCGCTATCTTCTGGCATGTTTGCGGCGTAAAATCCACTGATTTGGCTGTTCCTTTATTTTAGTATATATTGATGAATACAAGTCTTAAATTAACAGTCGCAAGTCTCTTTAGAAACCTCTTCGGATTTGGGTTTAAAATATGCCTAGACGCCGTTCTGAAGGGGTCACTCGATTCCTTTTGGTTTACACTCGAGTCGGTTATACTTTTTCGGTTTACACAACAGCCAAAATTTCCTTTTTCTATGATGGTAATCAATTGGCTTCAAATCCATTCAGCTTTACTATAATGAAAAATACTTTTGAGAAATACAATCATCTTTGTGATCGCACAACCATTTAGCGGAAAAGAATCTGACTTTTCACTCTATCTTCGTATAATTGCATCACTATTCCGTAATATATTCCTTGTATGTTATATGTTGGTTGGTTTGTAGGATTATTATTAATAATTTTCATACAAAATTTAGTTCAGTTCGTAAAAAGTGTTGTTCATAATTAATTTTTTTTCTAAAATAGTTGCACCCAAATTATTACCTCTTGTTGCTTTGTACATTCTAACAGTGTCAACAAAGTGCAGCCGCAGCATGTCGTTTGTACGCGGAAAGGTTTTCTTTATGAAATCATCCGGCTGCGCGGATGTTTGTAAATTTAGTTACAAGGCCTCGCAACGCAGGGTACTTAAAGGCACAACGAGGAGGTCACGCTGGAAGACCTCCTCCACGTGAAATGGTAGAGATTGAGGAAAGAATTTTAGAAATTGTCGAGACGAGCCAAAAACGAGTACTAGGTCTATAGCAGGTCAAGTTGAAATTGGTCATAGTAAACTGTGGAAGACTATACGACAAGAACACTTTTATCCCTATCATTATCAACGGGTACAAGCGTTACAATCCGAAGATTATCCTAGAAGAGTTGAATTTTGTCAGTGGTTTTTACATCATTACAACAAAATTTTAACCAAATTTAGTTTGGTTATCGATGAGATCACAGTTACAAGAAATGGAGTAAATAATTTCCACAACAACCATATTTGGGGAGTAGAAAATCCGCATGCTGTAAAAAGAACCCATTTTAGCATATATTTCCCGTAAATGTTTGGGCTAGCAAGTAAATGGCATGCTTATTAGGCCTTTCTTTTCTCCATATTGACTGACAGGTGAAAATTATTTAAACCTCCTCCAAAATAATCTGTCACAATTATTATAAGATATTCCTTTAAATGTTAGATAGAATATATGGTTTCTACATGATGGAGCTCCACCACATTTTAGACGAGAAGTTCACGAACATTTAAATAATGAATGTATTAAATAATGAATTATATAAACGAATTTCCTGACATATGGATAAGGCGCAATAAACTCATTTCTTGACCTGCACTGTTTAAAAAAGTTAGTTTATCACGATGGAGAAGTAAATACTATGAAAGACCTACAACATCGCATCGAAAACGCTTGTGATGTTAGTGGTGGTAAATGTTGACAAATTTAATGTTGACAAATTTTGAACAATTTTTGTTACATGTAACATTTTTGTTTTTGTTATTTTGCGACTTTTATATAAATGATTTTTGGTAAAATGACGTATTTTTACGAGTTCAACAACATGTTAAAATAAATGACTCAATTTTGAAAACACCCTATATATATTGGGCTTCCTAAAGCTCCAACCCTTCGTCCACGTCGCAGGAAGCGGACAATCACTGAACCCGAATATTTATTTCATGAACAGACGGTTAACAGGGCTCTGGCAGAAAAAACCCAGGTCGCATATGCAGTGGCAACAACTGGCAATCTGGTCGGCATCTGTTCAACCAGAGGGTGCGGCTGTACACCTCGCTCCAGGAATTAACAATCCCTGGTAACCAATCCACCCGTCGACAGACCACAACCTGGTTTTCGGATTCTGGGGAACCTGGACTTTCATGATCTCAAAAAAGGTCGGAGCTTTCCGGCAAATTTCCACAGAAAACACCTACATATATTGGCATCTTCAACAAAAGATACTTCTTCTTGCCCTGCAACAAACACGCATCACGGATGAGGACACGGTAGACTAACTATGGGAACTATCGCATATTCAAAAGCAGGACAGACAAACGAGTTGCCAGGGGTGCTTCGCTTCTGGGCATGGCCTTTGTGGTACATAAAGGGATAGTTAACTCTATTAAGGAAATCACGTCCATACACAATAGGCTAATGGCAATGCGTATACAGTGCGCCAATAAAAAATACACCATGATCAACGTACATACCCCCACAAACGGAGACAACAAGAAAAACCCCAAGTCTACAGAGAAATTCTGGGCAACACTAGAGAAGCTAATGGTAAAGGTCCCAAAAGATGACGTCAAAATTGTACTGGGCGACTTTAACAAATCGGTAGATAAAAAATCCATCAGAAAACAGTGAAATTCCCTGGTTATAAATTTACCAATAAGAACGGCACAAGACTCATCGAACTATGCTAACAAAATAACCTTAAGATCAAGTCAATATCCTTAAGAAAATCTCCACAAAAACATAAGACATGGAGATCGCCTATACAACAGATTGGAGAATTCCAGATAGACCATGTTGCGATCTCATACCCACAACAAAGAGAGATTCAAGATGTCCAAGTCCGCAGGGGCGTGAACATTGATTCAGACCACTACCTAACACGAATCAAAGTCAAGTTCAACCCAAGGAGAATTCATCACAAGAAAACACATCTACAGGAATTCGATACAAAACAGATCAAGGAATCCAACATAACAGAGGAATGGGAAAAGGAACAGGCAGACACATGGAAAAAAATCCACAAAAAGCACAGGAACTGATGCCATTGAAAAAGAACACAAAACACCCTTGGTGGGACTCGCAATGCGAAAGTGCATTGCAGCGACGCAAACGAGCATTTCAGGAATACAACACTAAAAAATCCCAACAAACAGAAAAATTACCAGATTAATGGAAATGTGCTCTTATCCAACCGCCGCACAAGAAGAAAGACAGAACATGTGAACAACTACAGAGGAATCTCCTTACTACAAGTCACTTATAAAATCCTCTCAGCATGCCTTCTCCAGAGAATACAAGAACAATTAGAACACAAAATTGGCGAGTACCAGGCAGACTTTCGCCCTGGTCGCTCATGCACTGAACAAATATTTAACTTAAAAACAATACTGAAATACGAAGCTATCAGGAATGTCCCAATCATCTGCACGTTTGTGGACTTCAAGAAAGCATACGACTGTATCGACCAAAAATCTCTGTTCCACATTCTAGAAGAACAAGGACTCAAGCCCAAAACACTACGATTGATCCACCAAACACTGACTGACACAACTTCTAAAGTGAAATTTATGGGATACATTTCCGAACCCTTCCTGATTAAAACTGGAGTAACGCCAAGGAGTTGGGTTATCCCCACTCCTCTTCAATCTGGTCCTGGATAAAGTCATAAGGGAATGGGAAAAAGAACTGAAATATTAAGGACACTGGAAACCAATACGACTCGGACTATCCAAAAACAACATAGAAATATCATGCCTGGCATTCGCAGACGCCCTAGCCATATTCGCAGAGAATGAAAAAAGGGCAACCAAACAGATCGAAATCCTTAAGGAATGTGCAGAGAAAGTCGCCCAACAAATCTCCTTTCGAAAACCAAAAATTCTTCTGCTCAAAATTAGATATCCAAAATTTGAACACCAAATACGGCAAAATAAATAGGGTCACTCACTTTCAATACCTGGGCGAGATCCTCGAGCCCACAGGAGGAGAGAAGATAGCACAGAAGACTCGATTACAGAAGATGAAGAGGGCATACGGCAAGACACACAATATCTACAATAAGAAATAATTGCATATAAAACATACTAAAAGAAGAAAGCAAAATTATGAGGAAAATTCTCGGCCCAAAACTGACAGAGGAAGGATACAAACTACATTCTCGAAAGACCACAGAGAGAATGTCCAACGTAGCGGCGGACATAAGAAAAATGTTGAAATTCCATGGACATATAAGTAGACTCCCACCAACAAGACTCACCACATACATACAAGGAGTTAAGTACCCTCTTACATACATACAAGGAGTCAAGTCAACACTACTATTGATCACACAAGTCCGAACTGATCTGGGAAAGACACAAATGGGTCCGACAGAGATTGAGGATAGAAGAACGAACAGAAAAAAAATTCACATATGTGGAACGTTGTAACAGAGAGCGAAGTTTCGAGGAGATCTGAAACAAATATCCATATATATATATATATATATATATATATATATATATATATATATATATATATATATATATATATATATATATATATATATATATATATATATACTTCTGAACAGCTTCCTAACCCAATAAAACAAAATCCACCCCAGTATACAGTTCACCCTGGAACTTGAACATGATAGAAAACTGCCGTTTTTATCTCTCATCACAAGCGAACTTTCCGGAACCCACGAATATACAGTGTATAGAAAACCAACTCACACCGATCGACACCTCAACGCCAAATCCCATCATCATCCTTCTCAAATCCAAGCAGTAGTGAACAGCTTGATTTCCAGATCTTTCCGACTGACACTACTAGATACACGAAACGAGGAACTACCAAAAATTTTCACAGCCCTTAGATGGACAGCCCCTAAAATGGATATTCAGAAAATTGTATCAAGAAGGTCATTCACCGTCAGGAAACTCAAACACGAAGAACAATAGAGGATCAAGAATCAAATGCATCAAAGGTCCTGCTACGTAAAAGCTGCATACGTAAAAGGAATCACTGATAGTATAGACAGACTACTAAGGAAACATAAGATCAGAACTGTCTACAAGCCACATAAAACTGTCGCAAACCTCCTAAAAAACTGCAAGGATAAATTTAGACTGGAAAATTATGGTCAAATCATCATCAAAATCATATTCTGTTTCGACTGCAACAAAACATACATAGGATAAACAGACGAATCTCGACTAGAATACAGGAACATAAAAACAACTTAAAAAATAAACCACTTCCGCTCTGTTCCAGCACCATCTACAAACAGGCCATAAAATCAATTTTGAAGGAGCCAAAGAAATAGCGAATATTAAAAACTACAAGGTCCGAACAATTAGAGAAGCCCTTGAAATAGAAGAAAGGGATGAGCTAAATACGGGAAACGACGTTCGCAACATTTCAAAAGTCTGTAAATCACTTCTGAAAAAAGAAGAAACACGATAGCGTGGCGACGAGAAAGAAAAATCAATAAACGGACGCCCCACAGCATTGCCGAGCGAAGCGAATATTCTCGAACTACCCCGATATAATCTGTACAGTCGCCGGCCGTCTATAAGAGCGAGCGCAACGACCCGTTCAAGCCAGTTGGACTCTTAAGCGGACACCACTTGAAAATGCCAAATGAGATTTTGGTGAAACGTCGTGACTTTTCACAGAATTAATGGATCGATACCCGTAAGAAGACATAGATAGAAACATATATATACATATATATATATATATATATATATATATATATATATATATATATATATATATATATATATATATATATATATATATATATATGTATATAAACATATAAGGGGTATTCCATTAACAGGTTTCGAATATTGGTAACGAATAAAAGAAACGTTTCATAACATAGTAACCTGAAAGTTATTTATGGCAGTGCGAAGCTGGATAGTGTGCAATTATACGTGAATACAACATCTGTCAAATGACCGCCACGACTTCTCTGGCAGCTCACAATTCTTTTGTTGAAATTCTCGATTACTGCTGAACACATTTGCCGAGTTATGTCACGAATTATTCGCCTAATTTCTTCTTTCAACTGTTGAACGGTTTGCGGATTATTTTCGTAAGCTTTGCTCTTGCCATACCTGGTACTATACCCGAGGTTCCAGGCAGAATGTTACGAGTGGTCCTTGACTGCTACGAGCATTCGCCGTATGATGGCGTGAGTTGTGTGCGATCACGACCCGTCATTAAAATGGCCAGTTAATCTGGTCTGGCCCCGATCATCTCTCCGAACTGCTTTCCTTGCGTTTGTCTAGAGCTCGGCTGATGACGGCTGAAAGGCTAGAAACCGGTCCCGAGAGATACGTGACGTCGCATGGTTGACATTTCGGCGAACGGTGGCACCACGTGGAGAAAGGGTGAAAGATTTCTGTAATATATATATATATATATATATATATATATATATATATATATATATATATATATATATATATATATATATATGCCTGCGCATGGATCAGGGAACAAACAAAAGTCTGTGACATCACTGGAAGAGTAAAACAATTGAAATGGAGATGGGCAGGCGATATAGCGAGGCGATGGGACGACAGATGGATCAAGACAATCCTGGAGTGGATACCGCTTGATCGCAAACGTCCGCGAAGAAGACCGAAAGCGCGATGGATTGATGACATCGTTAAGTATATTGGACTCGAGTGGCAGAGGAAAGCCCAGGACCATGAAGGTTGGAAGCATGCTGAAGAGGCCTTCATCCTGCAGTGGATCGATACAGGCTGATGATGATGATGATGATGATATATATATATATATATATATATATATATATATATATATATATATATATATATATATATATATATATATATATATATATATTGTATATATACTAGCTGTAAACCGGCTGTTTTGTTGGACGTAAATTTAACTTCAGTAATAACTGATATTTTATGATTAAAATTACTCTCATATATATCTATATATCTATATCTATATCTATATATATATATATACATATATATATATATATATATATATATATATATATATATATATATATATATATATATATATATATATATATATATATATATATATATATATATACGTATCGATGTTAACTCTCACTTGGAAATGGAAATCATAGCGTTATAAAAAGTAGTTTTATGCCAAATTTCATTAAAATTCTTCCATCTGTTCGAGCGTGATTGAAGGACAAATATCCGAACAAACATACTTTCACATTTATATTAGTAAGATATATCACCTAAATTAGATTTCTTTAAAGAGGGCGTAGTAACATAGAGTTTGGATAGCACTGTTCTAATACATTTGTTATCTAGTTCGGACAGTTTTAATATGCAGCATGTCTATTTATATTTTTAAAACAATAAAAAATTGAAAATGCAAAAAAGGAAAATCGAGGCAAAAATCATAAATACGGTGTGAAATGACGTAGATAAATAAAGATTCATTACGAACACATGCTAGGCTGTTTATATGCCACATAATCGTCTCGGAGCCTTCGGCGATCACTTTTATCATGCATCATAAAGATTAATGACACATTAGAGTAGCAATTTCCAATGATTTAGTTACTTCATCGAAATCATTGGGCTTCTGCTAGATCTTAGGTACACGCATAAAATGAAAATTGGCTTTGTTAGTCGTGAGAGGAAAAAAATAGCATATAACAATATAATGACAAGGTGTGTATTATTTGTGATGTGGTAGTGATGTCGGTTCTATGAAATACTGACGATGACTATATGGTAATTTTAGGCTTTAACAATGGTAAGGTAAAAAAGTTAGATGAATAACAAGGACATTATAGATTTTTACAAGACAGGTGTTGTCATTATGAAGATTAAATAGAAATAAACGTATTTGCGAATGATCTAATTTATTACTCATATATATTTCTGATTTTGTTTGTTTATTACATGTATGTTAACTAATCATTTGATAATCGACGGTTTCAACTTTTACTCTAAAATAAAACTACCGTTTATTCGATTTTATTAATATGGGATATAAATTATATTAATATGGTATGACAAGTTTAGTCAACACAGTGACTTCTTCAAATGTTGAGTATAAACCAAAATGTTCATCACATGATGTGTCAGTTTTATTAAGTTGTTAATAAACTGTTTTTGTCGATATATGACTTTAAATTCTGTATAGGATTAATATCAGTGGATTGTGGAGGTCGCATTGCAATTGGTTTAGTGTGTAATGTCGCTTATTGAGAGTAAACATGAGGGTATGAATATTTTATAAATGATGGCATACTATAAGAAATTCAAATATTAATTGTTTCGATTGATTGCGTGGTTGGCTCTTGGTGAAACATAGTAACAATGATAATAATTGGTATTTGTTACACAATATATTCAAGATATTCTCCGAACCATGTTGAAACTGCCAAAACATGTTAGATAATATCTTGAATATATTGAAACAAATACCAAGTATTTTAATTATTATCAAATATTAATGTTAGAATGACAGTTTTGCTCTATATAATATCCACGTATGTTCTATTTTTCTAAAGATAATATACTATTTGCTACTGGACGAATACTTTTTGGAGTTACTGTATACCGGGTGTAAGGGAAACAACTTTAATATATTTTAACAACGATTGTTCATATCATTTGAAAGAAATAAAATAAAACACAATACAATAAGGGTCAAAATCCTAAGAGTTTGCCCGAAAAAAATTGCGAAGTTATTAAATCACCTATCGAAAAGCTATTGTATTGTAATAATCATTTTAAGCAAATATGAGTAAAATCATATTTATTCAATCAATCATATTATAATTAGTTATTAATTAAGGAATAAATTATACATAGACTAATGAACATTGTTAAACCATTTCAGCACAATCAGCCAAAATGGAAATGGTAACGTCGCATTGACTAATTGACAAAATCTTTGTTGCGATACATGGATACGAAATTGAACATGCCCAAAGATTCAATTCATCGTATTTGACCGATCATTTGGGACTTCGGAAGATTTGTGCACGTTTTGTTCCACACAAATTGACTGGCGACCAAAAATTGCTCCGAATCTAATATTGCAAGAACTTGATTAAAGAGTCGAAACATGACGAAAACCTCAAGTACAGCATTGTTACTGGTAATGAAACATATAGAAACCAAGCGTCAAAGTGCCGAATGGAAGTCCCCGAGCGAGTCAAATCCAAGGAAAAGTCGTCTCGAGAAGTTAAAAATCAAAATAATGTTGATTTATTTCTACGATTCGGAGAGAATTGTGCACAAGGAGTTGGTTTCACATGGCCAAACGATCAATGCTGTGTTTTATCTTGGTGTTATGAAGCGTCAGTTGTTGCATATTGGTCGTGAGCGGTCATAATACCGTCAACAAAGCAGATGGCGCTTGTTGCACGATAATACGCCGTCCCATCGCTCGATGTTCAGAACTGATTTTTTTTATCAAAACTGGCATTTGACCCATCAATCATTCACCATACTCGCCTGATTTTGCTCCCTGCGACTTCTGCCTCTTTGAAAAATTTCATTTGCCGATGAAAGGACAGTGTTATGCTGACATTGAAGCCATAGAAAAAGCGTCGACCGCCATCATGAATGATATATCTTTGGCCGAGCTCAAAAATTCATTTGTTTTTAATTAGAGTTTCCGTCAATTGTAACAATAAAAATTATTCTTTTATTTTGTTAACGTTTCGGTTCTTTTATTATGTTCCATATATCTATTAATATTTTCATATAGTTAGTAACTACTTGATGATACTCGAGCCTTTCTTTTCTTTTAATTTCTTACTTGTTTATTCGACCATTATTTATTTTTTTTGGTCAATATGAAAAAAACAAAGTAATATAATGTGCTATTTTAGTTTGTAAACGAATCATAATATTTTGTAAAAAGTTAAATACAGACGAAAAACCACATAAGACAACAAACAAAACAAAAACATTTTTATGAGAGAATCAAATGTACATTATGAGTTAATAGCATTTAAGTTATTTTTAGTGGTTGAACGATATACCACACCGAATCTTAACCGGCCGTCACCGGAGGCTTTACCGCGTCCGTATAAAATACCGAAACATGTTGAAGGTTTCCAATCATGGAAGCAATTCTCCAATCTGTGCCGGTGGTCAATGTCAACAAGTCACAAACGATATCGTTCCGTTTAAAAGTGCCCATTTAAAACAGTGGACGTTCGATTTTGAGCGCAATTTAGATTCTGCCTTGGCGATCGCGAAATCGGACAAAAACTAACGGCAAGGCACCGCGCACATCGCCGATTGACTCTAAATTGCCCATTACGCGAGATTTAAACGTTGTAGTAACCTCAACCCGGTAGCGTGTCGCTGATTCTTTTTTTATCCATTATTTCAATAGGTAAAACTCTTAAAATGGAACTAATTTATTACTTCAGAAATACCCAAAATATATGTCTATGTATTTATATATATATATATATATATATATATATATATATATATATATATATATATATATATATATATATATATGGAGGCATATACGAAGAGTGTTATTGAACACACTAAATACTAAATTCAGTGTTTACACTGCCATTAGAATTACCACTCTACTCTGAGCTGAATCCTGGGTCCTGTATTGGAAGCAAATAAAACAACATTTAGAAATTTAACCTTAAGAATAAAATGCCTCCGGAAAACCTTAAGAATAAAAGGGCAAGACTATCAAACTAATGTGGAGGTACTTGAAAGAGCCAACAGTTTGAGAATGTAATCCCAGATCATAAAAACTCAGCTGAGATAGTTAAATCATTGCCAAAATGCAGGAGCCCTGGGATGCCGCCGAAGCAGATCCTCCATGTCGAATTAAAGAACAAGAAACGAAATTTGGGAGGTTTAAAAGAAGATACAAAGATGTCTTAAATCGTCTCTATGTCAAGCGCGTGTGAATGGGAAAAGACGGTAAGCGAAAAACCGAAATGGCGTGAGAAGATATTGAGAGCTGTGCAGCTCCATAACAAAAATAATCGTCGAAAAGCCCCAGCCAAAAGGCAGGATTCCTTTAGCCAATTCTGCGAACTTTGTTTTATATTTATTATGTTAAAGTAATGACTACAATATTTGGCAATGGCTTTACATTATTAGTAGTTGAGATAGACCCTGTACTAGGTGTGGCGGTTAGTAATTCTTAATATTTTTAAGAGATGGCGTTGGTAACAAGGATCAGTTTACAGTCTAATCTCTTAGAGATTAGAGCATTAGAGCATTTGCGACACGTACTGCTTTTCTTGTCCAGTCAAAAGAAAAATGCGAGTGAAAGCCGTCGTATACTCTTGGAAACCTACGGTGGCAACGTTCCAATGCAAAGCACTTGTGGGCGTTTGGTGATTTAAACTTGACAGACAAAGAACGCCCAGGCAACCAAACAAATTTAAAGATGCCGAATTTTCAAGCATTATTGAAAGAAGACAATATGCAAACTCAACAACAACTGGCAGAGAGGTTAAATGTTGGCCGCCGAACCACTTGTGATCGTCTGCATACCATGGTAAACATCCTGAAGGCAGGAAAATCGGTACCACACATCGGTACCAACATCGGTTCAGTTGAAAAAGCGAAAAACGTTGCGTCAAGTTTTTCTTTCTCGGCTTAAAACAAATACTTTTTTGTATCGGATCGTGAGTATGCATATATTTCGAGAACCCAAATCGCAGAAAATCATGGGTTGACCCAGGACAACCATCAATATCGACAGCCAGATCGAATCGCTTTGGAAAGAAAACAATGCTGTGCATTTGGTGGGATCGTGTAAGGGTGTCGTGTACCATGAGCTTCTGAAACCAGGTGAAATAGTTAATACCGTTGGCTACCGTTAACAAATGATCAATTCGAACCAAGCATTGACCAAATGGGCTAGAATGGGCTACAAGACACGGAAAAGTGATTTTACAGCACAACAACGCCCCATCACAGACAGCGAAAGCGGTCAGACATACCATTTCTGCACACTGGGAACTCTGCCCCACCCGCCGTACTCACCAGAGTTGATCTCTTTCGATTACCACTTCAACAATTACGGAGAGGTCAAAAAATGTCGTTTGGTGACCTCAAAAGAAGTACGGTTTTTCTGGGACGCCATCCACAAATTGCCAGAGAGATGGAATAATGTGCAGCTAGTGATGCCACGTACTTTGATTAAACCACTTTTTACCTTTCTCCCAAATTAGACGTGTTTTTAAGAAGAAATTAAGAATTATTAAACGCCACACCTGATAAATGCTATAAAATTTGACTTAAAAAGTGACGTATCGATGTTAGTGAAACAAATCAAAATCACTATTTAAATAAACAGCAGACTTAGTGAACTTTGGAATAAACGAAAGCAGTTTCTTAGGAAGTTTCGCAGATACTGTTGGTTCCTAGGTAGAAGATGGCCACTTTCTGTCTAAAATAAGCTTTTTATCTACAACTCTGTATTCAAATAGGTTGGAATATATGGCATTCTGGAGAGATTTCAATCAAAACTTTTTCTTACAATCACAGATGCAGCCTGATTTGTATCCAATAAAGACATTCTCGATGACCTCGAAATGTCTGCTATTAGTGACGTGATAGTTTAGCATCCCTTAAGTTACCTACATTTTCTAGAATATCATTCCGATCATTTAACTACATCCTCATTCGACAATAGCCAGCCAATTAAATGACTAAAACGCAAAACCTCTTGGATTTATAATAAAAACACTAAATAGTTAATAAGTATTAGTAATTGCTAGATTTTTAAAGTAGTTTAAATAAAATAACTAAGGCGTATGTCTAAATTTCCACTATATTCGAAAATAGTATGATAGTTGTTTCGATATACAATGCTTTCCTCAGATACAAAAATAGAGCATTGTATTTTCGTTTCTATATAATATAGAAAGTTCAAATATGTCTTATATTTAAAATTAATTTCCCTGAAATAAATAAAATCTATTTTCTTTATGTGGACAATTCAAAGGGAGGACTAAGTCCAGGAGTCTATGCAGAAGGAGTGTTGATAATGATGAAGAAGTTAAATAGTATAGTGTTATTTTTAGTGTGCCTTAACATCATTACAAAGTTTCTGATACTGAGTACTAGTTAATGAACTAGCTTCATTCGTATCATTTTCATTAACCACACATTTACTTATCCTTAGATTAACTAATACACTGCAATGAAATAAATACTAAAAATATAAGCAGTACTCTACATGTCGATATTACTATCATAAAATTTACTTATTATTGGTCACTAATTGGGAAAATAATATAAAAATAATTTTCTTGACCTGATAAACCATATAATTTCCAAACATTTTGAAATATATTGGGTGTTCGTATTTCTAGACCAGTTAATAAAAAGAGATTTCGAAATTTCCACAACAGCTACATTAAGCCATGTATCGTTTATTTATTTCATTTCAAATCTGTATCTATTAACGTATCTTGAATTGCACTGTAATAATTGTCGTCTTTAAATTTGTGTAAATAATCATCGAGTGAAACCATTACAAAATGGCTGTAAACACGTTAAAACGATATTGTATGGTGTTTTCGTTTCTTACTTTACCAATTCAGCAATCATATTTAAAGATTACGTTCTCTAACCTACAAACATTCACTTAAATACAAAATTAATTTGTGTTGCAACAAGATAAAATGCAATTAACCAGTGTATTTGACATTTAAATCCAAGAAATATCCCTTTATGATCAATCGAGCGTATTTTAAATTGTTTCAATCGTTTGTTAGGAAATCCATTCTAATTTGGATTGCTCTTCGCCGTATCGTTTTCTTTGGTTTTAAGCCAATTGAATTTAATTTTGAATCAGATTTGTTAGGTTCTTTTGAATTCTAGGTTTCTACAATAATGATTGTAACATTGATTGATTGATAATAGCTATAATGGTGAAACTGCCTTTTTTGAAAATTATACTATAATTAACATGTTAGTATATTTAGTTCATTGGGTAACATAACATTTATTTCTAATCCTACTCTATTTGCGGTCTGTTTCTTTGTTATTTTGTTTACATCTTTTGCCGATCTTGTCGATAAAACTAGATCATCTGCGTACACTAGGAATTGGTGTTTATGCGTATACAAGGTCCCTTGTGTATTAATCTTGCCTTCTCTAAGCACTTCTAGAGTTAAGTTGAATATAGAGGTGAACAGTGGGTTAGAAATAAATAAATCAACTAAATATGGAAAAAACAAAACTGTACGGTTTACAGAAGCTGTCACCCTAATGAAGACAAATTTGGGACATGTTTTATTGTTTATAATAAGTGCAACAATTAAGAATCGACTTCAAGCCAGTAAGCGAAAAAATATGTAAGCTAACAATAAAAGGTAAATTATAGAACTGATGCACACACCATCTGACGCACACATAATGATGCACACACCATCTGATGAAAAGGATGATCAAGAAAAGAAAGTATTTTATGAGGAATTCGAAAAAATCGTGCAACAATGCCCCAAGAACGATGTCAAAATAACTAAAGGAGATCTCAATAGCAAAATTGGACAAGAAAGAAAATATATGTCAATCATAGCCTTCACGAACTATCAAATAATAAACAATAACGGCATCAGACTAATACACCTGGCAGGATCACTAAATACGGTAATAGCGAGCATATATTTTGAACGTTGAAATATACAGAAAGGGACATGGACATCCTCTGATGAATGCATAGTTAATCAAATCGATTACGTTCTAATTGACGCTCGATACTTTAGCCATATACTAGATGTACGAAATGGTAGAGGGGTAAACTTATACTCTGACTCCGATTTGGTCAAAACACTTATTAAAAAAATAAGAGCACTCATTTTTAATGTGAAAAAGAGAAAAAGAAAAAATATAAGACAGAGCTGTTGAAGGATCCCGAAATAATTAAAAGTTATAAAGCTCTACTAGAAAGAAAATTTGAAGGCAAACTGAATAGAATTGAGGAAAATATAAATAACTCCTGAACAACATACAAAGAAAGAATGCAGCCTACCTAGCCCTTCAATGTAGAAGAACTAGACATGCAGAGGAAATATACAAATAATTAAGGAGAGAGGAAAAAACTTCATAAAAGAAAAAAATAATATGTGCAATCTCACTAATCGCAAGAATTAAAATCACAAAATGAAACAAAGAAACGTTAGAAAAAAAATCTATCATCGTAGGAAGGATTATAAACCTGGTTTTAGCATGTGTAGAAATAAAAACGGGGAGACATTGAACGATCAAGAAACCATTTTAGAACGGCGTGTTGAACATTTTGAGGAACGACTAAATAAAACAAAAAATAATGACAGGTGGAAATGACAGATGATACAGAAAAAGATTTGCCAACAGCATAGTAAACTCACAAGGCAATAGAAAAAACTGGAATGTGATAACTATAGAGGGATTACACTTTTTACGATGGCCTATAAAATATTAGCCTATGTGATATATAATAGACTATTGCTATACGCAGAACAAATCATTGGAAAATATTAAAGTGGTTTTTGTAGAGAAAAATCTCCAAAATACTCGTTCTTTATACTTAAACCTGGGAAAAAAAACTTATGAATACGACATAGACATTCATCACCTATTCGTACATTTTAAATGTACATCCCTCCACATTTGATTAGAATGATTACCAAAACCCTGTCTGGTGTTTAATCCAAAGTTAAGATTGAGAGTATTAGTAATCCATTCTGTTTTACGCCAAGGTGATAATCTAACAAGTGTTCTATTCAATATAGCCCTTAAGAAAGCAGTAACACTTCAACATCAACACACGAACGCACGATCATAAATAAAGGCATCCCGATACTGGTGTATGCTGATGATTTGGATGTTATATATAAAGCGAGACCTCATACAGGCATGAAAGATGCTTCTAAAAAAATGGAGCTATAGATTAATACAGAAAAAAATTAATGCATGACAGTCTCAATTAAAACTCTCAATCTGTCTCTCGAATATCTGGGGATAGGAACAGGCAGAAAATAACATGTAAAGCAATTCATATATCTTGGCTCCCACGTAATAACACCAGTGGCATCAAACCTGGCAAATTAGGCAAACAAGGATGGTAACTACGGAATAATTGAACATTTAACATGGCATGTTGTGTCGAGAAATGTACTATTTAAAAACACATATTAGGCCAGTGTTGAATTCATCAGGAACCTGGACATTGACGAAGTAATGTGAAAGCTGGTTTGTGAGGAAGATACAGAGACATGTAATAACTGAGAATTATGTAATAACATAAGACAGTTTTATAAAATTGGGTTTGGCGCAGGCGTTATAATTATAAACTGTAACTTATACAATAAGCCTGATATTGTAAACATTATAAACATTAACAGGTTAACAACAGATTCTACAAAACATCGGTCAATAAGTCTCCGGGTCTGACATATAGATGGTGTTATTTACAAAAAAGCCCTTACAGTGGTAGATTGATCTAGGTTTCAAACGTCATTCGTCAAACTTTCGTGACAATCTGTGTAGTAGTTTCTGAGTTGTTGTGCTTTAAGTGATGCTGCTTTTGTTGTTTTCAAAACAATGAAAAGAAAGAATTTCTGTATTGATTAAGTATTGCTTTTTGACTACTTGGACTGTGCCCTAAGAAAATAAAGCATAATTTATTGGTATGCTGAATTCAAACCTGGCCGTACAAGCACCAATGATGCTGAACGGTCTGGACGTCCAAATGAGATGGTTACACCAAGCAACATCAGAAAAATTCACTAAATTTTTTCGTAAAACCATAGAGTAAAGCTGTGGGAGATAGCTGATATCCTGAAGATATCGAAAGGATGTATAATTTTGCATGAACACTTGGGAATGCGTAAATTGCTATTGAAATGGGTACCGCGTTTACTCACAGCGAATCAAAAACAACAACGTATTGATGATTTTGAGCAGTGTTTGGAGCTGTTTAAGTATAAACAAAAGGATTTTTTCATGCGGTATGTGACAATGAATGAAACATGGGTCCATCACTAAGGTAAAACCATCAATAGCGAATATTACATAGCGTTATTGATGCGTTTGAAGGAAGAGATGGCAAAAAAGGCTTCAAATGAACAAAAAAAAGTGCTGTTTCACTAAGACAATGCACCGTGTCACAAACCGTTAGCCACGATGACTAAATTGTGTGAATTGCACTTCGAATTACTTCCTCATCCACCGTATTCTCCAGATCTTGCCCTCAGCGACTATTTCCTGCTCTCAGGCCTCAAAATAATGCTCACTGGAGAGAAATTTTGCTCCAATGAACAGGTAATTGGCGAAACTAATTCGAGGATATTTCGAAGGCAAAGAGAAATCGTGCTATAAAAAAGGTATAGAAATGTTAGAAAAGCGTTGGAATGATTGTCTCAACTTAATTACTACTAAGTTATTAGTTATTAGTTTAATGTTAGTTTATCAGCTTCTAGTTTTAAGTGTCTTAACATTATTGTAAGATTTTCCATACGGGGGGTTAGTTAAAGGACTAGCCTATTCATGTCATTTCCTACCCACTATTTTCTTATTGTTAGGTAAACTAAAAAATTGCAATTAAATAATCGTAAAAAACGAAACAGCAATAGGACCAGTATGCGATATAAGATGATACTTTGCACTCAAGAAATGCTATATCAGTACATTTACCATTAACAAAAGACTTAAAACAAGTAGAATAAAACGATTATGATAAAAAAAAGTTGCATTCCCCAATAAACAGTCATAAAAATGACGAAGGATGCCATACGTAATGTATGTTAAGTTATTCAGCGTTAAAAGCTCAACCTTGCTCATTAGGCCTTTAAAATTAACACTAACTATGGACATAAATATGTTTTAATTTTTATTTGTCGAGTGCTAATTTTTTTATGAAGTCTTGATGAATCGATTTCATTCATATTGTTACTTACCTCTGCTTTCTTTTTTTTTTGTAAATATTATTCGAAATAGTTTTTCCTTAGACTTACCTTTTTGTAACATGCTACTGATGTAAGGATTTTTGCCTTTGGTGCTGAGAGATGAACAGTTCCATCTGTGCCCTTCGAATTGATATTGGCATTCTTTAACAGCTTGGTTCAAACCTAGAATTGCAGATATGGAGAAAAATTAAAAAATAAGTAAAGAAATAAATAAATAATACTAATATCAACAAATGCTAGAACTGATCCAATTAAATATGCCTGCTTTCAATATAGACAATGATTCCTTTTTTAATTAACTTCAAAGTTGAGCAGTTGCTGAAAGTTAGGAAGTCTAAAATAAAACTTGATAGCGCACCTTTGCTCGAAATTATTGTCACTCATTTTCAGAATGCACTAGAAAAAATCGGTTTACAAAAATTACTACGAACCGTCCATTGACTGGGGGAGTTCAAAGTGTCACTGAAGACGCGTCACACAAGCTCTTCAAATGGGAAGCCAACAGTGTTGCCAGTTCGAGCGCTATGCAACCAGTCTCATTGTTTTGTTTGCACGCCTCACACACAGCCTCAGATTGGATTGATTTAATATATCAATCCGGTTGGAGACGAAGACTGAAGAAAGTCAAGGCTCATTAATGAACTGTAGCACCACAGGAAGAAGAAGACCCATAAAAGGCAGACAAGATTATAAATTTCTTATTCAATAAATTGTGATTCAATGCCTCTTTGTTGAAGTGAAAACTTCTTTACCGCGTTGAGCGATTTTCGGTAGGGGTAAAACTTATGGGTTCGCGTCACCGACATACTAATGACATGTTGCGCCAAACTGGTGACGCCAATTGTGTTTTAAATTAAATTGTGTTTTAGATAATCATTATTTTAATTGTTTAATTGTAGAATCACTGTGCAATACAAGAGTGAGTATTTAATATGCTAATATTTTTATGCAGAAAAATGAATAATAAAAACAAACTATTTATTTTCGAATATCTCTAATATTGGTATCAATATTTGCGTTGAAAAAATTGATATCATTTATTTTTCTAATATTTAATATCTGCAATACATCATACAATGAATATTTCTGTGACTTAGGAGTTAGCTTACTAGCGTGGTAAAACAGATTTCTAGTCGTTCGATAGTATTTTTGTCCCGGATTTTAAAATAAAATTTTTTATAAAATTTTATAATAAATTTAATTTCTCAAAATTATTGTTTATTGGTTTAAATTGTCAGAAATAAAATACATGTTTTGTTATTTTTTGCAAAATGATTATTTATAAACTTATATAATTCAATTTCACCATTAGAACTTTACAAAAAAGTATTCTAATATAATTAGTTTTCTAAATGTCCATTTTCTATATTTGTTTAGATCCTCGATCCTACGTGAAGAATAAATTATACTTTTAAAGAATAATTAATTTATAAATTAAAAAAAAACATAGTTATTTCAAAGTTTCAAGTTTTCACTTCTATCGGCAGTCCCCATGATTGCCTACCTTTTTTTGACTATTAATAAATGTGGCACGAGGGAGAGCTTTTTCATACAAAAAGATTATGCTAAATGTTGTGGACATGGTCTATCGAGATGCACACAATATGAGCAAGCTCGTGTACGTTCAGTTGGGTATTATTTAGAACGACATTCTTGTGAAGTTGTGTGTAATAGATTCTTGTGAAGTTTCCAAGTTGAATTAAACTTTTTTTGTAAGTCCCCTAAGATAAAGTACTTTCTCACAGCTTGAACTTCAATTTCTCCCCATTTTTTTAATATGTCAAATAAATATAAATATGTTTTAATATGTTTTTAAACTTTAATAAAGTCAAATTTTTTTTTTTTTAACTTTATCAAAACTTCAAAACACGCTATCTGATGAATAACAAATATCATAGATATTTGGTCATAGTTGCGCCATCATTAGGTTAGGTATAGAATTTTTCGATAGACCCTCATATATTTAAGAAGATTCAATAAATTTGTATGAGTAAATATGGGAGGTTTGAGAAATTATACAGAGCTAAGATTTGATATATGAGTTCATCAATTTTTCTATTGGAACTTTCGGTCTGAAACATTAAACTCAAAGAGATTTACTACTAACCACCGAATCATTTTTTTAAAGTTCTTGACGCACGTTTCGCTAACTATGTTAGCATCATCATGAGATGATTTAGTCTAATTCTAAAACTAAACTATGTTTTATTTATATGAGAACCATAATTACTAACCTACTAACTCTCGGAAGCATACTGCCTACCTAATGAAGCGTGTAAAAAAGGATCCAAGAAAAAAGAAAAAAAGGGGAAAAAGATAACAAAAGAAAGACAAAAATAAACCGTGGATTTTACTGACCCTTGTCAAAAAGTTGACTGAACGGAATACGTCCTTTTTCCCGGTTCATCATTTTCTTGTATTTTTCTATTTGAATGCTTTCATATGCATCCAAAGCCCTGTTGTTATTTACACTTTTAAACTTTTAACCAGTCTTAAATTACTAATGTCTATGAGTTCATCTTATTGCCAAATTAGTCATTATATATTAACCATTGCTCTTACCTTCCAGTACCACCATTGTTGAATCAGGTTGTTGGTAGCAAAGTTCTATTTGATGTCTGGTTAGTCCTGGGATGCTTCTGCAGAAAGCTGTGTCGATATAGGGCGATGCAAATATATTAATTTGGTTTCTCAGATTGGTTGACTGGAAAGTGGAGATTTTTTGAGAAGTGAGTCTGGAAAAAAATACGTGAATATGTAATATAGTATCAGGCTTAACAGCTGTCTTTCTTAAATCTATTTTCCATGTTATTTTACCGGAAACTCTAAAAAAAAACGAAAGTGTAAACAAAGAAGGCGCATAAAAGCAAATTTTACGAGTCGGGGAATAGTACGACAATGAATTTTACGAACTCTAAAAAGTAGTCCCATAGTTTTTAGTTTCAGCTCTTAAAGTCTACTAGTGGATATAAGCCTCCTTTGAATGCTTATTCCAAAATTCCTTATTTTGTGCAGTTTGTGTTCGGTAGGAACGAATGCGCCTTAAATCATTATGCCATCTTGTCGGAGGGTATTCTCTATTTCGAATTGTATATTCTGTTACTCTTTTTGTTAGTTCTCAAAATTAATGTTACGGTTTCTGAACAATATCTTAGGACGGACAGAATATATTGCATTAATACGTTTCTTTTTAGAAATATACCTTTATTTAGAAATAGAGAAATAGAGTGCTTGAGATTTCCCAAAGTTTTTTTCCGAAAATATCGAGTTCGCAGGTCTGGTTATCTCGGCTAATGCACATTTTATGGCTCAAATATCAAGTAGGAAGTTGTCTCTTCAATATGTGTGTCATAATATTTAACTCAATACATTTTATATGAAATAAGATTACAAATTTACTAGTGGCGGCTCGTGAGGGAGAGCGTTGGTACGCCGCCCCTCCAGCAGTTATCACAGTAAACTATTTTTCAGAGCAATACACCATATTTTATTTCCGTTCAGTTTCTTTCCTTTAACTCATTTTCCTGGTTCACCTCCTGTATAGAGTTTCAATAGCACGAAAAGTAAAAAGGAGGAAGGGGAAAGCAAAAAATGATCTTCAGCAGCACTATTTTCTTCTACGCCCCCCCCCCCCCCCCCACTTTAAAAACCCACGAGCCGTCACTGAAGTTTATTTGAAAAATTAATATAAATTAATTTCATCAATATAACATATACAGAGTCAGCTAACAAGGAGTTTGTGATCTAATGTCTAATGTGTGTCTAGTGTGTGTCTAATCTAATGTGTCATCGTACTTTTTTTTGGTTTACATGCATGCAACTAACTGAACTAAAACCTCTATTTTCTCGCAGAATTTTGATTCGCGTTGAGGCCCATTTCTGGCTCGATGGATACGTTAATAAAGAAAGCTGCCGGACTTGAAGTAATGAGCAGCCATAAGTAATTCAAAAACGGCCGATGCATCCAGCAAAATACACTGTTTGGTGTGGTTTATAGGCTGGTGGAATCATCAGGTTATATTGTGTCAAAGATGAGAATAGCCGGAACGTAAGCGTCAATGCATTCGCTATCACGCCATGGTAACGGACTATTTGTTATAGTGCCGTTTAAGATATATCGTTGACCGAATGGCTGCAACAAACTGTTAACAACTTATGTCGTAACGAAACCCGGCAAAGTTCCAAAAAAAGTAAACAGGGTCGGGTCTAATAAAATAACAGGTAAAAAGATAAAATTAATTATATATATGGTTTAGTAGTTTCGAAATATTTTAGTTTAGTTCGCATTCTTTTCTTAAACAGCGCAGTTCTATAATTTCGACCGTATTTTTATTATTCCAAATGTGCTAAAAATGTGGCGTTCAAAATGTAGTGATTCTGGTAAAAGCAAATGTGTTGACGAAAGCGGCAAAGACTTAATTCGAAGCAAAATGTATGCTGTATGTATTAAGAGCAAACTGTGCCTGCATTGCATTCATTGCAACAGCGACTAAGGAAAGATGAAACCAACATTCTTTGCAGCAGAACTAGACTCCGGAGAATATTATCTCTAATGGGTTTTGCATATCGGACCATTAATAAAAGACAAATATTAATGGAATCACAATGATTGCGACAATGGCGGTTTGACTACTTCAGCTCTATAAAAAAATACTGATTAGAAAATCGTCCCATTATCTACCTTGATGAAACATGGTTCGATACACATGAGACTCCAGTAAAAGGATGGATAGATACATCAAGAAAATACCAAACCAAAGCCCCAGCAAACAAAGGAAAAATAATTACAATTTTAAACAAAAAAATATTAAACATTCATCTTTGGACTACCATGACGACACCGTAGGAGAAATTTTTGAAGATTGGTTTATAAATAGCCTTTTGTCCAATGTGCCTAAGGAAAGTGTAATTGTAATGGACAATGCTAGTTATCATAACCGCCAAAAAATAAAGTTTCTAATGCAAATAACACCAAATTGGAAATTCAGAAGTATATGTTATAAAACGATATATACTTCGAAAATTCATGTAAAAAATGTGATCATCTAGAAATATTAAAGACATTTAATATTAAAAAGGAATATGGATGTGATACCATTGCTGCCGATATAGGACAAACGGTTTAGGTCTTCCCCCGTATTAGTGTATTTTTAATCAAATTGAACATATGTGGCATCTGGTAAAATCCAATGTTAGAACAGAAAACATTTATCCGACTGTAAGTTCAAGTATTGCAGCATTAATTAGGAAGTTTGTATATAATATTCCCAAAGAAAGTTGGATAAATTCGATTAACCATGTTATTAAAATAGAATATTTCTATATATCATTTAGTAATAATATATAAGCCCTTATTAATAATGTAGATCAAAGTGACAGTGAGAGTGAAACCGTAAAATGTATAAATACATTTAAGTTCTAATTTTCATTGTACTAATAGATAAATTTATTTATTTACTTATTTTTATTGTACCAATAAATTCAAAATACACAAATCAATAAACAATGTTTTAGTCATACATAATAATATTAAAAATAATAATAATAATAAAGAAGGTTTAAACAAATGCAGCCAGATTAGCCAGATATAATGAGATAGAAAAACGGAAACACCAAAATGTAATGTTTCAAAATAGCCAGAAGAGAAGTTTTATAGAGAACTAGAAGCTCAGGGTAACTACTCAAAACTTGAAAATGTGAATGTATCTACCTTTGAAAAATACTGGAAATCTGTCTGGAAAAGATCTGATGGTTATAAAAAAAATGGTCCCGTGGGTTGCAACAATTCGAAAACAGCAGACTGATGCACTTCCACAAATGGAATTCAACGATCTTGAAGCGATTGACATCTGCATTGCCATCAAGAAAACTCAAAACTGGAAGACGTCTGGGCCAGATGGACTAAAACTGTTAAATAACTGTTAAAACAAACAAACAGCTGTTATAAACTTAACAGCTGTTTACCCTGGTAGCATCAGCAAGTACCTGACTTTCTGATACATTTAAAGAAATAATGGTAAATCCTGATATTTTCTCCGACTTTCTGATGGGGGGAAATACATGTTTGTTATTTAAAAAGACTGATACTAATCAACCCAGTAATTATAGACCGATAACATGTTTATCCGTGTTGTATAAATTATTCACAGCCCTGCTCAACGAAAAAATTTACCAACATTAGGACCATAATAACATATTTGAAGATGAGCAGAAAGGGTGTATTAGGGCAATTATAGGATGCAAGGAGTAACTGACGATTGATGCTGTAATTCTTGCGTAAGCGCGGGGAAAAAGCGAATCTTGAATATGTGCTATATAGATTACAAGAAGGTTTTCGATAGTGTCCCACATGATTGGTTATTAGAAGTTTTGAACATCTACAAAATTTGTCTGCAGATTACAAACTCTTTAAGGTATCTCATGAGTAAATGGAAAACTAATTTATTTGTTCACCAACAGTACATTGAAACAACAAATATCGAGAGAGGAATATTTCAGGGAAATTTCTTTTCCCCTGTTTGGTTTTGTCTAACGTTGAATCCGATGTCCACATTACTTAACAATAGCAATATTTTTGGCTACAAACTTGACATGAGAAATTCCAGAAAACTATCTCATTTGCTATACATGGACGACTTAAGACCTTATGGAGAAACATGAGAGAAACTAAATTAATTAATATAAATAGTCGAAATATTTAGTAGGGATATCAATATGTCATTCGGACTCGAGAAATGTTCCACTCTCAGCATACAAAAGGGAATAATAAAAGCACAACATTCAATAATCTGCGGTATACAAGAACTAGCATCAGAAGACTCATACAAATATTTAGGAATGCCTCAAAACCATAAATTTGATCATAGCCTATTAAAGAATTTTTCCACTTTGTACCAAAAACGTCTAACAAAACTCCTAAACACCAAACTGAACGGTGGAAGCCTCATTAAAGCGATGAAAGGCTGGGCGGTGCCAACTCTGATATATTCTTTTGGCATTGTTAAATGGTCTGAAGTAGATCATGATGAACTGAACTGGAACTGGATAGATTGACACGAAGGACATTGGCAAAGTTCCGATGTTTACATCCCAATTGGTCTACAAAAAGGCTATATATTCCAAGAAAGTTGGGAGGCAGAAGGATTGTAAATGTCAAGAATCTTTGTCTCAATTAGGAGAATAGGATAGCACAGCGCTTCATCAGTTCACATAGCACACTAGTGAAACTAGTTGTTAAGAAGAACCAGAGTTTCACCCCGCTGAATCTAAATAGACAAAATTGTGTTGATAGTAGAACAGCACTGAAGAATGGAAACAACAGACATTACATGGGAGATATTCTAAATGACTTGAGGATGACCCCATTGACAAACATTTGTCTCTAAAGTAGCTTAGCGATGGACAATTATATCCGTAAACAGAAGGCTTCGCGACAGCTATTCAAGATAAGGTATTAAGGATAAAAAATTATTATTTTAATAATTATTAAATTAATTATTTAATTGTTTATTAATATGTATTATTAATTTAATTTATTTAATTAATGTATTATTTTAATTTAATTATTTATTAATTAAAGTGCGCTGGTGTGGGAGAAACAATTGAACATCTTATTGGAGAGTGTCCGGTCCTTGCCCCTAATGCTTACCTAGGCAGGCATAATCAGCTGGCGAAAATTATACACCAGCAAATCGCTTTAAAGCACTCGCTATTTGATAAGATACCTCCACTATATTCCCCAGTACTTGAGTCAGTCGATACCATTTTTTACTGGGATAGGTCAATTACAACAGATCGGACGCTTGACTATAATAGGCCGGATATTGTTCTAATTAGCAAAAAGCAGAGGAGAGCTTTCATAATTGACATTGCGATACCACACTCTCGCAACCTCAAAAAAACTGAAATGGAAAAGGTCATGAAGTATGTAAATCTTGCAATTGACCTGAATAATCAATGGAAACTCCCGAAAGTGGAGGTGCTACATTTTGTTATATCCGCTGAAGGCCTAGTAAGCAAAACCTTTTCCAAAAACCTGTAAATTCTTGGTGTTTCAAAATCGATTACCACAGTAGGACAACGAGCAATTCCCTTACAAACTTGCCACATTGTTCGTAAGGTACTGAGCTGAATGGGAGGATCTAAACTGCTTTCTCATCTTGGCATTGTAAATCCGACCAGCCTAGGCTGAGATGAATCAGGTTTGTGATAATAATTTAACAATATTTTATATTTTCCAAAATTATTCAGTTAAACCACTCCGACTCAGGCGCCTTTGAAGAACCTAGGAATATTTTTATTGAAATTTATTTGGGCAATTAACATTTTGCCGAAAGACAACGAAATATCTTGAACCGGACTATACCTGAAATTTAAGCCCGTGATGTTGGTGATATCTGGTTCCAACAAGACTTGCCATACAGCGCGTGAAGCCATGGACTTATTGAGAGACTCTCAAGTCTCGCGGATAAGCCGGTTTGGATTGAGGCTTTGGAAGCTAATATTACGCTACATTCCGATCATTATGCTCGAACAAGGGATCAACAATTGGAGCTTGAGAATGAATCACATTTGAGTGAAATAGTCTTCAGTAGATAAATGGTACCGATTGTTCTTTCGGTTCATAATAAAGTTTTCACCATTAGATTCAATTTTATGTTTTAATTCAAAATATTTCTGTGAACCTCATGATGAATCATTTAATTCTTTTAGTGAAACTTTTCGGGCGAAACACTAAACTGGAAAACTCGATGTTTTACTGAACACCAAATCACTTTTCTTAACTTCTCGACGCGCGTTTCACTAACAATATAAACATTATCAAGAGATTTAATCTCGATGATTAAAGCATTTCATTAACTCGAAGAGATTTACCACCAAACATCAAATCACTTTTTAAACTTCTCCACCCGCGTTTCACTAACCATGTTAGCATCATCAGGAGGTGATTTAATCCTGATGATGCTGATATGGTTAACCAGTTTAGTGTTTCATACCGAAGATTCCAATAGAAGAATTGAAATCATATCCCGATGATGCTGATATGGTTAACAAAAGGCGCGTCGAGGACTGTAAAAAATTGATTTCGTGTTTAGTGGTAAATCTCTTTGAATCTAGTACATATTTAATAGTTGTATTTTTTTTCGCCTTAATATACACTGAATAGTGAACTGAATAGTTAAATAAATTATTATACATATTTAATTTTAATACAAATTTGGTTCGCTCTATGAAAGATGTTTTTTTGGTCTATTTTGTATAAAGTGAATTTTTATTTAAACGGATTTTTCTCCTTCTTACTGTTTCTTTCGGCATAGCCTGTTTAGTTTTGATATTTAGACCAGTGTTTCCGATAATGAGGACTGCCAACTTTATGTCACCTTTCCGGTGATTTATGATACCTTTTTCTTGGCGTTTTTTTGTCTCTTGCTATTATTGATTGTCTGTTACGCAGTTCTCTTTAGTTTTTATTATTTCGATTTTGGTTTCACATGAATATACTATGACTGTTCGGAGACTACTTTTATAAATTTTTACTTTTTATACGTTTGTATTCTTGTTTTTCGAAAATATGTCTCTCAGGCATCTTTATATTATTGCTGCTTTAAATCTTTGTCGTTGTACTTTTTTTTTTTGATTTTTCCCAAATACATATATGATGTTACTTGTTCTACTATACTGCTGGCTTTTTCTAATTTGCATCTGACTGGGTTTCTGGCGACTGACATGCATTTCATTACAGTTTTATATATGTCTACAACTAAAGTTATTTGATACAATAGTCTTTGAATGTTGTCTTGGTTATCTCGCTATTAAAGCCATGCTGTTGACGTTATAAATTATATTAATTATCGATATGCTCATATTATACCCTCTGATTGGTTTTATGTTGTCTATAGTTTTATTCATTACTAAATTGAAATAACATTGGACTGAGATAGTTTTCTTGTCTTATCCACCTTGTGAATTGAATTGGATTATTTCCCAGTCTTAAGATTGAGTTTGTGTTAATGTATATATATATATATATATATATATATATATATATATATATATATATATATATATATATATATATTCGTGTAGGTTGAAGAAAATTGATTAGCAAATCGTTACAATAACTATAAACAGTGTAAAATTTGTTAGAATTTATAAAATTACACCAAAGTGTACTTTATAATTCGAAGGTACCATTTTTTTTTGTCGGTTAGGTTTGGTTTGCGGTTGCCCGTTAGTGAACCTTCTCGTCCAATTGGATAGATCTCCAGCGAATTAATCCAATTCGAGACCATGTTTGCATAGCAACAATTGGTTACCGAGATGGGACTGCTTGACCCACACTTATATATATCCACTACATAACCACCTATATCTTTTTTAAAAATTAATTTTCTAATTTTTTTTTAAACGAAATTTGACATCATATCAAATCTTCAGTGGACGCACATTCAATTTGACATATTTTGCAAATTTGCCGCCTATATATTTTATGTTTTTTTATTATAACTTAACAATTTTGAATTTTTTACTTCTAATGATATTAAATGCAAAAAACAAATTACTAATGAAAATTTATTATTTAATAATGTCAATATCTACACAACTTAAATTATCTTTTCTGAAGTTAATAGTATTATTTGTTTTTTTTTAATAAATCATTTCCTTTATATTTCTTTTATTACATTTTTTTCAAAATCTAAAATTTTTATGTTATTAAAATTAAAGTTGTGTTTATTATCTAAGGCATAAACAAAGCAGTTAGTTACGTTTGGCTCTAGGTTTCTAATGCTCTTTTTAAATGTTCATTTATTTTATTTTTAAATATTGTTTAGTTTGGCCTATATATAAATTTAGGCAATTTAAGCAATCGATTTTATAAATTAAACTTGTTTGTTCTATTTTGAGTATTTGCGGTTTTAATTATGTAAATGTTTGTTTAGTCTTATTATTGGGTATTTCTGATATGTTTATATTATATGGTTTAAAAACTTTTTTATATTATTATTTATTTCTGGTATATAATTTTCATTTTTAGGTTTATTTGTAATGCTATTATTATTACATATTCTGTGTATTCTGCGTTTAATAACTGATTCGTGGAATTTAAAATAACAGCTCTATCAATTAAAGAATTAATAACACTTGCGTATAAGAATTAAAAGTGAGATACTTTCCAGACCATGAAGGTTTTATATATCAATTTGTTTTGCTGCTGCCATCCTTAGCATACGTAATATTAATATCTAAAAACTTATTGTTTTATTTTTGTCTTTGTGAGTAAATTTAAATTTTTTATGGAATGTATGGAATTTGTTTAAGGTGTATTGTATTTTATTTTTAGGTATGCATAGTATACAGTCATCTACAAATCTTTTATAAAAATAAGGTTTAAAATCGAGGGTATTAATAACTTTTGTTTTAACATAATTAGATTAGCAATAGTGGCTGATATTGATGAGCCCATTGCTAGACCGTAAATTTGAGAATAAAATTGTTTATCATATTTAAAAAAATGTACGTTCAAGACATATTTTTGTGGCTTCATTAAATTCATTTTCAGGGATGGCTGTAAACAGAATAATAAAATGTATTATTTATTAATTTGACCGAAAATTCCAAAACAAAAAAAATATACTATTAAAAACGGACAGGAAAAATTGCATCGTATTAATGACAATAAAAAAAGAAATAAATAAAAGTAAACAAACAAAATAAATATAAATTCTTAATTTGTTGATCAGCAAGTTGACAAAGTAGCATAATTTGCTATTCCACTCAACCAACCTACCGATCTTAATCCCTAGAAAAAAAAAACCTATAAAAACCACAAAAATTTCCTCCCATGTCTCACACACATAGACTAAAAAAACATTATTACTCAACCACCCGATCACCGCCAGAACCTCAAATTCCCATAAAACAATAATCTTAAAAAATTATAATATATATTAGCAATTATAGCTGTTGAAATAATACAAATTCCCTGACTTTTTATTTGAATTTGTTAATATTAAAAATTTTAATATATATATATATATATATATATATATATATATATATATATATATATATATATATATATATATATATATATATATATATATATATATATATATATATATGCTTGTGCGTACTGTTTCACGGATGGAAAAATATGTATTAGGTTTTTTTCCGGGAGTTCATCCGGTGGTCGAGTTGGTCCCTGTCGGGAGCTTGCAGACGTTTTGTCAAAATCTCATTTGCCATCTTCGGTGCTTACTGTCGTGAGGTTCAGAGCAGCATGGAAAATAAATGAAGTCACAGTAAGTAAACTGAGAAAGTACCAACAACTCTGATAATAGCTTTCTTATATGTCTTCTAAAAGTTAAGTATGTAGAAATTCAGTATTACACTGCATAATAGCCACTTTACACTAAATTTTAATGTAAAACATAGCCATCGCGGGAAACGCCAGAAAAAACCAGTATCATTATGGGGTACTGGTTACGATTTTTCTTTAAGCGGGTTTTACTGAAAACCATATCATTCATTTGAAACTATTCTAATGTAATCTTAATCTAATAAGGTTCCAAGAAGAGACCTTTACAAACAAAAACACTGTTATCTTAATCTCGATCTCGTTAGTTACCATTTATTTTGAACCATTGTCACTGATAATTTACATTATATCTTCTAATTACTGGAGACATTTAAATGAGTGGTTGGTATGTTAGCTATGATTGTCCCGGATGACATTCTTATTTTTATAAGACATTTTCGTATGGTAAGGTATTCTGTATAGTATGGTAGGATGAAGTGAGAAAGAAAATATATCTTTTTAGGATTATGTATATAATTTGAAGAATTTTTCTAAAAATAAATGGACTGCATCTGATCAAAATAAATTACTTTGAAATCTTTGATAAATATACAGAAAATATTTTTAAGAAATAGTGTAGTTAGCTTTTTTGACATTTGTTTACTTTTTGAATTTCTCCACTAAAGCAATGAACATTCAAATGCAACGAATAATTATTTGTAATATTTGAATTCTCAACATCGGCATTTTCCACGTTTGCGAAATTTTGTCACTACCTGGTAATTTCCTGTTAACCGTTTGTCTTGCCTAAAATAGAGAAACCCTTCGAATGTTATGGTTGGCAGTTAGAAAGTCTCCAAAATGCATGATTTTGGGATGTCTACCTAAAAGGTCGTTGGGATTCGACAATCGACTCTCCAATTTTAACGGAGTTATCTTAGACAAAAGTACAGATAGTGCTCGGAAAAGTTCAGTCGAGAAAATATTGTAACTTTTAACATATTGAAGGACTACCTCGATTATCGATATATAGGAAATATCGATTTGAAAAATCAACATAAAGACACTGAAGATAAAATCCATGATAATAACAATATTGGATAAAACACCCCACATTACTTTGGAATCACACAATATCATGAATGAAACTACTAATTCCAGTATAAATAAGCACTTCAGATATTTGAGAACTAGAGTGGAAAAGGGTAAGCAGACGAGCGATGTGAACGACATATTAGGTAACTTGAAAAAGGTAATTTTTTTTTCGAGAAAGTAAGTATTTAAGGAAGTTAAGCATAAATGGTTCAACAACATGCAACTTCAACACATATATAAGGGATGAATCAGGAATGAAATCAGGGAGCAGGTAAGACGACTAAGGCCATATAAATAGAATACCAAAATAGATATTTACCGCACGAATATATGAGGCATAAATACATAATTTCGGGGCAATACCGGAGGATTGGATCATCACTCTCTCCTTAAACTATATAAAAAGTCTACCAATAAGAACGATGGAACTTCAAAATTAAATAAAACACACACTTTTTGCTCAAAATCGATTCCGATTGCTTTATTTAAGAGATTCAGACATGCAATTTATGATTCAAGCAAGATTTCGGCCAAATGGCTACCACGGCTCTATTCGCATATACTATGGCTTAACGAATGTTTCCAAGTCGCCAATAGTGGCGGGTTTATTGCTATAAACCTGTGTTTTCACATGTAGCCAGAGAAAATAATCTAAAGTTAAAGAAGTTAAATCGTATGATCTTCGTGGCTAAGCGATGGGGCCATTTCGTAAAATTAATGAGCTGCCAAACTTGGCTCCCAATAAGCCCATGTTTACTCGGGAAATAGGTGGTGGTGCGCCATCCTGTTGAAAATAAAGGTCATTCCCATCGATACATAATTTCGAGGGCCCAATCGACAAATTTACGACGAATACCATGGTCGGTTGGCTTCAGTTCTTGTGCCAGTACCATCTTATACGGATGTAAGCCTAAGTCCAACGTCAAAAATCGCGAGATTGTCATTGGTGAGAGGCCTAACTCTTGCGAGCGGCAACCAACCGAGACGATGTCATTTTCGGCCACACTAGCTTGAACGGCGGCAATATTCTTAACACGATCACTAGTATGTTTAGAAGGACCACCGCGACTATTACCACGATGGGTCTGAATTACTCGTTGAGTAGCACGAGGGAACCGCGAATTTGAGTAATAAAACTGGAAAATTTCCAAACGTTCTTCTAACGTGACATGAACCATGATTTAACCTTTCGGAAAACAACTGACAAGACATATCAAAAATCGGTAAACAAATATGGTGGCCATGAGCTGTCAAAGTTCTATCATCCCTAATGGTAGACCCTTTAAATTTATACTTAGATTATGGAAGCTTAATTTTTGTTATGACTCCTAAATCATACTTGCGCTTTCTGATTATCCTTAAACACATCTTTAAAACTTATTATTGTAGCATTTACAGCTAGCCCAATTCCTAACCTATACAGTATTATGAGTTAGGAGGAATTATTTTCTCCTAAAATACGCTCTTGATCTCCGGAAGAGATCATTCATTCATAGATATCAGCCGTTCGCCAATCTTCCGTCTCCCAATCTTTGCATATCATTACACTCATAATCTGGCCAACGATCTCAGGCATCATTTTTAGCAACTATCAGAAGAGTCTAACTTGATTCAGCATGATTTACTTTCAATCCGCACTATCTCTTCGCAACCCATTGGTAATTGAAGCAGTGGTGGCTCGTAGGTTTTTAAAGTGGGAGAGCGTAGAAGAAAATAGTGCTGCTAAAGATTTTTTTTGCTCTCTCCTTTCTCCTTTTTACTTTTCGTGCTATTGAAATTCTATACAGCAGGTGAACCGGGAAAATGAGTTAAAGGAAAGAAACTGAACGGAAATAAAATATGCTGTTTTGCTCTGAAAAAATGTTTACTGTGATAAATGCTGGAGGGGTGGCGCCCCAACGCCCTCCCTCTCGAGCCGCCACTGAGTTGATGCCCATTCATGTCGACTTCTCTTTACTAAGAGCTGGAAAGAGTGGAGCAAGATGAAAAAAAAATGTATATATAATGCTATTATTAATAATCTGTATAATCCATACAGATATTTAGGACTTAATTATACAAAAAATGATGGATTTTTTGTCACAACGAAGCAATTAAGACTTAAATATATGTTTCTGTTTAAAAAGTTTGTAGAACATTGTTACGTGAAAAAAATATGGACTAAAAACTATGTTGAAAAGATTCTTAGTGTTTTTATTGTTGATGTAAAACAGGAAGTTTTATTCCCACAACCTAAAAACAAACTGTAATATTCAAGAATCATGTAAAAAGGTGTATGTGAAAAATGAGTTCGTATACATCCCACTGCAAAATACAAAGAGTACGTGGTATTTTGTTTTCTAAAAGAATTATCATTAGGATGAAAGATGTGGGTAATTTTAAGTGTGAGGCAATAAATCTTACAAGGGTATGGGGAAAGATAAAACTTGTAGACATATGTAATTGAGAAAACAATAAAATAATATTGCAAATACCTATTCATGCAAAATACGAGAGTTGCTTGAAAAGTCAGATTCTTTAAAAAGTGAAATATTGATTTTTTTATCGAAAATCGATATATTTTTTAACATAGTCTCCTTATAGCTTGATGCATTTTGCCCAATGACTTTTCAACATTTCTTATGCCTTCCAAAAAGTACAACTTTAGACTGTGTAAAGTAGGCATCTATTTTGACTATGATCTCTTGATTTAATGTATTTTTTTTTTCAGCCAGTCACTTCACGTTTGGAAACAGAAAGAAGTCAAAAAAGGCCAAATCCGGAGAATAAGGTAGATCCGGCATAAAGTTCTTTCGCAAATTGGCCAATTTTAGTGGAGTGTGGAACGTCATATATGCTTATTCGATAACATCGAAATTCAATAAACTATTTATGAATCATGAAATCTGTAGGAACATAGTCTCCGTAATACATTTTCAACTTTATATCAAACTTTAAAATATTGAACCTCTGAAAGACTGTCAAAACAATACTAAATATCATATCGGATTAAAATTCATGATTTAGACAGGAAGCTTTAAAAAATGTAAAAAAAGTCACTCAACTGAGAATCGCTTCTTTTAAAGTCTATGGACCGCTATCCGTCCAGCTTTTTGTGTCTGTTAGGTTAATTTGCATAATGATTGTTAATACCCTGGAATATCCTCCTGAAAAGTCCAGCAGAAAATTGTATATTCGACTAGAACTATCATCTTGTTTATACTCATGGCTAAGTTGTGGAAGTTCAGAGTTTTCTTAATATTAAATTATATCCGAATTTAATGATATTGAGATATCAATTAGCATGAAATGTAAATTAATTATTAACATTTGTGTAAATATAACAAAAAGTATACAGAAATATTTTCTCTTTTGTGTCCACCTTGTTCTCCAGATTTAAATACTTTAGAATAATTTGTGTATAACATTTATTATATACTTTAGAATAATTATTATTTAAATACTTTAGAATAATTTGTGAATAACATTATAATATAATTTTTAAAGTAAACTACTAGTTCAATATTTAATGAGTTTGAACAACAAATTTTGCAGGTGTAAACAGAAAGGATTAGACAACGACTGGAATATTGTTATGCTTGCACAGAAATGACACACCTGAAACGCCAAACTAAATTTTTTTAGATTACTTTGTAAATAATAGTTTAATTTAATTATTTTTTTATTATAAAAATAAATAATTTTGGCAAAATAACTGCTGTCAGACTGTGTATATATACTAGGCTAATTGAAAAGTACGCGGAACGACACCTATAGAGCAGTAAAATAACTAAATAATCTGCTACATTTTGAAGTTTCATCCTTCATATGAACACATGTGAAGTTTCAAGTCGATCTGTCAATTCATTCGTACAAAAACATCAGCTTAACGTATCAGTATTATTTTTTAAAATGGAAAATATTGGAAATCGTGCACTAATTAAATTCTTTGTAAAAAAAGGTTTAAAGGCAATGGAAATTCATAATGAAATAGTAAATTTATTAGTCAAGTCTGCTCCTTTAAAAATAATGATTTGTAAGTGGGCAGGTGAGTTTCAACGTGGTCGTACAAGTCTGGATAATGATCCTCATTTTGGACGTCCAATAAGTGCAATTACTGAACAAATAATTGACTTTGATGACAGATAATTGACTTTGTGTGAAATTGCTAAGGCCATGGACATCTCAACTGAATGGGGGTTCCATATTTTGAAAAAGGAATTGGGCTTGAAAAAGCTATATACAAGATGGGTTCCGCATTTGTTAAATTTTGATCAAAAAAGGCTTCAAGTAAAACTTTCTAACCAATATTTGGATCGAAAGAATAAAATTTTAAACAAGAAATAAGATTTTAAACGTCGTTTTGCAACTATGGGTGAGACTTGGGTTTACTACTATGATTATGAACGGCGACAACAAACCGCAGAGTGGACTGAGCCCGGTTGTTCAGTTCCGAAGCAGCCAAAGTGTTCAAAATCGACCAAAAAGGTCATGGCATCAATTTTTTGAGATGCAAAAGACATTTTTATTAATTGATTACCTTTAAACCGGTAAAACAATAACAGGATAGTATTACCCTAAAATTGTTTTATATATATATATATATATATATATATATATATATATATATATATATATATATATATATATATATATATATATATATATACATATCTTTATATATAAATATATAGTGGCGGTTGGTACATAAGGCCATGTGCGCCCGTATGAACGTGACCTACTTAAAAAATTAAAAAGTGGAACAAATAATTTCAAATTTTATATTAATTTATTCTCTATTCTGTCTATGATCACGCTTCTCGCGATTTCTATAGTCTATAAAGTCATTCGCGATAACGACATAGGTCGAGGGTTGCACCGATTGAAGTACACGTGCTTTGGACACAAGCAAGTTTGTGCTGCTACTGTTTTCTTTACTATCGCTTGCGAAAAACAAACACAGCAATGTATCATTTCGCTAGTAACCCGGAGATTATACGCATTTATAACGTCATATTTTGGGCGCTGCCTCTTTCTCAGACATACTAAGCGCTGACGTCAGTGATGGGCTTTCTTCTCTTTAGTTCTTTCTTCTCTTTTTTTTTTCTTTACAAGTTTAATAAGCAATTTCTCTCACAGTTTCGTAATCCCCATAGTATATTTTATATTTAACATATTTGAATTGCTCGTAAAACGTTTTTATTAGGACTATTTCTTGTGGAAGTAAATTTAAGGTTATGTTGCTTTGCCCTTTATGAGTGTTAATTTTAGTTTTTTTGGGAGGATTTTCAGGTATATTTTGTTGAATTTGTTATTGGTAAGTTAATTTTTTATAAAATCTGTTATATAAATTGTATTGACAATATTCATGTTTCTGTTTTAATTGAAAATTGTGATATGTTTTGGGCCAGACTGTAAACATTACAGTGAACAAAATAAATTATAGATTTTTTACATTTTCTGTTGATTCAACTGAGCGGAAAAATGGTTAAATCTTGTGGGATAGTATTAAATATTTATAAGATGGCATGGACGTATAAAAATGATAGTTGATAGTTGCTATTTTGTCAATAGTGTTAGAAAAAATGGTCCCAAGATATTTGATTTTAATATTAAAAAGAAATTTGCGTTTGAATCTTCGGGGAAATGGCATGATATTTAAATATATATGGTATAATATGTTCATATATATATATATATATATATATATATATATATATATATATATATATATATATATATATATATATATATATATATATATGTGTGTATATATATATATATATATATATATATATATATATATATATATATATATATATATATATATATATATATATATATATATATATATATACGTACTAAGAAAATCATCACATTTTAAAGCGATCCAAGTGTTAGTTATGTATATGGCTATTTAAGAAGTTGCAATGGTCCTTATTGAATCTGATCAACTATAGACAGAAAATTTCGACTATTGGAAAATTTTTATGTTAAATATTACTTACCTAAATTATGGGACATGTAGATATATATGAACGATCATAGAGACAAGGAGGATCCCAATCCGAATGTCACGATATGCAAGGAAATCTGTGATACCTTAACCATACAGGTTCATGAACGTTTTAGTTTCGATGTATACCTAACTGTTGCAAATTTATTTCCAACTAAAAAACTTGAATTAGTGAATATCAAGTCGTCTGTCCAAATGAAGACATTATAATTGTATGTAACCTGTTTGAAGACGTAAATTACTTAAAATTAAACAAATTAACTCTCGGTAATGTACGCGTCGGGCGAATTTATGAGTGGGGCTGCCGCTGTTTATCCAAAACAAAACAAATGTTTATCCAAAACAATTTAACATCAATATTTAGCGAATCTGTGGAGTTGCTGACTATTTTACGTACCGTCTCTATGATGACTGTGAAAAACGAAATTTGTTTCTCTACCCTCAAAGGAATCAAAACATTTCTAAGAAACACTATGTGCCAGGAACGGCTGTGCGCGTTAGAAATGCTATCTATTGAAAAAGAAACTTGGGAAGTCAATCTTAAATTTTAATAATCAAGTCATAGACCACTTTGCTGCTCAGAAATTTAGGAGGATGGACTTCAACTACAAGGAGATTTAATAGTCATCGTCCTATGGCGAGTTTACCAATTTTTTTTTATCTAGGTATCTATTTGAAAAATTGATGTCTGACAGTTACCTCGTATTTCTACACAGCAAAATGTGTGTATGATACTAAGAAATGTATTCTAAATGACATAACTCGAGTATATTTCCCACAGTCGAATTGGCTAGGAGGCGGACTATATCTGTTTTTAGCCTCGGTCCTTGATACTGATGAACCAGTTGTTGATGTCCATCGGGAGTTGTTTCTGTTGAAGGCAGTAATATCTCATTGAAGGCTAGCATTAATTCTCTTTAATGTCTCAAGAAGAAACGAAGTTTTTGACCTCCTTGCCTACGTTCACCTGAAGTTATTTAACCATATAACATACACTTTGTATATATACAGCATTTACTCCCGTAGATAAGCAAAGTTGCAATAAGCGGTTGCAGCCACCTTTACCTTCAAGGACAGGTCATGATTTTCAAAAACTTTGTCCGAGTCCAGATCTTCTCTAGAATCTTTAATTCTAGAGAAGAGACGAAAGAAAGAATTACAAAGATAGCTAAAAGATTCCACATGTATAACTGGCGAGCCAGATTCATAAATGTTGGGGGTGTGAGGGGAGAAGCTATCAAGAATGGCCATGATTTTAGTTACATTTATGTTAATTTAAATTAAACACATGTTCAAGCGTAGCAGGTTTGTGTGCGCTTAAATTACAATCATCCGCGTATATGAGTTCTGAGATATAGTGTTTGGTTCCATATTTGGATTTTGGTCCCTGTTTTTAGCCGGGATAGATTCAAGAGGCCTCTATCAGGCCTATCACCACACCTCTATCTTCCAGCTCCCTGTCAACGATAATCATCAATGCCGTCATAAAGATGCTGAATAAAACTGGGGCCGTAGCAAAGTCCTGCCTGATATCGGAGGAGGTTTACTTTTTACCAGAGAAGGATATAGCCCTAGGGTTATTGCAGTTGATTTGGTCCCCTCTCATTTTGAAAATGTTTACAATGATGGTATCTCTGAAATCTTGGGGCGCCTACTTCTGCTCCTATATATATAGGAGCAGAAGACGGCATTGATGATTATCGTTGACAGGGAGCTGGAGGATAGAGGTGTGGTGATAGGCCTGATAGAGGCCTCTTGAATCTATGGAGGCCTCTTGACCATATGGTCCAACAAGAGTTTAAGTTTGGGTCTAATATCGTCTCCGAGAGCCTTATATACTTTTGTGGATATTCCGTTCGTATCTGTTGCCTCGTTGATTTTTAGATATTGGTTTATCCTCAGTTGTATTGCGGTAACATGTCAAGTGCTTCTACATTCCTTTACGAGTCTTCATTTATAATAAGAGAGTAGTGTTCTTTCCATCTAGAACTAACCTCCTTGTCATCTCTCAATAACACAGGTCAACAAATTTAAACCCTTTTGACGTAACATTAATGAAAATAGGTGCATATACATTATTTTTTAGTGAAAATGATAAGGTAATTTCTATAACACGCACGTTTTATTTTTGGTACAGGGGGTCGGTGGTGAGGAAAAAAACGGAAACGACATATTTTTATAATCTAATATGTATTTAATACAAATATGTAAAACATGTTAAATCTATGCAAATACATTATTGAGGATTATGTGAATAGAAATAAAATTATTACATGAGATGTCATACCTCGACAAAAACTTTCACTCTTTCCTTTTGTGTTCTGTAGCATCATCTTTTTTTTAAAACCAGCAGTAGTAGCCAAGTATAGATAGGTTCCAGCGTCCCTGATATCTTACTTTCATTGTCCTGATGTCCTGGTGAAACCTCTCTCTTTGCTCATCAGTTATTGCACCCAAATTTTCCGGAAAAAATTGAAATGGTAGTGTAAAAAATGCATTTTTAAAGATATGCGACACCCTAATATTTCATAAACTTTTAAGAGTTCATTTATGAGATTTTTTTAGTTTTTGTCTTTCTTGTTGCCCAGAAATCCTTTCACTACAGTTACAAAGACTTACAAGCTGCCATTTCCTTTTCATTTAATTTTTTCTTGAAAACGGAAATCACTTAGAAGCTTCCTTATTTGAGGTCCAATAAATATACTTTAAGTTTTTCATCACTTGAAGTAGCAATCACTACATGGTCACTAGGTTTTCTACACATCACAGAAACAGCAAACGGCATAGAATTTTTCTTGCGATGCATCCACTCCACTAAATTTATCTGACAACTCGAACAGCAAACATGAGAATTGAATATCACCAAATTAGTTTTGAATGCATATGTCACAAGCCCAATAAACCTCATTTTATATAATATTGTGCTGATTTTTATTTTTTATCCTCTTACCTTCTAATATTACAGAAAAAGATGTTATGTCGAAGCGGTAAAGAAAGTTTTATACATTTATTGACTTCGTCAGTATTCTAAGGCAATTTATTTTTTTTTCCGCCGTGGTTCATTAGACGTACCGTGTAATTTAATCCCGTTTCACAAAAATATGCTAAAATCGTTTAAGACATGCACCGGAGCTTTTATTACCTATTAAGTTGGAGATGGAGTGTAGAGGACTTTAAAAAGAAATAAACAGATAGTAAATCGACGGTATGATGTCGGAGACGACGACGAAATTGAATTGTGTTGAACAATGATTAAATATTTAAATACATGTAATTAAATGTTATTGCTTTGTTTGTTCAATAGTGGACAAAATCTAAATGGTGCTGAAATCTTGGATCTTAACAATGTTTTATTTGTTTCATTCAAGGTTGTATTAGTTTGTTTTTGTTTTGTTCAATTCATCAACAAATTGATTGATAATTCAGATTAGTTTTTTTCAATCCTAGAATTATCGGATTGTCCTGAAAGTTCGTAGGGATTTTTAAATAGAAAGATAACAGCAAATATTTTATTTAGTCTATTATGTAATTACTATTATTATTTACAGCTGTTTGCTTATATAGTGATAAGTCTATAAGGCTTTTTTGCCAAAATTTGTATTTTTATTTACAAACAATATCAACAGAGTGTTTTTCACCTTCTCTTCCGTTTTAAAAGATTTCGCATTTAAACAATTTTGGTCGGATCGGCACAGATAAAAGTCTGATGTTACGATGCCCTGTAAATAAGGTGGATGGGGCAAAACATTGAAGCACAACAGTTTTTTTTTTGGTCCTGAAAAGTGTGGTCGTGCACTGCAATGATGAAACACAACGCCTTCCTTGTTTGCTAATTCTGGACGTTTTTCTTCAATTGTCGCCTTCAGCCGATCTCATTGTGAAGAGTAGAGGTCGGTGCTGATGGTTTGATTGCGAGGAAGAAGTTCAAAGTGTACTGGCCCACTTCAATTTTATCAAATACAAAGTATAATTTCCTAAGGCCGTCTTTCATCGTACTTAAAACCGCTGATCCTGGCAATATATGATATTTTTATTTCATGTTGTTGTACACACTACTTTTCATCGCCAGTTGCCATCGTATGGTATCTTATTTGTATTTATATATATATATATATATATATATATATATATATATATATATATATATATATATATATATATATATATATATATATATATATATATGGCTAATATTTCATTTATCTGCTTTCATGGATCGTAATCGGTTTCATGGACCCTTCTTTGCTTAACATCAATGCTTGGAGAGGACAACTAACAGCGATGCCGGTCTTCCAGGTTAAAATCTCTTCCCCTGAATCGACAAAACCACTTTTGCACCGTGATCTCCCCAACAGAACCCTTTCCAAAAAAGGCACAAATTTTGTTTTTTATTTGGTATATTTTCAAAATGGAATTAACAGAAGAGGATGTGCCTGGTGCTTAATTACATTTTTTAAAGCTCCAAGACCATATTGTCTGCGATCTAAAACGATGATTAGTTAGCATGTCGCAATTTGCTTGTTTCCGGCAATAAAAACATTTTAGTCGAGAGGTTAGTTGTAACATTTTTTTGTTGTTTAGAGGACGTTATACTTTCACGATTATTTCAATATTTTGCATACATTTTTTTTAATTTTTAAGAGTTAAAGAATGTATAGCAAATGTATTATTAACTGATCATTTAAAACTAACTTTTCATCAATACTTAAATCATAATTATTATATTTAATAGCTAATAAAGTATCCTAGATAGAATTATTTTTCCTTTTAGATTGCATTATTGGAATGAACCTAAAAGTAAACTGGTTTTTATCATAAACATCAAATTAATTATTATATTATTAAATTAAACATTAAATTAATCATAATTATCATAAACATCATTTACTTTCTTTCTTTTTTGGATAAAAATTTATAATCCTTGGATGTATGCACTCTACATACATACTGCTGCTTCTACAGGTATGAGGGTATGGATGAGATGAATTGAGAATCAATATTATGTACGAGTATAAGGTTCTGGCTTAAACTGAATTGAACCTGAAACGAAACTATTTGCTTTAGTGGTGAGTTTAGGTTTTGTTTAGGAAATCCTGATGGATGTAGAAAGGTCAGATATTTTTGAGGTGAAGGGCTAAATTTAATTTTCGTATAGAATGACATACAACCATTAGTTCAGGAATTATGGTATGGGAGACTAGCGCCTTGGGAACTTCTTTTCACAAAAAGACAATAAAATAAACATAATATAAATTTTAGCACTTCAGGTCGAGTTGGCCCGTGATTTAGTTTGTAGGGTTTTTTATATTACTAACAAATATATAAAACTTAACAAATTTCAATTTGACAAATGTTAAAGTTTGTAATAAAAAATGTTATGTCACATTTCTTTATTGAAATAGCCGTTTTAGAATTATCAATTATTATTCAACAACAATACAACTTTTTTTGCTAAAAGAAACAACTTTAAAATATCAATAAAAATAACTCTTATAAAACTAATTAATGATTATTTTTTTAACAAATGCTACTACAATAATAAACTCTTTTAACAATATTATTACTAACATTTTTCAACATATTAGGTGTAATGTTATTCATTTCTCGCCGAATTGATTGTTTCAGTTCATCAATAGAATTAGGAGCAGTCACGTATTCTTTGGTTTTTAAGAAACCCTACAGGAAAAAGTTTAAAGGTGTGAGGTCAGGCGACTCATCTGAACCCCTTTTTTCCATCCATCTTTCTGGAAGCAGTTCATGAAAATAATCCCGCATATTTTGCGTAAAATGAGCTGGTGCCATATCCTGTTGGAAGTAGAACAACCTTCTTTTTGCTAACTGTAGTTCATCAATAAACACCTCAAGTTCGTTACTCAATGACTCTAAATAACGTTCATCATTTAAATTTTGTTCTATGAAGATAGGTTCGATCACTTTTTTATTGTAGATTCCACACCTTCTTTTCTTCTTCTTTTTCTCTTCTTTTTTCAGCTCAACAAGGATTACTGTTAGACCAATATCTGTAATTTTGTCTATTGATCATGCCATTTACATAAGAAGTTGCTTCGTCACTATAAAAAATGTGTTTCTCGAAATCGGGTTGCTGACGCTTCTTATCCAAAAACTAGTTGCTAAATTCCAATTCACAATCACAATCATCAATTCACAATCATCATCATGCAATTATTGCTCTCAATGCTTCTCATTTTGTATGGATAATAAATGTTCCCCTGTAAAGTGGCCTACACCTTTGACTGAGAACAACCTACCTCTTGGGCAATTTTATGTGTTGGTTTGAGATGATTTTTCACATTACAAAAAAGAATATTTTCTCCAGTAACAACATTTTTGCCTTTATTGCAGATTCTTGGACACACACCACCAGTTGTTTTTAGTTTTACTTAGTTATTTCATCAGCAATTAAGCGCACTCATCACATAGACTTAAGCCACCAACATAGAGAAAAATTAATTCAACTTTCTCTTTTTGATTAAATAATAGATTCATCTTAGCAACTGAATTAAAACGTTATTTTTATACATATTCAAATACAACAGTTTTCAAATAACACAAGGACATCACAATGATAATGGGCTCTTTTCAAACAACACAATTTTTGTTTAATTTCCAAGGTCTACTAGTTGTTTCTGCTAATTGTTCTAAAAAAGATTCTCTAGACATTCTCATCACTTCTAGCAATTGAAGACCTTCCGATGGTTCCGAGGTTCATCTTTAACCGAGTCTCGGCCTTCTGAGAATGTCTTAAATCACCAGCAAATGCCTTAAACCAAATGGTGATAGTGCACGGTTGCTCGAAATTATTGTCATTAATTTTCCGAACGCACTAGAAAAATCTGATTCACTCAGTTCAAACTCGTACTGAAGATGTCTCAGATGCTTCAGATGTTATTGTTACTTCTCCGAAGGGGAAGCCAACTCTTACTACTTTATTTACCCAATTTTTTATCTGCTGTAACTGTTAAATGTCCACCGATCCTATATTCTTTCAAGATCTACGTCATATTTTTTTTTCTGGTTCTACCTTACTTTTTTTATCTTACATATACTATAGTATACTATATTACTAGGTTAAATGAAAAGTTCGCGGAGTGGAAATGATAAAACAAGCTTATTGTTGAAAAAATGACTTTATTCTTTCGTATATTCTCCTTAAGTTCAATATATTTTTTCCAGCGATTCTTCAATTCATAGAATCTCAGAAGTGATTTTCTGGAAGTTTTTCAAAATAATCATATACGTCTGCTACAACTTCTTCATTTGATGAAACATGCTTGTCACGTAAAAGTTTTTTGAGGTTTGGAAACAAATGAAAGTCAGAGAGAGCCAGATCTGGTGAATATGTTGAGTAATATTGTCCTATTATTGTTTTACCGGTTTGAAGATAATCAATTAACAAAATGCCTTTGGCATCCCAAAAAATTGATGTCATAGCCTTTTTGGTCGATTTTAACCACTTTGGCTGCTTCGGAGTTGAACAAGCAGATTCACTCCACTCTGCGGCTTGTTGTCGCAATTTAGGATCATAGTGGTATACCCAAGTCTCATCCATAGTTACAAAACGATGTTTAAAATTTATTTTATTTTTTAGAAAAAAATCCAAATGTAAAAATCTTTCTTATTCTGCAAGTAAAACTTACTAACCAGTTTTACTCGAAGTGGATTTTGATCAGAATTTAAGAAATGCGGCACCCATCTTACACATAGCTTTCTCAAGCCCGATTCTTTTTTCAAAATATGAAACATCCATTCAGTTGAGATGTCCATGGCTTTAGCAATTTCACTCAAAGTCAATTATCTCTCATCCATAACCCTATAATGTATTGAATCTATTATTTGTTCAATACTTGCACTTATTGGACGTCCAGAACGAGGATCATCATCCAGACTTGTACGATCACGTTAAAACTAACCAGCCCACTTACAAACCATTGTTTTTGACGTAGCAAACTCTCCTAATACATTTACCATTTCACTATAAATTTTCCATTGCCTTTCAACCTTTTTTTCCAAAGAATATAATCACGGAACGATTTGCAATATTTCCATTTTAAAAAATAATACTGATACGTTTACTTTAAGCTGCAGCTTTTATACGAATTAATTGACAGATCGACTTGAAACTTCACATATGTTCATATGAAGGATGAAACTTCAAAATATAGTAGATTATATAGTTCTTTTACTGCTCTGCTAGTGTCGCACTGCTCTGTTAGTGTCGTACTGCTCTGTTAGTGTCGCACTTTTCTATTGGCCTAGTTGTTCGATACTTACTGATAACAGCTTCTCTTACGACTTCCTCTAATACTAAAGTTGAAGAGCATAGGTAATACTGAGATAGGTGGATTGGATAGGTTTATTCAAACACTAGATTTATTGCTCTCTAGAATACGCTTTATCAGGTTAAGTATATCTTCGTGGACATTTAGCTTATTTAATGAATTTTAGAATTGGGCTTTCCTTTGATATTGCTGCTCTGTCTTCCAATGTGTCAATCAGTTTATCTGATTATGATGGTATCATTGTATATGCAATACAGCATATACATATATTCATAGCATATACATTGATATGATTCATTCAGTGCTCCTTTTTTTGTGGAGGGGGTGGAATACTGCTTTATCATCTTCGATAAGTTTCCTTCTATCCAAATTTTTTCGAACAGTATTTGCAAAAAGACGGATTTTCTCTTCCATACTTAAACATTTCTGTTGTTATCCCATCATACTTGGATTCTTGTTATTCTATAGAATTCAAATCATCTGTCTTATCTCTTCTTTTATTTTTCAATCATTTTTCATATCATATGATTTATTATTTCCTTCTTCATGTCCGTTTAGGAATTAATCGAAAAATTTCTTAGTCTTAATTTCTTTTTGTTTTCCTCCATATATTCATTCAAATATAGTGTTGATGTTTAGAAGAAAATGCAATCAATCATCTTTTCCATTGGGCAAACTATGTTGAACACAAGTTTGTTGCAAGTTTTTTGTTCCGGTTGATTAATAATGCGACGAGAGTACTTTTTGTTTGTTGACATGTATAAAAGTTAACGTAAATGATATTACAATTACTTCTTGTATTGTTATTGCTTAAGTCATTTCGCGTTACGAACGAAAGAATATCCAAACAAGTTACACTATAACAGTGAGTTCAATTTTATTATCTCGTAAATCTTGAAAATAAGCTATTTCTCTTTAAGACATTGTGCGCAAGACAAAAGAACGTCTGTTTATGTTCGCCGATTTATTTTGACGCGAGAGGACGTGACTCAAAATTAAAAACTTTTATTGTTAATTAAGAAAATATAATTAAAAGCTGAAATTCATATAGCGTTGCTGCGTTTAACGGACGCGTGAAAGCTTTTTGCTTTCCGATACAGCATGTAAAATTCAAAAAATTTTACATCAACATCAACGAGAAAGATAATTTAACTTCCTTTAAAGTTGCTATTTGTAATTGCAACTTTTATTACCCTGTGTTGTTTTTGGTTTTTTCATTCTGAGATAAAATTGATTTTATAAAGATTATTATTACGATAAAAGTTATTTCTACACATATTATAGTCATATTCAGGTGTATGTTGAATATCTCTTCTTCTTCGTATTCTTCTTTATCGTCAGGGCCTATGGAAACTTATTCCGTTTGCGTGCTTTTCGCACTACTTCACGCCAGCGTTGTCTATTTCTGACGTCCTTGCTTGCATATTGGATATACGCACTAGTTAAGTCTTTAATTTTGCGTGTCGCCAATCAGGTGGTCCTGCAGAATTTGCCTTAATTTCTAGCATTTTAGGCCATTAAATGCTTTCCGGTAATCAAGGACAGATGTATCATTTTGTATATTCTGTTTTAAAACCATTCCGGGTGTCGATCTATTCATTCTGCGAAGAGTCACGACGTTTCGCCAAAATCTCATTTGGGATTTTTAAGTGTTTCCACATTTTTAAGTGAGTCCGCTTCGACTGAAGAGTCCAACTGACATGCACGGGTTGTTGCGCTCGGTCTTATAACCGGCCGGCGACTGCGCAGATTGTATCGGGGTAGTTCGGGACTATTAGGGGCGATCGGCAACGCTGTCGGACGACCGTTTATTGATTTTTCTTTCTCGCCGCCACATTACTGCGTTTCTTCTTTTTTCAGAAGAGATTTCCATACTTTTGCAATGTTGCGAGCGTCGTTTCACGTATTTAGTTCACCGCTTTCTTCTATATCAGGGGTTTTCTGATTGTTCGGACCTTGTAGCTTTCAATATCTGCTATTTCTTTGGCTGCTTCAAAATTGATTTTATGTCCTGTTTGTAGATGGTGCTGGAACAAAGCGGAAGTGGTTTGTTTGTTTTTTACGTTGTTTTTGTGTTCTTGTATTGTAACCGAGATTTGTCTGCTTGTTTGTCATATGTATATTATGTTGCAGTCGGAATAAGATATGCTATATACCTAATGATTTTCAGTCTAACTTTGTCCTTGGAGTTTTTTAGGATGTTTGCGACAGTTTTGCGACAGAAAATTGGTGAGTTCGTGATAAAAACTCATTGACCTTTCAGTTTCACTTTCACTTCAGTTCACTACTTCTTCACTTCTTTCACTTCAACATCGGTTGTTGGTGTGATTATGGTTAAATCCCCAGTCGAAAGACCATTCTCACATCGGAGGCTGTGTTTTGAAAGAAGAGTTTATTACTGAAAACAAAACTATTTGGTACCTCTCGATCAGCGCACAGATCGCAAAATATGAATAGTTTGTAAACCGGGGATAAGTAGGAACACTGTAAATGATATCTTACATAAAGATGTTGGCTGTCATCCGTACAAGTTTATGATTATTTACGAGTTGAAAGAAGGGTACTGTCAACATCGACTCACTTCTGATAAAACACTGCTTGACATGTTTAAATAAATTGAGATTTGACCATGATGATGAGCAATGAAGCATTTAAATGGGTTCAATGAATAAAATAAAAGTCTATATTAAACATCCAATTTTATGCCTTAGGAAATCCGGTAAAAATTGTGTGATGGAGTGGGACATGGTTTTAACATGTTTAAACCATATTTTTAACGTGCTTTTCAAACCAGAACTTTGGATACGACGAATCAACGGGAGGGATATGCGGTTTCCACAAGATTGGATTGGCCACTGCTCATACGGCCAGAGCTTTAATGAATGTTGTTTGAGTTACATTACCTGTACAATTTCTAGCTTTGACCATATTGCATAGCCTCCTTGGTCAGAGAACCATTCTATGAGAGATAATAATCTTTGGGGTCAATTACCCATATATGAAGGTAGGTCCTGTACATTGGAAGAACTGGAGATGAATCAAATACTGAAACGTTGAGAAGGTTGGAGGCAAACTGACGAGAACGGGTTGGAATATGTGTTCATCAAAATGGAAAATGGCAATCACTTGAATAACATTATTTTCCTCTCTGTAGCATAGACAATGTTTTTTGTTGCATTATTATGTTAATAGAAATTTACTTTACAAAATAATGTAGTCATGGTTATTTAAAGAACATCCATTGAACCAATGAAAAAATTTTTTTTTTTCAATTGGGTTCATAATTCCATATTGTTGTCAAAGTAGTCACAGCGCTGGACACAAAATCACATCGCTGGCGACAGTTTGTCCACTTTTCATAACAAATACTGAAATCGTCTTTAGCTGGTCGGTTAGGGTCTTTTCAATGTTCTCCATTGTCTCAAAATTGTACCCTTTGAACAGATTTTTCAATCAAAAAGGAAAAACTAACAAGCACTCAAGTGTACTCATATATATATATATATATATATATATATATATATATATATATATATATATATATATATATATATATATATATATATATATATATATTTAAATATCATGCCATTTCCCCGGAAATTCAACCGCAAATTTTCTTTTAATATTAAAATCAAATATCTTGGGGCCATTTTTTTTAAACACTATTGACAAAATGGCAACTACAGACAAGTGAATGTTTTGAGGGTTCCCGATCTAGTCGCCTAGAAATTATGCAATCATTTTTATACGTCCATGTCATCTTATAAATATTTAATATTACCTCACAAGATTTAACCCTTTTTTTCGCTCTGTTGAATCGACAGGAAATGTAAAAATATACAAAATTTTTGTTCACTGTAATGTTTACAGTCTGGCATAAAACACATCACAATTTTCAACTAAAACAGAAACACCAATATTGTCAATATAATTTATATAAGAGATTTTGTAAAAAATCAACTTACCAATAATAAATTCAACAAAATATACCTGAAAATCCTCCCAAAAAACTAAAATCGACACTCATAAAGGGCAAAGTAACATAACCTTAAATTTACTTCCACACAAGAAAAAGTCCGAATAAAAACAGCACGTGTTCTTTAATTGGTGCGCTTCGGCAACCCACGACTTATTTCGTTTCCGCGAATGGCATTATTTATGTTAGACTATAGAAGTTGCAAGAAGCGTGATCATATACCGAACAGAGAATAAATTAATATAAAATCTGAAATTATTTTTTCCACTTCATTTTTTAATTTTTTAGGTAGGGCACGTGCCCTCGTGCCCTTATGAATCAACCGCCACTGACAACGCATTCTTCAAGTCGCCGCACCTAAATGGCCGAAGGCAATGTCTTTTAGACTTGTCGATATGACAAACAGTGCGTTTATTCTTCAAGTAAAGCAAAGACGTGAAACTTACAGATAAAAGTACTTAAGCATTAGGTCACCAGCTAGTAAAGCAATTTCTGACGGCTAGAATGGCAAATCTGCATGTTCCGAGGGCCACTCGAGCCAGAATTGCAGATTTATTAGACATCAAAAAAATTATTCCTTCTGATGATTATGTGGGTAAACTCCCAAGAAATAAGCAAAAGTTTTGTTACATCTGCCCAGCAAAAAAAAAACGAGGAAAACTTCTTTCCTTTGTAACAAGTGGAAAAAACTCATATGCTTGGAGTGTCCAAGAAAGTGTGTGTTAGTTGTTTGGGAGTGATATTTTTAGGTTTGAAGAATATTTTTTGTTTCAGTAATAGTTTTCTAATTATTTTAAATAAAAATTTAGTGTGTTGTAATGAATTTTTTGTAAATACACAAGTTTTAAAATATGTAGTTTTTCATTTTTACTGTTTAATTTATTGTTCTTATTTCTTTTTTACTGATATTTGAAAGATATCATATATCCATTGATAGCGGACAAAGCAAGAAGGTAATGTAAGTAAAAACAAATAATAAAATTGTTAAATATTATATTTTGTTTTATTTATAAAATGTTCAAATCAGGTTGTCCGTGGGACCACGTATGAGTACTAGCGTAAGTGAAAATATGTCAGTACATGAAGATTAAATCACCTAATAACCAGCACGTTTGGCACAATACTGCTTCCATAAGCCTTGGAAACCAAGTCAACTTCTGATCGCAAGTCTGAAACAAAATTTGATAGAGCATCGTTGATAGCGCTTGAAATTTTTGTCACACATTTTTAGAACACACTAGAAAAATCCGGTTCACGAAAATAATAGCTACAGACCATCAAGTGACTCAAGGAAATTCAAACCCGTACTGAAGACGTATCAGATGTTGGTCTTCCTTTCCTTGAAAGAAAGGAAGGCCAACTCCCATTATTTTATTTACACATGTTATATATAATATATAGTCCCAACAGCGATTTTGGACAGTTTTATAAATAGCTTCGTACTACGGGTAATAGTCGCATTTTAAATTACAATTTTATATGACAGAAATTATGTTTCAAACTTATTTGTGTACTTAATATAATGAATGACCCAGTAAAACGAACTGGACGAAAAGGGTCAAGTACGCCAGACGTTAAAAAAAACTACTTTACGCTAATTACCGAAAGCAATGACAGATAATAACATAGTGAGTTACATTTCTGGGGTGGTTATCTCCAACGAAATATGTAAATTTAATTAGGAATCACACCCTTTTGCATGTAAACGTTGAGCCAAGGGGATGCGTGACCAAACCGAGTTGATTTTTTTCAGTTTAGCGAATAAGATTGTGGAAAAGGAAAATATAGAAAATCAATAAGGTCAGGTTAGCCTTTTTGCTAATGTATATAATGCGAGTTTAATAATTCTGATACTGTGACATTTATTTTCTTTTGTGGTTACATTTGATAATCAGGAAACACAATTCAAAAAAACTACGTGTTATTAATATTAAAATGTGTGTTACCTTTTGTGTTAACAGTTCGAAAAGCCAAGAAATTTATGTTCAGATGTTCTAGGGGGAAAAGATAAAACTAATTTCGGATATTTTTAATGTACTGATTCCAAAAATATTTCGCTTTCTTTTATTGGTATGTTCAGAGGCCAAATGCAAAAAGAATTCAATTTCGATTCTCTAATATACAGGGTGTCTCATAACTTGTCCATCATAGAGCAACTGGTGATAGTAGAGATCACAATAAGAGGATTTAGTCAATAAATCTGTTGGCAAATGTTAGTTATTAAATAGATACATGGTGTTGAAAGTAAAACTAAATTTCCGAAAAATTGAGATAATTTAAAAACGGTTGAAGATAACAGGGTAGTCAAAATCCGGGTAGTGGGGTTGTCAAAGGTGACAAATCCGAATTTGGTACTAGTTTGAGCCTAGTTTTTAGAGGGCGCTTGCTACCAACTCTGTGAGGAATAAATCGCTCATGTTCTTTTATCCTATAAAGCAGGGAATATTTTGACTCCAAAATAGAGAAGAGTCATAATTCCCATGTAAAAATGTACCCTTGGTCGATATCCATTCCATATTCCATTGCGCATCATGTCGATGGCTGAAAAATCTGGAATTCACAAAGTTTGCCTTGAATATGAGGAATTAAGATGTCAAAAATATAACGGACTTTATTTAAAATAGCAGTTTTTTAAAATTTACTTCCAGTGTATTTTCCAGGGCGTAATAATGATTATTTCGCTAGTTAAAAATTCCGCGTCTGGTAAAAGTTGCCTCGTCAGTAAACAATATCTTTTTCAGGATCATGCGGCTTTCATTTTTTTATGTACTAGATTTTGATAAAATTGTGATCTAGCCGGCAAATCTTGTGGCAATAACTTTGAACAGGCGAAACATGGTTGGAAAACAATTTTTCTTTATGGAGAACTCTTGAAACGGTAGATTTGCTAATTTTTGTAGATGCTGCCAAACGCCTAGTGCTTAGGTTAGGATTTTCCGCGTCCTCTTCTTGTTCTACCGTTATACGTTTTGGTCATCCACCAGGATTGTTGTAATAAAACGAACCTGTTTCCCTTAATTGAAAATCCCTTATCTCTTAAATCATGGTTAGGAAACTGATTAAGTTTGGGTATTTTTAACAAATTATTTAATATCAACTCAAGATTGGAGAAACTTGTTTCTACGTACGTTAAATAGGATAGATAGAAAACAATGACAGTCGTCATCGAGACGTAATAATTTGTACACAACATTCAAGGCACACTTTGTGAATTGCATATTTTTCTGCCATCGACAAGATGTGCAATGGTATATTCGAACACGAATATCTCGCAAACGGCCTGAGATATAATATAAAACAATGACAGTTGTCATCGAGACGTTGTAACTTGTACACAACATTCAAGACACATTTTGAGAATTGCATATTTTATAAATGCATTTACATGTGCAATAGAATATTCGAACACGAATATCCCGCAAACGGGGTGAGATATCGATATTGACCAATAGTACCTTTTTTACGTGGAAATTATGACTCTTCTCTTTTTAAAGACAAAATGAGCATTTTTTCCATTCACACTAAATTACATTGAAATTAGTCGATATCGGTTTTCCTAATCGAGATAGTATTATCAGGAGATGATTAGAACTAATTCTGACCTGTGATCAAACGACCAACTGATTTTGATTGATCAGTTTTGATGTTATAAGGGCAGAAATCGGTCTTCGGGGAAACTGACATTCTAGTGGTGGAGGCAAGACCACAAGGGTAACTTCCGCTGCAATTTTAATGAGTCTGTCAGCTCTTTTGAGGTTCTCAAAACCTTAATACCCTTTTTGCTTCACATTGTGTTTAGATTCATAGTCATCTTAAAATAATACTTTCTCTTCGCCATTATAAATAGTGACTTTGTTTTTTCAAAAATCGAGTTCGCTAGAGAGTTATTTCTCTTATCGCACTAGAGATTCGTTGTAAAAGTTGGTCTCCCTTATTACTTCCACTGCATTTTGACCACTTTTTACCTCATGAAAAATGATCCAGTTTCCAGGTAGCGTTTAAAGTAACGCGGACTATATATCGCCAACACTTTATCTTTCTTTCTACTGCAGTTAGCGGCATTTTCTCCGAATGAATTGCCCCGCTCAGCTTACATTCATTTGTGTGTTTTATACTCAGCTGCATTGAAATTTTCACACGATTTAATAATTAATATAAGGTTAGTATACGACTTGACACATATTATTACTTACAAAATTATCATCGTTTACACTTGTATATTGTTGTCGCTTAATGCAAAAGTTGAAATTGCTAGCACTAAGTTTTCAAACCATAATGCGTTTTATATGGTTCACATTAAGTAACATATGAATAATTAGATGTTTGTTGTATTACATTAAATGTTTAAAAGGTCCAGCATCTGAGTTTATGTAAGCCTGGCACTGTTTTAAACACGTTGGAAAAGTTTTAGCAATCTAATTTAGTGGGGAGTTTTTTGTTATAAATTGAGCTTAAATAGACGCTCTGACATACTGGACTAATTTTTATCGCTTTTTTAAATGCAGGCGACGTTGTCACGTTGACATTGGTTGATGTATGAGCTAATTTTTAACTAATTTTTAAAAAATTGTTTTAACAATGTTCATTAGTCAATTTATACTGCATTCATTAAAGAATAACCAATTAATATTGGCCAAATAAGCTCTTATACATACTCGCTTAAAATATTAATGCTTTTTATAGCTTTTCGACTAGTGATTTAAATTTTACAATTTCGCGGAAACCCTTAGGCCTTTGACCCTTCTTGCAAGGAACTTTTTTCTCAAATTAAAGCCGTCTCTTTGTGAACATTGAAAGTTTTTAATGTTTCCTCATAACCCTATATTTATTATAATAACAGAGAAAGTTCCTAAATATATATCTTAATGATAGTATTAGTGTTTCAGTTAAACGAATGAGTTTAAATCTATTTGCTTTCGAATCGTTTTTACAAGAAAAAATATTTTTACAATATTGACTGATATGAACAAACAAGAATGTATAAAAATTAGTACTTTCTTTTCTAGAACTGTCTATGAGGTCGGTACCTTTTGAAGCTCGGCCAGTTTTAATGTATTAAAAGAACCATTGTCAATAGTCAACAGCAGGATATGGAGCTTTACACTTTAAACAAATAAGAATTAATAAGACACTCGCCGACGTGCATTCATCATTGTGACTATTATTTTAAAAGAACATTATAATATTAATCCTGTTCAACATTATAAAATTAATCCGTAACAGATAGTCCTGTTTAAATATATTTAAAAAAAAAGAAGTAAAATATAAATAGAAAATTAAGATTGTTTTGTATGTTTTTTATTAGCAATATAATTGTGGCAGTAAGAAGCTGCTATTTTTATTTTTATATACGTAGTTCAGTCAAGCACTGAAGAGAAGAGAACTTTCTAAAAAAATAATTCTAATGAGACGATGTTTATAAGTTGACTTATATGTATATTTATTGAATGAATAATCGAAATTAAAAATCAAGGAAATATTCTTTTATATACTTCTCATTAGGCAAATTTATGTGTATATCATTTTATTTATGTATACCCCCCAAATTTGTGACAGCTTTTTGAAAATACCATATATAATGTTTTTATTAGATATAAAAATAGAATAATTATTATATAAATAATAGAGAAGTTAGTTTGATGTAAGCATAATAGATAATTAATTTAAATTAGATAACTGTTTTTTTAACATGAGCCTGTAATGAGGGTTATATAAAATTAAAATACATTTTTATTATTTATACAAATGTTACTTTTACTAAAATATGGATAAACAAAAAAAATATTGGTCTCAATTGCAGTCCTGATATAAACAACATCCTATTAGTAAAATAGATTTAACGATTGATTTTATCGACGTGTAGTGATCTAAGAAATCGTGGGAAATTGGTATTGTTAACATTCATACAATTGTCATGTTTTAACTCTGACTAGATCAGGTTCGGTAGCAATGTTTTTCCCAGGATGGAATTATCCTTACGATAAAACTGTATTGTTTCTAGTCTAAGCAGAGTCTGGTGATTTTTTTAACAAAAAATCAAATTCGTTTTACATTAATATTTTAATTAGTTTAATGCATGCATCCCTGTTTAATATAATAATTTTAAACATATTTTTAATGGCGAAAATTCAGTACTTTCTAAATGATTATTAATCAGTTTTGAATATTTCCTCTATTAAATAATAATTTTTTTTAATAACTCATTTGACTTTATTTTGTTATAACAATATTTTCACAAATGTGGTGAATGTACAGTTATTACATAGTCAGTGTTTTTTTGAATAATACATGCATATTCCCTAATTTATATTTAAAATGCAGCTTTGTTTAAAATAGAGATTTTTAACATATTTGTAATGGTAATAATGGAATAATTTTCTAGATGAATCGACGAATAATCCAACAGTTTTATATATTTATTTTAGCAAGAAAATTTTTTTTTTTCTAAAAAATGTATATGTATATGTGTGTAAATATATATATATATATATATATATATATATATATATATATATATATATATATATATATATATATATATATATATATATATATATATATATATATATAAGAAAGGTATTATTATATATTATTATTAATTTTTTATTATTATTTTAATATTATTATTTCCTGAATTCTGAACTTGTAGTTCCATTTCAACATCTTCGTTCAATCCTAAATTTACTGACTCTAAGAAACGACAAGATCTGTAACCCAGATAAAACTGACCTCTTTTTAGATTACTTCGTAGGAAAATATTGCTAATGAGTGACGCAAACTGACCACACCGAAGGGAAGGTGATAAAGCAAGATTTATTTTTCTCGCTTGTACAAATGCAAATGGAGGACATAAGGTTAGAGAGTTTGTTTTATGCAAAGTAAAAATCCATAGGTGTTTTAAGAACTTTACTTTCCCTGTTGATTACCACTAGATATTCTGAAAATAATGAAAAGGATCTAAGCGAAGAATGGTGATATGGTGAACGAAGACTCTGATAAAGAAAGAAGCGACAAGTTGGAAATTACCTCATCAGAGGCTGTAGACGCATTTAATAAGGCTATTATGTGAAAATGTAGGGATAAGTCATTGTAAGAAAGTCTGGTAGCAAAAAAATAATACAATTATTTGTTTTCAAAAATCATAATATTTTTTTTGATTATATATATAATTTTATGAAATGAAGAAACCTAGTGTCTGTTCGAGTATATATATATATATATATATATATATATATATATATATATATATATATATATATATATATATATATATATATATATATATAGCATAAAGAAAAAAAAATATTTTCACGCAATTTCCTAATGCTTATACATGTATTATAATCTTAAAATATTAATATTTATCTTTATGCTCATATTCCTTCAGTTTATTAATTGATCTCCTAAAAATATTTTCTATAAATCATCAAATCACTTTTTATAGTTTTGAGACACAGGTTTCATTAACCATCATCAGGATATGCTTTTACATATCTCTAACTGTATATTGGAGTCTATATGCGGATCTAATAATAAATATTCATTTTCAATTTTCAACAATATTATTTAAAATACAAATAAGTGTGTCTCTTTAACTATAAATAAAAATAAATTAAAATATTCAAAGCCTCTAATAAAGGTAAGATTTTCCAATAAAGGCGGAGTAAAGTGAAAATCAATTATTTTTATACATAAAAATAGATTCGATTTCGACAGTATATAACGAGATTAAAAGAAAAAGCACTAAATTTGGGTTGACAATGTAGCACTTACCGAAAAACGAACAAAACTATATAAAATACTGGCCGAAGATGCAGTCCTGGTATGAACAACACCATACTTGAACCACAGATCACTGATTTGATTTTATTAACGGATACTGATCGAAGAAATCGTGAGAAATCAAAATAGTTACATCAGCATTCATTACTACTTAAATCGCAAATCTGATCAGAACAGATTTTGTATCAATTTTTTCAAGTGGATAAGAATTATCCTTATAGTGTTCGCGGATCCTTTGCCGGACTTTTTCCGGGGACCGTCGATTCCGGAAACCAGCACGCACTCGTGTCGATCGGAGTCCGGAGTGGCAATTCGTAATGACAGACACGAGAATTATGGAATAGGCTTCGAGCTTTGAAGAAGAGCGATGGGTAGGTCCGTGGCCGTACGATGTCGTCGGACACGTGGACGGTAGAGGGTGCGGGGAGAATTCGGCGCTTTTGGTGGGGGGGTAGTAGACGTGCAGTTTACTATGATGATTAGTTAGGGATATATTAGGGTGGGAACTTCTCTATTTCGGATGTTCTCGTTTCTAACTGCGATGGATACACATATATCGAGAGTTTATTTGTTTTTACACCGTGGCACTGAATAAATATTACTACAAAGTTGTTATAGATATTAATAAACAAATTTAATGCACTATTGCTAATTGATTGCACTATTGCATGGAACATCAAATGATACTTAAAGCTTTTATTGAGAAATGTTACATTTTTAAAATCTGTGATGATACTAAAACCTTAATATTTACAAAATGTTTTAGGGGATTAATTTAACAAAATGTTAACTACTTAAAGTAAAGATTTGAAATTTTAGATACTTATGTAAATAAACATAAGCTCTCCATTTAAAATATTTTCTGTGCTGTGGTGTTGCCAAATCGACTCGTAGCTAATACCAACTTTGTTTTTTTAAATGGAATATCCTATATAATATTACATTTGTAGATTTTATGAGGTATATTGAAACTTTTTATATAACATATGCTATATAATTATTTATATGAGCCAAGTATTTTGAGCCATTTCGGAAATAAAAAATATTTTTTAAGAAATTTGGCAAGAAATATCCCTGAATATAAAAATATTTCTTTGTACAACCAGTATAGCTAGATATCTGAATTTTTGAATACGGTTTCATAATAGGTTGTTTTATAATAATATGACATGATAATTAAATTGTCGCATACAGGGTGTTTACAAAATAATGCGCATTTAATAGAATCTAAAAATTTATATAGGAATTTTAAATGGAACACCCTGTGTTTTATAGTGGAGCACAAAAGAGCAATAAATTCTGTATCTAAAAGTGTTAAGTGATGATATACCTAACTTTAGTGGTTTACGACTTATAAGCAAAAAACCAAAATAATGCAATGAATGCAAATATAATGGATTATTTTAGCAGTGGGCCACGGCCAGCTATGGTGACATTGCTTATAAACAAATATTATGAAAATGTATGTATTTGACATTATTAGTTTGATAATTCATAATTAGAGTATTTAAGTAAGTAATTGTCTCAGTAAAAAATGGAAGGAATTAAGTATTCGAATGCAGTGATCATGAATTTATTTTTTATGGACAGTGGGAGAGTGGGACAAAATTATCGACCGCACCTGCAGACAATTTAATGCAATGTATCCTAATTTAACACGAATAGATAAAATAAAATTTAGATGGATTCAAATTTTATAAATTTTGGTTTTTTGAAGGCACCCCGGAATTTAACCCAACCGGGAATATCTGATGAGGATAACGAGATTATCATTCCGGCTTATTTCCATGCCTATCCACAATCTTCTATTAGAAGAACTGAAGACGAACTGCATATAGCATTCTCCTCAATACAAAGAATACTGAAAAAACACGGCATGCGCCCTTTCAAATTTTCTGTAGCTAATTTCTCAAGCCAGAAGACTGCAAAAAATAATCTGTACTGATAAGTCCAAATTTACTAGAGGAGTTTTAACATACGGAATTGTTACTTTTAGACCAATAAGAATCATTTTACCAGGGATTCCGCATACCAAAAGAATTTAGTTTTAATGTTTTTTGTTTAATCATGAACAAACCATTTCTATACGTTATTTACGATGAACAATTAATTTCACGAAAGTATCTAGAAATAGTAACAACAGTAATAGAGAATTTGACAGAAAATCTTCCACTGGCAGTGTATCGAAGCAGCGGGTGCTAGCTTGATGGTGCTCCAGCACACTGAAGAAGAATTAACCAGGCAACTCAAGACAGGTGGTTAAGACGTTAGGGCACGTGGAATTAGCTTTAAATTTAGAAATTAACTCCCATTACTTTCTATCCTTGGGGTCCTGTAAAAAATAGTACAAAACGCCAGTAAACTGTGAGTGAATCAAGTATTTGCAACCTTAGATCTCATTGAGTTAAGAAGAGTCGTCACGGAAGGGGCCTATATTAGAATGTTAAAGTATTTGGAGGTAAACGGTCAGCGTTTTGAACATTTTCTATAAAAATAGTTTCTTTAGATAGTATTATGTTTCTAATTTTATTTTTGTATTATTGTTTACTAAAATAAAATAAACCGTTATTTTTGCTTTTATTGAATTATTATGGTTTTTTGTTTGTAAGTCAAAAACCATTAAAAATAGGCATATTATCACTTAATACTTTTAGATACAGAACTTATTGCTCTTTTGAGGTCCAATATAAAATATAGGGTGTTCCATTTAAAATTCCTACATAAAATGAATTTTTAAGTTGTATCAAAAGATTACTATTTTGTAAACACCCTGTATGCGATAAATTAATTCTCATAAAGCAGCCTATTAAGATCGTATTCAAAAATTTAGGTATCCAGCTATGCTAGTTGTAAAATAAATATTTTTTTAGTCGGGGATGTTTGTAGCCAAATTTCTTAAAAAAAAATTATTTCCGAAACGGCTCAAGATAGGTATAGTATATGTTACATAAAAACATTCAAACATAATCTAGAAATGCAATATCCTATAGGGTACTTCATTAAAAAAAACAAATTGATTCCAAAAGTTGGAATCAGCTTCGAGTAGATTTGGCAACACTGCAACGCAGAAAATATATTAAATAGAGAGTTCATATTCATTTACAAATGTACCCAAAATTTAAAATCATTAACCCAAATAGTTCTCTGTAAACGTTTAATGTACCATCCATCGTGAATCACCCTGCATATATATATATATATATATATATATATATATATATATATATATATATATATATATATATATATATATATATATATATATATATATATATATATATATATATATATATAATATAGGGCACATGTTTGATCTGTTTGTGGTTAGACTCATCAGGGTACCGACATATGCTCTCTCGCCAAGAGTAGGGAGTCCCTCTCCACAATCAAACAGCCCATATTTTCGCCGACTTCTCGTCCACTCCATTTATAAGCCATCCGACTCATATATACTCTAAAAATTCTCATATATACATATATACTCAAAAAAATTTTGATAGATATTTTTTAGACCGTTTTTGAATGAAAATAATAAAAGCATTGTTTTATTGATAACATTCGATTTTAGATTTCTGCACATTCTGTTGGTACTGGTATACTGGTATTTTTACATTATTTTAGTTCTTTTCTAATTTTCGATCAAATCATTTAAAAATGGCAAGAAACATGATATCTCATCTTAACAGATCAGGAGTAATTGCTTTGTTACAACTGGGCTTTAATCAAAGTGATATCGCGGAAATTATAGGTGTTTTCCAAAGTGATGTATCGAAAATTCATAAAAAATTCTGAATTAACAATTGACAGAGATGTTAGTTTCACGACAAATGGTAACACGTAGACTGAAAGAGGTAAATTTGTATCCCAAAACACCATTACGTGTTCCCAAACTAACCCTGCAACAAAAAATATAATATAAGATCATAGTCCTAACTGGAATAACGTGATGTTCTCGGCTGAGATGAGAATTGGCTTGGTTTCTCATTCACGAAGAACATTAGTTTGGAGACGACCAGGTCGATAAGCTCGACTAGAAACAGCTCAACTACGTATCTAATTTGAAGGTGAGAGCGTGATGTTTTGGGGTGGTATTATAATGGGTTCAGAGACACCTTTACTGGTCTGGAGAGAAGAGTCACCGGTGCTGTGTACACCGAGGAAGTTCTAAATCCTTTTGTGCGGCTGTTCCGAGGCGCAGTGGGTGACAGATTCGTTTTTATGGATGACAATGCACCTACTCATTGAATAGTAGTGATATGAATGTCTCTGAACATGCTTGGGACATTCTGAAAATACGCATCAAGAAACGAAACAATCCTTCTTTTACCCTGAGAGAACTAAAAGATGCTGCTCGTGAAGAATGGGTGAGAATTCGATAAGCTCAAATTGATCATTTAATCAACAGCATGCTAAATCGTCTACAGGTATCCATACATACTTATGGAGATACTGCTTATAAGTTTTATTAAAAGTTGTTCTATTTATTTTGAAACTATTTTTGAAGGCAATTGGTATATTGCAATTTTTTGATTCCAAAATAATAAATCAATTTTAGGCACTTTAGTCATATGGTGATCCATTAAATTTAATATTAGCATGTTATCAATTTTTTTAACAAGGTCTCCCTGTAAAAAATAAATATTAGTTTTTTTCTGATAGAAATCGCAGAGGTAGTCAAGATATCTATATTCTAAGTTATTTTGAGCTTGCATTTAAAAAGAAAATGCTAATTTAATGGAAAATAACAAGGAACTATGAAGACTTACTATCATTCTATATGCGATTCCGTTATATTAATCTACTATCCGAAAAAAAACGGTACGAACAATTGATATGAAAGAAGCTTTCGTTCGCAGTTCACGTTTCGCAGTTATGAAGACCTGGATATGATGGTTTGAGGATCAGTGTTATGTATGAGTAGGAAGTTCTGATCGTCCCAGAAGAATACAAGGACGTGACGAATGACATTTTAGAGTTTTTGCTGCACGAAATCGACATTAAAGTATCTAGTAAGTGCATGATGATTTTGTTCCAGCTACATATAGAAATGTTTCGAGTATCACTGATAAACGATATTTACTTGCATTATAAATATGTGCTTCAATCAATTCAATCTGTGTAGATTTAATCATGTCTTGATGATGTAAATATGGTTAGCAAAACGTGAGTTGAGGACTTAAATAGTGAATTGGTGTTTAGTGGTAAATCTATTCGAGTTTAGTGTTTCACACCCAAAGTTCCAATAGAAGAATTGGTTAAAAATATTATACATCATAAAGAGTGTATGAACTTATAAATTGTCTTATTGGTTAAAAAAAATATTTTTTTTTCAATATATTAAAAATGTATGTTTAAATCACTTATAGGTTCTGATTATCGTTAAAGCAATATTTAAATTATCTAGTTAAACAAGTTTACTCGTGGTACATTTAAAGTTTCAAGAAACAAATTCCAGTTCCCTAAAAAAGATCGACACGGTTATTAAACCTTACAATTAAAATACACCCAAATTATTCTGCACAAATCCCGATTTCCCATCTTCTGTTTATCCCTCGCGCACATCAAATGCCGACAAAGCAAGCACATTCATCCTTTAATTACCTTCACATTGATTAAACAGAAGTTCTGTCACCCTGAGGCTCATTCTAGCCATCTCTATAGGGACCCTTAGCGCCACTCTATGCGGCTACTTAGCCTTATTAAAGGCTTTGTGGAACCGAGGCGACGTTGAACTGGTTAAGGATCGAGCACTTCATGAAGATGGCAAACGTGGCCATGAATATTACTTTTTGATCGTTTCAGTGCGAAAGAATTCAGATATTTTCGAATTTTAATTGCGGAATGTTGTTTGCGATTGCAACGGATGTGATCTTGAATTTATCTATATTTAAATAGACGCGTAGTCGAAAGTTTAATTTATTTTTCTATTTACTTACTGTGTTATATAAACCTGTTTATATTAGTACCCATAAGTAATGTCGTTTTTTAAAATTTTTAAAAACATTGTCATCTACTGAAAATGATGGTTATTAACTTGATAGAGCATGATCTGAGCCATGGCTATTTATTTTGCTGAGTCATTGTTGAAGAATTATAGATTTATAGTGGCTCAAATAACTAAGCATACTGAGCAATTAAGGATAGGAGGATACAGAACTGGTACATGTCTTTGGCTGCGGCTTTTTGATGATTATTTTCCTCATAGAGCGGCCCACCTCTGTATCTTTTGCTGCCTTTTCTTAATGAAACATGCTTGACATGGAGTTCTTTAAAGACGATTATGTGACGTCTTGTATCTTCTTTTTGGACCTCCTGTATTTCGTCTATTTTTTTTTAACTTGCCATAGTGGATCTGCTCCGGCATCCGAGCAGAGTCCAGCATTTCTTGGCAATGACCCAACCATCTCAGCTGAGTGTCTATGAATTGGGATTCTGTATTCAAACTGTTTGCTCTTCCAAGTACCTCCACATTCTATAAGTAACGTGGGGATTGTGATGGCATTATAAACACTGATTTTAGTGTGTTTGCTTAAGTCTCGATTATTAAACGGCCTTCTCATTAGATGTTTATAATTGGCACCACCACACTTTTCTCTGCATATAACCCCTTCTTGCATGTTGGCAGAGCTGAAAACTTTGAATTGAATCCCAAGTGAATTGACATCCCAAATAAGGGAAGCATGTTATTTCTTCCATTGGTTGACCATTACCAACAATATCAGTTGTTTCTCTCTTTATTTGGGGCAGTTTGTTAACATATTTTCGTTTTTTGTTCATTCATTTTAAGTCCGAACGCACCGCAGACCTCACTAAGTAAGTCCAGCATGATTTACAATGCCGTCGTACTATGCGCTACAAGTAGATAGTCTTCTACATACTGCAGTTTTACAATGCTAACCTCATTTATTTTTGATTTGGTTTTAAGTCGTACTAGTTTGAATATGCCTCTATTCATTCTATATGATATCTCAACTGAATGTGGAAATTTGCCTCTAGCATAATACAGGACAGCGGTAACAAGTACAGAAAAAAATGTCGACGTGATCACACATCCTTGCTTAAACGGTCTAAATCTCAAAATGCTCAGTTTCACCCATTCGTGTTAGCACTTTTTCATTCATGTTATTGCACAAAAATGTATTCATGTGCACCAGCCAAGGCGGGCATCCTATGATATCTAAGAGCTTTTACATTATATTTCTGTCATCAGAATCAAACGCCTTTGTCAGATCCACGAAGATCACCACAGGCTTTCATTTTGTGGCATTTTTCTTGTATTTAACTTCGGGAGAATATTAAAATTGCTGTCCCACGATCTGCTCTGAATCCACGCTGACTCTTCTAGTACGACTCAATTTTTTCTTTTTTTGGGTTTTTCGCCACGATCTAAAACTAAAAAAATATCAAAATATCTGTTCTTATGTAAATAAAGAATCTCTGGGTAAAAAACAAAAACAAAACGGAGTCAAATTTCTTAGTGATTCTTTTTCTGTAATAAATTTGCCCAACGAACAAAAATCTAAAAAATATAATTTTCTAAAATAAATAGAAACTTTTGACGTTAACGTTTCGGGGGGTCTTCTCCTTTCGTTTTCAAAATTAATCTAAAAAATAAATGATATTAATTTCTATATATACTGAAAAGATAGGAAGTAAATACATTTTGTGTATATGTCAATTATACTTTTATTGACAATAATTATTATATATATATATATATATATATATATATATATATATATATATATATATATATATATATATATATATATATATATATATATATATTATATATATATATATATATATATATATATATATATATATATATATATATATATATATATATATATGATGTTGTAAAAGTTGTATAATTGTACGGTCGATTTTGTATATACAACAACATATATATAAATCAACAACATATTCTAAAAATAGTTTGGTGAGGCTGGTGAGGCACAGAGTCAAAAGCTTTTCTATAGTCCACCCAAGCGACTGATAGGTTATGCTGTTTTAATTTGGCTTGATTTGCAATTATGGTACCAATTACAAGCAGTCCCTTGGAGCCTTGTGATGTCTTTTTACATCCATTTTACATCCATTCTTCCTGAGTTTTGTCATTGATGTTATATAATGTACATAATCGATTTCATTTTGTATCCAGAAGACGGTATCATGTTCAGTTGGTTCTGACCAAATATTTTTCCAAAATTTAATCATTTCTTCTTTTTCTGGTATTGTTTCTTCTTCGCTTTGTTGGTTCTTGTCATTTTCTATTTATCGATAATTTTTTTTTTGGATTTTCTAAATATACTCTAAGATTTTGAGAAAAACCTGGTGTGGTGTGGTCTATTTTTACATATTTTGCTATAATTTTTATTTCTTTCTATAACTTTCTGCCTCGTTCATCTGGCCTGTTAATATATCCAAAACAAACCATCCAGAAATTAGCCACAAAGCTTGAAACTTTATAGTTCACAGTACAATTCGTTTAAAACTACTAAACAAAATGCAAAGAAATGTGGATACTATTAATATGATGCCATATATATATATATATATATATATATATATATATATATATATATATATATGTGAAATATTTTTAATGGTGGCCTGAATGATTCGATGATCGGGGCCAAGGGCGTGGGATCGCATGATCTTGGTGGTCAATGGAGATTACCATTTCACGAAATAACGTATACAGGAGACTTTTATTGCAATAAATCAAGTCATCATGGAATTGTATTCTATTAGTATACTCTTATAGCGTTCACCATTAATATCAACATGGTTTTCATCATTGTCATGAAATAATTATGGTCCTATCACTCCTTCAGCCCAAAAACCTCATCAAATAGTGATTTTTTGATGATGAAGTAGTAACTCCTGACTCAGTTGAGGATTTTCACCGATCCAAATTCTGCATATATGTTTGTTCAAAAATCCCCATTAATCCAGAAGTGCGCTTCGTCGGAAAGGAATATTTTTTCCCCAATTTGGGGATCGTCTTCCAATCGCTCTAGAACGCAATTGGCAAATCGTGTATCTTTCCATGATGACTTGAAACAATGTACTGACGAGTTTATGAGTGAGATTTACAATTCAAACACCGCTACCGCTTGTTGTTACTTACTGTTGTTGTTACCGCTATTATGTTTCAAAGTTTTGACCCTCTTATTGGAACATTGTTCATAATGATAATTGGCAATTTTTCCTCAGCGCTTTGGTATTCCTAATGGAATGAGAGGTATTATAAATATACATTTATTATATGTCTAAATATTACAAAATATTGAAATAAAACTTTCGTTATATGATTTAGATACTATTTAATCGAGAGACATGAGAGATATTTGAATGTTGAAATATGAATAATGTATACTAACTATATATATAGAACTAACTATATATATATATATATATATATATATATATATATATATATATATATATATATATATATATATATATATAGAAAGTGCAACACACAAAAGGTGGCGTTTAGATTTTTTTTGCAAAACGCGTACGGAAGCAATGAGAAAACGTTTAAAATTTGCTAAAAAATTGTACAAATAATGCTTTCCGGCGTTGCCAGATTTCCTCAGTAGCTATTAAAAATTATTTTTTTTTAAATGGTAACAAGGAATTGTTTAAATATAATTTGACAAATCTTAAAATTCGGACGTTGTTTTCGAACAATCAATTATTATTCAACAACAATACATCCTTTTTTGCTAAAAGAAACTAGTTTAAAATAACAATAAATAATAACTCGTTAATGATTAGTCAATGTAAATAACTACTCAATAACTAATCAATGATTATTTTTTTAACAAATGCTTAAACTTGCGCCCTCTTTGAATAAAATTTCTTAACAATAATATTACTAACATTTTCCAACATATTGCACAATTGATTGTTTCAGTTCTTCAACAGAATTAGGAGCGGTCGCGTATACTTTGGTTTTTAAGAAACCCCACAGAAGAAAGTCTAAAGGTGTGAGGTCAAGCGACCTAGCGGGCTGCTCAACTGACCCCCTTCTTAATCCCGCACATTTCTCGTAAAATGAGGTGGTACCCCATAATGTTGGAAGTAGAACAGCCTTCTTTCTGCTAACGGTAGTTCATCAATAAACAACTCAAGTTCGTTTCTCAATAACTCTAAATAACGCTCATCATTTAAATTTTGTTCTATGAAGATAGGTCCGATCACTTTTTTATTGTAGGTCCTAAAAGAAATCCTAAAAGAAACGGCAGAAAAGGTAGGACTCCAAATTTGCAACAAACTAAAAACACCATTTCTAAAAACAAAATATGGTATCAGACGAGTTTCTTGACTTAAATATTTGAGTGAAATAATCATGGAAACCGGGTTGGAAAAAGCGCCCAATAAGGGTAGATGTAAAAAAATGGAAACTGCATTAAGACTTACACAAAATATTTACAAAAAAAATGCATATCTAAAAACACAAAACTGAGACATTACAACAAAGTTATTAAACCAGAATGTCTATATGGCGCAGAAACACTCATTTTAAATAGAAAGAATGACATCGAGGAGATTGAAAAACAAGTTAGAAAAGTCATAAGAAAAATTTTAGGCCCCAAACAAATAAATAGCACAACATACCGATTTCGAGAAAACCAAGAAATCAAACAATACACAGATATACATAGCGATATGAGAAAAAGCATATTTAAGTTTTTCGGACACATAAAACTGATGAATCCGAGTAGGCTAACTAGACAAATAGTTGAATTTTATGAAAATAGCAGCAAAGCTAAAATAGAAACAATTTAATGGATTGCTGCAATTAAAGAGGACGTAGGACCAGCAAATATTATCTAAGGTGAAATTCAGAATAGAAATTGTTTCAGACACAAGGTTAACGTTTGGGAGGTTGGCCAGAAAGAAAAATGTAGGAAGTCTTGTTCTGACGAAAGAAAAACAGGCTCATAGTGAAAGAATGAAATCAGTATGGGTGCAAAGGAAGGCTAACAACAACAAACGCCTCTAATTGTACTTCGCGTGGTCCACCAGAGTCCATACGCGAATAATAATAATAATAATAATAAGCTGAAAGGGTGTATTAGGGCAAGTATGGGATGCAAGGGGCAACTGACAATTGATGCTGTAGTTCTTGCGCAAGCCCGGACAAAAAAGCGCAATTTGAATATGTGCTATATAGATTACAAGAAGGCTTTCGATAGTGTCCCACATGACTGGTTATTAGAAGTTTTGAATCTACAAAATTTGTCCGCAGATTACAAACTCTTTAAGGTATCTCATGAGTAAATGGAAGACTCATTTATTTGTCCACCAACAGTACATTGGAACAACAAATATCGAGAGAGGAATATTTCAGGGAGATTCATTTTCCCCTGTTTGGTTTTGTCTAGCGTTTAATCCGATGTCCACATTACTTAACAATAGCAATATTGGCTACAAACTTGACATGAGAAATTCCAGGAAACTATCTCATTTGCTATACATGGGCGACTCTATGGGGAAACAAGAGAGAAACTAAATTCATTAATAAAAACAGTCGAAATATTTAGTAAGGATGTCAAAATGTCATTCGGACTCGAGAAATGCTCCGCTATCAGCATACAAAAGGGAATAATAAAAGAACAACATTCAACAGCCTGCGGTATACAAGAGCTAGCATCAGAAGACTCATACAAATATTTAGGAATGCTTCAAAATCATAAATTTGATCATAGCCTATTAAAGAATTTTTCCACTTTGTACCAAAAACGACTGACAAAACTCTTAAACACCAAACTGAACGGTGGAAACCTCATTAAAGCGATTAATGGCTGGGCGGTGCCAACTCTGACATATTCTTTTGGCATTGTTAAATGGTCTGAGGCAGATCTTGATGAACTGGATAGATTGACACGAAGAACATTGACAAAGTTCCGATGTTTACATTCCAATTCGTCCACAAAAAGGCTATATATTCCAAGAAAGTTGGGAGGCAGAGGGCTTGTGAATGTCAAGGATCTTTGTCTCGATCAGGAGAATAGGATGAGAGAGCGCTTCATTAGTTCACATAGCACACTAATGAAACTGGTTGTTAAGAAGGACCAGGGTTTCACCCCACTAAATCTAAATAAACAAAATCGTGTTGATAGTAGAATAGCACTGAAGGATATCGTTCAAGAATGGAAACAACAGACATTACATGGGAGATTTCCTAAATCACTTCAGGATGACTCCATTGACAAATATTTGTCTCTAAACTGGCTTACCGATGGACTATTATATCCAGAAACAGAAGGCTTCGCGACAGCTATTCAAGATAAGGTAGTAAGGACAAAAAATTATGAAAGACATATTCTACACATGGATGTTGTCGACAAGTGCAGGAAGTGCGGTGGTGTAGGAGAAACAATTGAACACCTTATTGGAGGGTGCCCAGTTCTTGCCCCTAATGCTTACCTAGGCAGACATAATCAGCTGGCGAAAATTATACACCAGCAAATCGCTTTAACGCACTCGCTATTTGATAAGATGCCTCCACCATATTATAAGTACACGCCTTCCCCCGTACTTGAGTCAGCCGATACAATTCTTTACTGGGATAGACCAATTACAACAGATCGGACGGTTGACTATAATAGGCCGGATATTGTTCTAATTAACAAAAAGCAGAGGAGAGCTTTCATAATTGACATTGCGATACCACTCTCTCATAACATCAGAAAAACTAAAATGGAAAAGGTCACGAAGTACGAAAATCTTGCAGTTGATCTGAAAAATCAATGGAAACTCCAGAAAGTGGAGGTGTTACCTTTTATTATATCCGTCGAAGGCCTAGTAAGCAAAACCTTTTCCAAAAATCTGGAAATTCTTGGTGTTTCAAAATCGATTACCACAGTAGGACAACGAGCAGTTCTCTTACAAACTTGCCACATTGTTCGTAAGGTACTAAGCTGAATGGGAGGAGCTGAACTGCTTTCTCATTCTGGCATTGTAAACCCGACCAGCCTAGGCTGAGATGATCGATGAATCATGTTTGTGATAATAATAATAATAATAATAATAATAATAATTTAACCATAGCCAGTTAAAGAAAGACTTTTCTACTATGTACGAAAAGAGGCTTACAAAACTTTTAAATACCAAACTGAACAGTGGAAACCTGATTAGAGCGATCAATGGATGGGTAGTGCCAACTCTGACCTATTCCTTTGGTATTGTTAAATGGTCAGAAACAGACCTTGATGGACTGGATAGATTAACACGTCGAACATTGACAAAATTCCGATGTCTGCATCCAAATTCATCTATGAAGCGACTGTACATTCCAAGAAAGTTGGGAGGCAGAGGCCTCGTGAACATTAAGAACCTTTGTCTGAACCAGGAGAGTAAGATGAGAGAACGCTTCATTAATTCAAGCAGCACGCTAATGAAGTTGGTTGCTAAGGAGGACCGGGGTTTCACCCCGTTGAACCTAGATAAATTGAATCGTGTTGATGGTAGAACAACACTTACGGATTGTATCCGTGAATGGAAACAACAGACACTGCATGGACGGTATCCAAAGTCACTCGAGGATGATACCATTGATGGACCATTGTCTCTAAAATGGCTGACCGATGGGCTGTTATATCCAGAAACAGAAGGTTTTGCGACATCTATTCAAGATAAGGTAGTAAGAACACGGAACTATGAAAAGCATATACTACACATGGAAGTTGCCGACCGATGTAGGAAGTGCGGTATAGTGGGAGAAACGATTGAACACCTTATCGGTGGGTGTGCAGTTCTAGCCCCTAATGCTTATTTAGGCAGACATAATCAGCTGGCGAAAATTATACATCAGCAAATTACATTAAAGTATTCGCTATTAGATAACGCACCGGCTCCATATTATAAGTACTCACCTTCTCCCGTATTGGAATCATCTGATTCAATCCTATACTGGGACAGACCAATCACAACAGATCGAACGGTCGATTATAATAGACCAGACATTGTTCTAATTAGTAAAAAGGAGAAAAGGGCTTTTATAATTGACATCGCAGTGCCACTCTCTCATAATATCAGGAAAACCGAGTTGGAGAAAACCACTAAGTATGAAAACCTTGCGTACGATTTGAAAAACCAGTGGAAACTGCATAAGGTAGAGATAGTGCCTTTCGTTATATCCGCCGAAGGCCTAATAAGTAAGAACTTTTCAAAAAATTTGAAGAACCTTGGTATCTCAAAATCGATTGCCATAGTGGGACAACGTGCAGTACTCTTGCAGACATGCCACATTGTTCGTAAAATTTTATGCTAAGTGAGAGGAATTGAATTGCTTTCTCATTTTGGCATTGTAATATAGACCAGCTTAGGCTGAGATGCTGAGTTCAGTACGAGGATAATAATAATAATAATAATAATAATTATAATAATAATAATTATAATAATAATAATAATAATAATAATAATAATGTCTGGTCAGTCGGAGGCACTGCAGCCAACCGTGTCTCTTGCTTCTACCGCATGCGGAGACGATACAACCAGCGACGCCAGCTGTCCGCTGTCCTTATCCCTTGCCTAAGGTTCTGATTTGAATTTCCTTTCTCACTCTATCCTATCTCCTAAAAGGTACCCAGCCATTTTATAATGGCCACGGGATGTGGATCCGTGCCTTGGGGACATATGGGTGGTTGTTCCTTCTTCGATCTCCATCCATTACTGGTCTTACCAGAGAAGAAAACATGAGTAGACGACTTAGAAATAGACTCGTTGGCGACGGGTCCTCACAAGACCCCGCTGTTGGTTCCGACACTGGGCTTTCAGTGCGAAATATGCTACCCGTGTCAGTGGACAGTGGTGAACCTCCCTCAGGTCAACAGAGGAGGTGCGGCGCCACACCACTTATGGCTACCGCAAATGCTGAAATTCTTCCTACGCAAACTAGATGCGGTTTGGGGACCACAAATAGGCCCTCCGCCGTCTCTAGTCAATCTGACCAACGCGTAAGATGGTCTAAAGAGATGAATGTCTCAATTATGCGCGCGTACTATAGAAGCACACAGGGAGGAGTTAATGTTGAGGGATTCCGGAAAAGAATGTACCTAGAATGGAAAAAGATGTTTCCCAATAACACTTTTACAGAACAACGAATCTGCGGTCAATATAATTCTATAATCCGCAGGGGAAATGTATTTTCTACCGCTGAATTGGATATCATCAAACACGAAGTAATTCAAGAATTACAAATCGATCCGAGCAACGTTGCAGGAAAATCTACACAACCAGATAGATATACAGTGATCCAACAACCAATAGAAAAAGATCTGAACGAGAACAATCCAACAAATTCTGCGAGCCAGATATCATCACAATCATTGTCTGTCTTGAGAGAGCTTTATATAAATTTCAGAATGAAATATGCAGGTGTCGATATAGAACAGAGACCTCGAGTCCCAAGAGTGAAAGGAAATGCTATATTCTATGATACCGTGAAGGCCATGGACAATCTGGATTGAAATTGTTTATTGTGCCGCGTTGGCAGTCTGTTCGGCCCTTGGTATCGCAATTCAAACAAGATCTGAAAAGTTGAAAACACAAACAAATAATACTGTATCAAAACAGACATTCAGTCCAGCATGGAAACGACGAATAGAAAATAAAATTGCGAAAGCTAGACGAGAGATAGGTCAACTTTGTGAATTTTTTAAAAACGGTGAAAAGAGCTCTAAAAAGATCAAGAAGAGTAATAAAGCAATTGCTAAAAGGATCAAAGTTCGTATGTCATCCAAAGACTTTGATAAGAAAATAAAGCAAGAAAATGAATGTCTCAGACAGAGAATAGCCGCATGGGGAGCTCGTATAAGGCGATAAATGAATCCTCGAAGCGAAAAAAACAAGGATTCGTATTCTCGACTAACCAGAAGAAGTTTTACCGTCAACTGGAACAACAAGAAAAAACAGAACAGCTACAAATACCAAACGAGAATGCAATGATCAAGTATTGGTCAAATATTTGGTCAGTTCCAAAAACCCACAATGAACAGGCTTATTGGATACATGAAGAAGAGGAAGCGAGACAAAACATAAAGTAAATGCCAGAAGTTATAATAACGAGAGGCGATGTAAAAAAGGCAGTCCAAAAAACGCTTAACTGGAAAGCGCTAGGTATCGATGGCATCCAAAATGTGTGGTGGAAGTATCTTGTTAGTAGTCATGGGACACTGGCAAAGTTTTTTCAAGAGTTAATAAAAGAGCAACATAACATACCTGAATATATGACTATGGGAATGACATATATGTTATCAAAGAGACAGGACAGTTTGAATCCAAAAAATTATAGACCAATAACTTGTCTACCAACTCTCTATAAAATCCTTACCTCTATTATTTCATCCAAAATAAATGAACATCTATTAGAAAATAGTCTTTTACCACCTGAGCAAAATGGGTGCCGTAAAAGTAGCCAAGGTTGTAAGGAGTTACTTGTAATTGATGAGGTAATAACAGAGCAAGTACGAAAAAAGCCCACAATATATCAATGGCGTGGATTGATTATAAAAAAGCGTTCGACTCTGTGCCACACTCGTGGCTCCGGTATGTCCTTTCATTGTATGGGATTCATCCAACTCTAGTAAAATTTCTTTCCATTTGTATGAATAAATGGAAAACCGGCCTATATGTAAATAATAATAATACCTCGTACACCACTGGAGAAATGCGAATACGCAGGGGAATGTTTCAGGGGGATAGTTTAAGTCCTCTATGGTTCTGTATGGCTTTAACACCGTTAAGTAGAATGTTGAGAGAGTCCAGCATGGGCTATATGATGAAGAGAAATCCAAACATTCAGGTATCACATCAATTCTATATGGACGATCTAAAATTATATGCATCAAACTGTAATAATCTTCAAAGTGAAATAGAGCTTGTCAAAAGTTTTAGCGATACCATCTGCATGGAGTTTGGCCTTGATAAGTGTGCAATTGTCCATGTCCTCAAGGGGCAGGTATTGGAACATACAGAAAACATGCAATTAAATGGAGATATTGTGATTCGTAGTCTCAATAGTGGAGAAAATTATAAGTATCTTGGTATGATGCAGTTGTTAGGAATATCTCATATAACAGCTAGGGAAATGATTATGAATAGAGTCATAACTAGAGTTGAAAGAATATGTAAATCCTTGATCAGCGCCAGAAATAAAATATTGGCAATCAACACCTGGGCTTTGCCTGTGGCTGCTTATACGTTTGGTGTAATAAAGTGGTCTGACACCTCTCTGAAAGCATTTGATCAGAAAATAAGAACCAAATTATCAAAACATCGTATGCATCACCCAAGAAGTTCCATCGAGCGGCTGTATTTGTCTCGATATATGGGAGGAAGAGCACAGGAGGATCGGCTAAGATCCTATTTTCTCAGCCAAAATAGTAATCTTCATAGAGCTGCCTGTACACTGGATAGTAATTATAGTCCCCTCCGTCTAGCACAAGCAACTAATGAGGCAAACCATATAACTTCCCAGGGACGTATTTCAGTTTGGAAAGGAAAGGAGCTCCATGGTCGCTTTGCAGCTCTCCTCGATTCTAAACACATTAATAAAAAATACTCTACAGAATGGCTCCGAACATCGGGACTTTATGGAGAGACAGAAGTTTTCCTATGTGCTCTCCAAGATCAGGTACCAGGGCATATAAAAAACATGTATTAGGACAAAATATCGATCCAAAATGTCGCTTATGTAAACAAGATTTAGAATCAATACAGCATATAAGCGGTGGGTGTCCTGCGTTGGCTCAAACAGACTATATGCAGAGGCATAACAACATTGCTAAGGTGATACATCAAGCATTATTGAAAAAATATGGTCTGTTGGACGTAGAGATACCTTATTATAAGTGGAAACCAGAACAGGTGTATATAAGTGAAACTGTAAAGATTTTGTGGGATACGGCAATGATTACTGATCGGAGGGTGGAGGCTAATCGGCCCGATATTATTATAATCGACACAAAGGCTCGCAAAGGACTTATTATCGATGTGGCGGTACCGTTGGACTACAATTTGACCAAGACCATTGCCGAGAAAAAACGAAAATATCAACCGTTAGCTGTAGAACTAACAGACATGTACAAACTCAGAGATGTCGACATTATACCAGTAGTAATATCTACAAATGGGCTGATAACAAACGACTGAAAAATCTCCAAAGACAAGCTTGAATTACATGATAGACATATGGCAGTCATGCAAAAGGCTGCTTTACTGGGTACAGCAAATATAGCCAGAAAATTCTTAAGCTTGCATTGAGCCTCGGCTGAACCCTCTTGTTGAGTGCAAACATTGTAGTCTTGGGTTACAAACTCCGGCTACCGTGGATATGAATAAAATATAAGATGAACATAATAATAGTTCTGGTAATCAGTCAAATAAAGTAGCGTGAAAAGCAAAAATAATTGGCAATAAATCTGGCATTGACTTCGATGATTCAAACCTGACAGAAAAATTGTTGGATATAAAAGATCGGTTTAGGCAAAAAGGTAAATCGAAAGGAGCCAGGCTAGCAAGATATAATGAACTAGAAAAGCGAAAACATCAAAATTCAGTATTTGCAAATAGCCAAAAGAAATTTTATAGACAACTCGAAGCAGAAGGTAAGAGTAAGTCAGAACTTAAGAATATCGATGTTTCTTCCTTTGCGGAATATTGGAGATCGGCTTGGAAAAAATCAGAACGGCTACGAAAAATTGGCTCTTTGGGTTAAAACCATTCAAGAACAGACAAATGCTCTCCCAGATATGGAGTGTAACGATTTCACAGAGATTGACATTTGCAATGCTGTCAGGAAGACTCACAACTAGACGGCGCCTGGGCCAGATGGATTGCATAACTTCTGAATTAAAAGCTTTACAGCCGCCTATCCCGTACTTGCAAATTCATTTAAAGAGGTTTTAATAAATCCAGACACTTTCCCTGACTTTCTAATGGAGGGCAATACATACCTACTGTTCAAAAAAGGGGACGTTAAGCAACCCAATAACTACAGACCAATCACATATCTGTCAGTGTTATATAAACTGTTCACAGCCCTACTCAATGAAAAAATCTACCAACATTGTGATAAAAACAACATTTTTGAAGAGGAACAGAAAGGATGTATAAGAGCAAGTATGGGCTACAAGGAACAATTGACGAACGTTGCTGTAGTTCTTGAGCAAGCGCGAAAAAGAAAACGCAACTTAAATATCTGCTATATAGACTACAAGAAAGCATTCGATAGTGTCCCTCACGATTGGCTGGTTGAGGTTCTGAATTTCTATAAAATTAGCCCCCAGATTATTAATTCTTTAAAGTGCCTGATGGGGAAGTGGAAAACGAATCTTTTTGTCGGCCAACAATACATTGCTGCTACAAATATCGAGAGGGGAATTTTTCAGGGAGATTCCCTTTCTCCAAGTTGGTTCTGTCTAGCATTGAACCCTTTGTCCACACTACTCAATAACAGCAATATTGGATATAAACTTAACATGAGGAATCCAAGAAAGCTCCCTCATCTACTATATATGGATGACCTTAAATTATATGGAGAAACTAGAGAAAACTCATTGATAGAAAAGGTTGAAACATTCAGTAGGGATATCAGAATGTCATTCGGACTGGACAAATGCTCTACCATTAGTATACAGAAGGGAAAGGTTCAGAGTCAACATTCAAAACTTTGCAACATACAACAACTAGCACCAGAAGAATCCTACAAATATTTAGGAATACCCCAAAAGCATAAACTTGATCATAACCAGTTAAAGAAGGACTTTTCCACTCTATACCAAAAGAGACTTACAAAACTTTTAAACACCAAACTCAACGGAGGAAACTTCATTAGAGCGATCAACGGTTGGGCGGTCCAGTTCTGGCATATTCTTTCGGCATAGTTAAATGGTCAGAAACTGACCTAGATGAACTTGATAGGTTGACGCGCCGAACATTAACAAAGTTCCGATGCCTGCATCCAAACTCATCTACGAAAAGGCTATACATTCCAAGAAAGTTAGGGGGTAGAGCCCTTGTAAACGTAAAAAATATCTGTTTCAATCAAGAAAATAGAATGAGAAAACACTTCATTGATTCAAACAGTACGTTAATGAAATTGGTTGCAAATGAGGATCGGGGTTTCACCCCACTGAACCTAAATAAACAAAATCGTATTGATAGCAGAACAACACTCACGGACTGCGTTCGAGAATGGAAAGAACAAACATTGCACGGAAGGTTTCCTAAGTCATTCGAAGATGACACCATTGACGAACAATTGTCTCTGAAGTGGCTGACCGATGGGCTCTCGTACCCAGAAACAGAAGGTTTCGCGATATCTATTCAAGATACTCGCTAGTAGAAAGCGTACCTTTCTACTTGGTGTTTCAAAATCGATTACCACAGTAGGACAACGAGCAGTTCTCTTACAAACTTGCCACATTGTTCATAAGGTACTAAGCTGAATGGGAGGAGCTGAACTGCTTTCTCATTCTGGCATTGTAAACCCGACCAGCATAGGCTGAGATGATCGATGAATCATGGTTGTGATAATAATAATAATAATTGGAATTTCTCGTTCTCTACTATTAGACAAATACAGGCTAACAAACCTGATATTGTCCTCCTTGATAAGGACACGAAAATGATGTTTGTTATTGAGTTTTCTTCGCCAGCGGAAACAAATATTACTATCAAGGAGGAACAAAAACGACTCAATTATCAGGATCTCTTTTACGAACTGAAGCAACTCTACCCAGAGTACGCCGTGCATATGGTTGTGTTGATAGTAGGCGTTCTCGGTGGAATGAGAGATACTGTTCTCACTCAACTGCGGAAAATTCCATCTTGCCGTACATCTGTTGAAGTATTGGCTGCGGCAATGCAGAAGCCTGTCATCCTGGGGTCGCTGCGTCTGCTTAGAATACACGATTGCCGATCTTATGATAGCTAACCTTGCTGGTTGCAAGGAGTTATCATATAGCAAAACGAGCACGAACACCAATTGCTCTACCAGCGCGTGTTAGCTTGTCGGAGGGCGAACACATGACTGGGTACAAAAAAAAAAATAAATAATAATAATAATAATATGGTTGTGTTGATAGTAGGCGTTCTCGGTGGAATGAGAGATACTGTTCTTACTCAACTGCGGAAAATTCCATCTTGCCGTACATCTGTTGAAGTATTGGCTGCGGCAATGCAGAAGCCTGTCATCCTGGGGTCGCTGCGTCTGCTTAGAACACACGATTGCCGATCTTATGATAGCTAACCTTACTGGTTGCAAGGAGTTATCATATAGCAAAACGAGCACGAACACCAATTGCTCTACCAGCGCGTGTTAGCTTGTCGGAGGGCGAACACATGACTGGGTACAAAAAAAAATAAAAATAAAAATAATAATAATAATAATAATAATAATAATAATAATAAAATAATAATAATCTGGCAGGGGGCGGTTAGTCCGCTTGGTGAGTGGCGCCACCACCTTCCCGAGCTGAGAGGAGTAAACCTCTGAAAAAAAAAATCCCCAAGCTTAAGGTGGAAATCCATCGTGCCGAGGAGCTGAATGGCACAGGGTTAAAGTGTCTCTAACGATGTCTCCGGATACCAAGCGCCCTCCGGTAGTAAATAGCTTTCCCATGGTAAATCGGGGCTCTGCCTTGGGTGACCGTTTTTCCCTTGAACCCAAATATATTTATGGAGAATAAAATACATAATATTATACAAGGCGGTAGGGTTTTGCGGATAAGAACCCTTCGGAACCGTCGGGAGGATTTGTCCCGTGTTGGTGAATCTGGAGCGAGTGGCGGTTCCCAACTCTATGGCACCACAAGAATGGCAATGAAAGAGGCACTCGAACAACAATTAGATCATCTAAGTCTAGCAACACCAAATACTTTACTACAAAATCAACAGAGAGCGGACATTAATAATGGAGTAGAAGATCAAAATACCCCGGTACTTGCTGGCTCGCCCCTAATAAGGAAGGCTGTCACTAGGACCGAACGCACTCCACGTATCAGATGGACACGCGAAATGAATATTGATGTAATGCGTGCCTATTACTACGTAAACCAGTGCGGAGATAATCCGCTCCCTGGATGGAGGTATGCACTCCACCAAGAATATAAAAAGAGGTTCCCTGAAACTTAGCTGTCGAAACAAAACTTAGCCGACCGTAAAAATGTAATTCTAAGGAAAAACTATCTAACCGAATCGGAATTAATGAACATCAAGAGAGAAATCGGTAATGAACTACATCAAAACATTACATATCAACAACATAAAGAAGATACTATAGAAGTTCTTAACTCGAATACAGAGGAGAAACAAGTAGAACAAACTCAAAATATATCACCAGAAGCATCATCGTCTAAAAATGAAGAATCAATCTCGCAACGTAACTTTTCTAACATACGAGAGAAGTTTTACAGCAATTTGGCCAGTTTTACTGGCTCAAACCCATTGAATAGACCAAAAATTCCAGTACTGCGTAATATTGCAAAATCACGTATTACTCTAATGCAGATTAATAGAGTTTTGGAATCACATCTATCTGGGATGACAAATTTAAGCGATATACATCTTGCATTATATTGTGCAGTAGTGACTGTCATCGAAATTTCAGGTCAAAAGACTTACACCTATAATGCGGCTGGTCGTAGTATCCAGAAAAATACACCTGTCTGGAAAATGCGCCTTGAAAACAATATCAATGAGTTCCGGAGGAAAGTTGACATTATCTCAGAGTATCTTTCTGGTAATCAGTCAAATAAAGTAGCGAGAAAAGCAAAAATAATTGCCAATAAATCTGGCATTGACTTCGATGATTCAAACCTGACAGAAAAATTGTTGGATCTAAAAGATCGGTTTAGGCAAAAAGCTAAATCGAAAGGAGCCAGGCTAGCAAGATATAATGAACTAGAAAAGCGAAAACATCAAAATTCAGTATTTGCAAACAGTCAAAAGAAATTTTATAGACAACTCGAAGCAGAAGGTAACAGCAAGTCAGAACTTAAGAATATCGATGAGCCTTCCTTTGCGGAATATTGGAGATCGGCTTGGAAAAAATCAGACGGCTACGAAAAATTGGCTCCTTGGGTTAAAACCATTCAAGAACAGACAAATGCTCTCCCAGATATGGAGTCTAACGATTTCACAGAGATTGACATTTGCACTGCTGTCAGGAAGACTCACAACTGGAAGGCGCCTGGACCAGATGGATTGCATAACTTCTGGTTTAAAAGCTTTACAGCCGCCTATCCCGTACTTGCAAATGCATTTAAAGAGGTTTTAATAAATCCAGACACTTTCCCTGACTTTCTAATGGAGGGCAATACATACCTACTGTTCAAAAAAGGGGACGTTAAGCAACCCAATAACTACAGACCAATCACATGTCTGTCAGTGTTATATAAACTGTTCACAGCCCTACTCAATGAAAAAATCTACCAACATTGTGATAAAAACAACATTTTTGAAGAAGAACAGAAAGGATGTATAAGAGCAAGTATGGGCTGCAAGGAACAATTGACGATCGATGCTGTAGTTCTTGAGCAAGCGCGAAAAAGAAAACGCAACTTAAATATCTGCTATATAGGCTACAAGAAAGCATTCGATAGTGTCCCTCACGATTGGCTGGTTGAGGTTCTGAATTTCTATAAAATTAGCCCCCAGATTATTAATTCTTTAAAGTGCCTGATGGGGAAGTGTAAAACGAATCTTTTTGTCGGCCAACAATGCATTGCTGCTACAAATATCGAGAGGGGAATTTTTCAGGGAGATTCCCTTTCTCCAATTTGGTTCTGTTTAGCATTGAACCCTTTGTCCACACTACTCAACAACAGCAATATTGGATATAAACTGAACATGAGGAATCCAAGAAAACTCTCTCATCTACTATATATGGATGACCTTAAATTATATGGAGAAACTAGAGAAAAATTAAACTCATTGATAAAAACGGTTGAAACATTCAGTAGGGATATCAGAATGTCATTCGGACTGGACAAATGCTCTACCATTAGTATACAGAAGGGAAAGGTTCAGAGTCAACATTCAACACTTTGTAACATACAACAACTAGCACCAGAAGAATCCTACAAATATTTAGGAATACCCCAAAAACATAAACTTGATCATAACCAGTTAAAGAATGACTTTTCCACTCTATACCAAAAGAGACTTACAAAACTTTTAAACACCAAACTGAACGGAGGAAACCTCATTAGAGCGATCAACGGTTGGGCGGTGCCAACTCTGACATATTCTTTTGGCATAGTTAAATGGTCAGAAACTGACCTTGATGAACTCGATAGGTTGACGCGCCGAACATTGACAAAGTTCCGATGCCTGCATCCAAACTCATCTACGAAAAGACTATACATCCCAAGAAAGTTGGGGGGTAGAGGCCTTGTAAACGTAAAAAATCTCTGTCTCAATCAAGAAAATAGAATGAGAAAACACTTCCTTGATTCAAACAGTACGTTAATGAAATTGGTTGCAAATGAGGATCGGGGTTTCACCCCACTGAACCTAAATAAACAAAATCGTATTGATAGCAGAACAACACTCACGGACTGTGTTCGAGAATGGAAAGGACAAACATTGCACGGAAGGTTTCCTAAGTCAGTCGAAGATGACACCATTGACGAACAATTGTCTCTGAAGTGGCTGACCGATGGACTCTTGTACCCAGAAACAGAAGGTTTCGCGATATTTATTCAAGATAGGGTAACAAGAACAAAAAACTATGAAAAGCACATACTGCATTTGGACGTAGTCGATAAGTGCAGGAAATGCGGTACTTTGGGGGAAACAATTGAGCACCTTATTGGCGGTTGCCCGGCCCTTGCTCCTAATGCTTATTTAGGACGGCATAATCAGCTGGCAAAAATTATACATCAACAAATTGCAAAAAAATACTCGCTATTAGAAAATGCACCTCCTCCATATTATAAATACTCGCCTTCTCCTGTACTTGAATCATCCGATACCATTCTTTACTGGGACAGACCAATCACTACTGATCGAACAGTTGATTATAACAGGCCGGATATTGTTCTAATCAACAAAAAGGACAAGAGGGCTTTTATAATTGACATCGCAGTGCCCCTATCTCACAACATTAGAAAAACTGAGATAGAAAAATCCACAAAGTATGAAAATCTGGCATACGACTTGAAGAACCAGTGGAAACTGAGTAAGGTAGATGTAGTGCCCTTCGTTATATCCGCCGAAGGCCTGATAAGTAAGAGATTTTCAAAGAGCCTCGAGAGCCTCGGGATCTCGAGATCGATTGCCATAGTGGGACAGCGTGCCGTGCTCTTGCAGACGTGTCACATTGTTCGTAAGATATTATGTTAGGGTGAGAGGAGCTGAATTGCTTTTTCATCTTGGCATTGGAATACCGGCCAGCATGAGCTGAGATTCTACAGTAATGATGAGCAGAAGAATAATAATAATAATAATAATAAGGGTGCAGTGGTCTGGTAGCCTCCTCGTGGCGCACCTGGATAGGAGAGAAACTTGTTTCTTTCTGAACTAATACCAGGCCCCAATCTCTTGGGGCTAACAACCCCTTGCGGTTGAATACTTCTCTAGTTCTCGATCGGAATAGAGATATGGCTACACAATTGTCCCTTCTCGGATAGGGGACATGGACAGGTGGGTGAAGCCGAACTGGATGGTCCAACCGATGACGACCCTGGCAATTTACAAGGTCGTTTTGTGTGGACGACGCGATTTAGGAAAGATTTGCTTCAATGTTATGAGAATAGTGAACCGGGACGCAGGGGATACATGATGCGTATGCACGAGCTTTGGTGCCAACTTTATCCATAGTACAGTGGATTCACAAGGCAGCGCCTTAGAGATCAAGCGTCCTTTCTGAAAAGAACTGGCTATGTGGGTGTCCCGTCTGCAGTGGCATCTCCGGTTATGGTGACCCCGGCGCCCGCTCTAGTGGGTCGCAAGCTTCAGAGTACCTGGAAGTATGCCAGTATTAAACTGGAATCTAGGAAAAAACCATACATGGAAAGATTAACTTAAGCGATCAAGATCTAAGCCAAGTGAATGCACGTCTAGATGCTGAACTTCCGGAATCTGCTGATATATATATATATATATATATATATATATATATATATATGACATCAACGCAGCCGTATACGACGCTGCATCTCAGCTTGTGCCGCGTACGAGGGGCATGCCCGAAATCTTGCAGAAGACGCGGCAGCGAGTTAAGAAAATTGAGAATAAACTCCGGCTAGCGAGGAAACATGCATCCAGAGTTCAGTGTGTAATGGAATATCTTATTGCTGGCAAACCCTTTTCGAATAAGATCAGGCGGATTGCAGAGAGCCTTAAAAGACAACACCACACGTTGAATAGATCAGTGTTACAGACAATCAAGCAACATTGCATAGAAAGAATTCGATCTTTAAGGACTATCAAAGACACTTTAAAGCGGTGGGAAAAATGGATTGAACACAACTTTCAATTTCGGCTAAAACCCGGAAGTTTATTTCGTAACTCTCAAAATGATATCAGGAATCCGCCTACCGCTGACATGATCCAACGCTTCTGGAGAGAAGTATGAAAGACCAGTATCGAGTCATTCTTAGAAACGGATTAATTCCAGAAACAAGACTAAACTCAATAAAATAGGAGGTGGAGATGCAAATGCAAGATCAAAATACCATTATAGAACATGCTATAGAAGAACAGGGGCCTGTAGAAATCTTAACACCAGAGCCGATTCAAGAGGAAAGTGCTGAAAGTCAACCAAAAAACATGGTCGAAGTCAATATTTTGCACTTCAACGGGCCATTTTGGAATATGAGGGTACGGATCCGCTTAGTAGACCCTTGATTCCTAGAGTAAATACGTGTAAAAAACTCGCCATAGCTCTAGATTGTCTGAATAAAAATATTCTACCACCTCTTGTGGCGAAAGCTCAGACTTTGGAGCAGCTGCATTTATTGATTTATTGTGCCTCCATATCAGCGATTAAAGAGGTTGCGATGAAGATCAGTCCACGAACGGCAGCTATACCATCAAAGATGCAAACTCATGTACTCCAGTGGGAAAAGAGACTCATATGTAAGATTGAAACTCTCAGAGCAGATATTGGCCGGTTGACAGAATGGATTAATGGCAGCAGAACCAGAAAGTTAGAGAAACGGGTTGAATCAATCGCTAGACGATTTCAAATACATTCGTTAAGAGATTGAATAAACACTACATTAGAACAATATCTTAATACCCTGAAACAAAAACTTTCTGTATATGTGGCGAGACTTAAGAAGTAGAGGCTCAGTAATAAGAGGAAAATGGACAACAAACTATTCTTGAGATCAGAAAAGACATTCTACAGAAATCTAAATTCTACTACCCATAATCCGAACAACGGATAACCTAGTAAAAATGAGATAGAGGAATAATGGACTGAACAACTAACTACCGCGAGATCGTATAATAATAATACTTGCTGGATAGGAGAAGAACGTCAACTCTATGAAAACTGTTATGAAATGCAGGATTAGCCATTCAGAATCGATGAACGAACCAGTGTAATTAAAGATCTCCATAACTGGAAAGCACCAGAACCCGATGGACTACAGAATTATTGGCTAAAGAAGTTATGGTGTACTCACAACAGATTGGCCCATATAATTAACGAGATATTGGCCGAACTATATAAAGCGCCACTATTTCTTACTCAAGGGGCAACATACCTCATCTCGAAGGATTATCAAAATACTCAAGATTCCTCCAAGTATCGCCCGATAACATGTCTTCCAACGCTATATAAAGTGATAACAGCATGTATTAGTAATCGCATATATGCGCATTGCGAGCGAAATAATATTATCGCTGTGCAACAAAACGGATGTACTAAAGGCGTAATGAGGTGCAAAGAACAGCTGGTGATTGATTCAGTCATATGCAATCAAGCTTATATCAAAAATAGAAATCTAAACATGGCTTATATAGATCATAAGAAGGCTTTTGATTCCGTTCCACATGAATGGCTTGTGGAAGTTTTGAAGATTTATAAAATTTGTCCATCTTTAATCAATCTCCTAAAAACATTTATGTCAACGTGGCGAACCAAAATCCAGCTTAAGGAGGGTGACAATAATATAACAACAGACAATGTCCCTATTCGAAGAGGTATCTTCCAAGGAGACTGCCTAAGCCCCCTTTGGTTTTGCATCGCCATGAATCCTCTTTCGCAATGATTAAATTCGACTAAGTATGGTTTTTGCTTAAAAAACAACAACACAAACATTATGAGGCTAAACCATTTGCTTTATATGGACGACCTAAAATTATTTGCCTCGTCAAAAAATCATCTCGAACAAATGTTAAAAGTAGTGGAGGAATTTTCTAGTGATGTTGGAATGGAATTTGGATTGAAAAAATGTCAGACCATCAGTATCAACAGGGGCAAGCTCCAGAACAACACTTTTAGGACACATAATGGCCAAACTATCAAGGCAATGACGGACTTAGACATACAAATACCTGGGAATGAAACAAGCCCGGCGCATTGATCATCATTCAATGAAAGATGAACTCAGCTCTCAATTCACCAAGAGGATAAAACAAGTGATCAAGTCAAATCTTAATAGCTGAAATATGTTTAAAGCAATCAACACATATGCGGTCTCTATATTAGCGTATTCTTTTGGAGTAGTTAAATGGAGTATGACGGATGTACAAAATCTACAACTCAAGCTTAAAACATTGCTCACAAAAGCACAAAAGCATCACCCACGAAGTAGTGTAGAACGCACCACCTTGCAACGACATCAAGGCGGTAGAGGCCTGGTCGATATAAGCAAGCAATTTGATCAACAAATTGAAAGCATGCGATCATACTTTTTCAAACAAGCAGAAACGTCGGAATTACATAGAACGATATGTCAGATCGATGTATTAACGCCACTGCAATTGAAAGCAAATCAGGTTCAAAACTATCCGAAAACCGATCAAGAAAAGTTGCAATCATGGAGAGAAAAATCCCTGCATGGGAGACATCAGAATGAGGTCAACCAAGAACAATTCGACATATTAGCGTCGAACTACTGGCTGACTGCAGGACGGATGTTCCCCGAGACAGAGGGATTTATAGTGGCAATCCAAGATCAGGTTATTGCCACTAGAAATTACCTTAAATATATTGTTCGAGATGCTGGTATTTTGGACGATCAGTGTCGATATGGATGTCGTGGGATGTACGATGTTTGCGGCTATCGACTATAAAGATAGGCACGATGCAATCGCAAAGATTCTGCACCAGGAACTTGCAATAAAGCTGCAGCTGTTAAAAGAGAGAGTTCCACATTACAATTACAATCCCGAACCTATTCTCGAAAGCAATAATAATAAGATCTATTGGGACCGTACTGTACTCTCTGAGAGAAGACTGGATCACAACAGGCCCGATATTATTACTGTGGATAAATTATCTAAACGCGGTCTATTAATCGATGTGGCCATTCCTAATAACAATAATGTATTAAAGAAGCAACGGGAAAAAATTCAGAAATACCAGGAACTTCAAGAGCAAGTTAAAAAACAATGGGGTATGAAAAGTGTAGAAATAGTTCCCATAATAATATCAACAACGGGTGTTATTCCAAAGAGCCTGCTGGGGAACATAAAAGCACTGGGTCTCAACGAGTAAGTTTTCAAGCTCATGCAGAAGGCAGCACTACTGGGAACGGCGAGAACCGTTCGGAAGTTCTTGAACAACTCAGGAACGTCAAAGAATTCTAGTGTCACCCTGCCACCCGATAACAGGGAAACGACCCCCACAGAGCTTAATCCTTCTGATATCTAGGATATCTGGGATAAGTCAATGTTCCCCTTAGAGGGAGTGCGAACGCCTTTAGGCTAAATCAAGCAAGCGCGGGATAATAATAAACCCCGAAGCACGTTCAGAGAAAAAAGCGTAACCGTAACTTATGTTACATTGACTATAGTAAGGCCTTCGACTCTGTCCCTCATGATCGGCTAGTTAAAATTTTGGAAATTTACAAAATCTGCCCTAAAATCAGAGCAATGCTTACTCACTTAATGAAGTCTTGGAAGACGAATATATGGATATCGGGAGAAAATGGTGGATGAAAATGAAAAAAGAGTCAATGTTGAGAAGGGAATTTTCCACGGAAACTCTTTGTCGCAAATGTGGTTTTGTCTAGTTCTAAATCTTATGTCTACGATTCTCAATTAGTCTGCAATATATGCTAATGGAATATAGCTGCCATATAGTTCGAAAACACACATAGTTAAGGCAACAAGTCTTAATGCCAACGGAATAATGGGTTATAACGAAATTTATCCCCAGGCTCCGAGCTGAACTTCAACATCGCGAGGGAGGAATCGGTTTATGGTTTCCAGCTTTTTGAGCTGAGAGAGAAGGCGATGAGAATAGTAATAATAAAATTATAACATTAAAAATGATTAGGAATATATATATATATATATATATATATATATATATATATATATATATATATATATATATATATATATATATATATATATATCAATTATATGTATATATCTATATATATATATATATATATATATATATATATATATATATCAATTATATGTATATATCTATATATATATATATATATATATATATATATATATATATATATATATATATATATATATATATATATATATATTATATATATATAAATATATATATATATATATATATATATATATATATATATATATATATATATATATATATATATATATATATATATATATCAATATATATATATTAATTCAATATGCAGCTAGTGCAAAAAACCCTGGAAGAAAACAAAGGAATTAACAAAGCTAAACAGAAGCTGAGGAACAAAAGAACGCAAATATATGCTTTAACGCGTGAGGATGGCACAGTGTGCAGGACGCGTACCCAAATGTTGGAGATTGTCAGAAGGTTTTATTCCCAGTTATATGAAGATCAGAGCCAGTCAGGGACAGCAATACCCACGGAAGAACAATATATAATACCAGATATCCTAGTGGAGGAAGTAACAAATGCTATAGAATTGATGAAGAACGGCAAGGCTCCAGGAAAGGATAGTGTAACTGTCGAAATGCTAAAAGCTGGTGGTCGGACGTTATATAAAACACTGGCAAAATTATACTCAAAATGCCTCAAAGAACAAAAAGTACCTGACTTATGGAAAAATGCAGAAGTGATCCTTTTACATAAAAAAGGAGCACAGGAAGATTTCAAGAACTACCGTCCAATAAGCCTCCTATCAGTGATCAAAGTTTTCAGTAAGATAATTTCTAAAAGAATATTAAAAAAACTGAATGATGCACAATCAAGAGAACAAGCAGGATTCAGAAGTGGATTCAGTACAATGGATCACATCCAGGTTGTACAGCAGGTCATAGAAAGGCACAACGAATACACCATGCCACTGTGCTTGGCTTTTATCGACTACGAAAAAGCATTTGATTTCATCTCAAAGCATGTGATAATGGATGCACTGCTTAGCCAAGGTGTAGAGAGAGCCTATGTAAACCTATTAGAATCGATATATGATGGAGCTACAGCCACAATTCACCTTGATGATCTTGAAGTGGGAATTAATATAGAACGAGGTGTACGGCAGGGTGACGCAATATCGGCTATTCTTTTCTCGGCTGGCCTTGAAGAAGTATTCCGTAAACTGGATTGGGAACAGGATGGGGTAAAGATCAATGGTGCAAACTTAAACCATCTTAGATTTGCAGATGATATTATTCTCATTTCACAAGACCCAGAGGAGCTGCAAAGACGCATACAAGAACTGCAAAGGGCTGGCGAACCATTTGGCTTGAAAATAAACCTGAAAAAGAGTCAGGTTATGTTCAATAACTTCGCTCAGGACAGAAGAATTTCAGTTTTAGGAAGGGATTTAGAGATTGTGGACAGCTTTGTATATCTTGGACAGAGGATTTCCATGGAGGGGAATACCGCCCGGGAGGTGGAACGGCGTGTTAAATGTGGCTGGCAGGTATTTGGTAGGCTCAACATAGTGTTTAAGAGCAGACTCCCACTTTGCCTGAAAAGAAAAGTATTCGATCAGTGCGTTCTACCCGTTATGACATACGGAAGTGAAACCTGGACACTCACATCGCAATCAATTCAAAAACTTCGGGTGGCACAGAGGGGAATGGAAAGATGTATGCTTGGCATTACAAGACGAGACAGAAAGTCCTGCGCATGGATCAGGGAACAAACAAAAGTCTGTGACATCATTGGAAGAGTAAAACAGTTGAAATGGAGATGGGCAGGCCATATAGCGAGGCGATGGGAGGACAGATGGACCAAGGCAATCCTGGAGTGGATACCGCTTGATCGCAAGCGTCCGCGAAGAAGACCAAAAGCACGATGGATTGATGACATCGTTAAGTATATTGGACCCGAGTGGCAGAGGAAAGCCCACGACCGTGAAGGTTGGAAGCATGCTGAAGAGGCCTTCATCCTGCAGTGGATCGATACGGGCTGATGATGATGATGATATATATATATATATATATATATATATATATATATATATATATATATATATATATATATATTTATATATATATATATATATATATATATATATATATATATATATATATATATATATATATATATATATATATATATATATATATATATATAAGTCATGTGAATGTCATATATATATATGTCATGTGAAATAAAGTCATGAGACTGGTGGTATAGCTTTCGATGTGGCAACACCGTCGGCTTCCCCTTTAAAGAGGATATAGGTCTACATCTGATAAGTTTTCAGTACAAATTTGAACTACCTAGAATCATTTGGCGGTCCGTAACAATTCCTTTCGTGGACGGCATTCTGAATAATGACTGACAACAATTTCTAGCAACGTTGCGCTATAAATTTATGTTATAGACTTAAACGGGTCATTCAGCCCCAAAACGTCAAGATATGTTTCCCTCCTCTTATCAGGAAACATTTTCGCGATCCCAAAATTTTATTCATCCCTGATTTATTGGTTAAAATCTGATAAACTATTGTGAGTCAAATTCAATTAATTCCCAATCATTCTGTCCGTCAACTGAGGTTCAGACCGCACAAGATCTCGGATTCTTTATTTCTCGGATCCTTCTCTTTCATTATTTCTTACAATTGATGGCTTTCCGTTACAACGTTCAGTTTCAATCTAACCTTGACCTTCTGAACTTGATTCTTTTCCTTGGTCTGTAGAAGTTTTGCAACAAATGCCGTCGTACTCTGCCAAAGTCTGAAACAAAATTTGATAGTGCACGATTGTTCGAAATTGTGGTGACTCATTTTCTGAACACACTAGAAAAATCCTGTTTACGATAAGAAATGTTATGTAGGAGAAAAACGCACCGAAGACGCATCAGATGTTGACTACATTCCCCTTCAAACGGAATTCACACAGTCTAATTACTTTCTCTACCCACCTCGTAACCTTCATAACAATGAATGAACATTACCTAATATTTTGTTTTGTAGTTTGAGAATTATTAAAATAATTATTTTATCCATTTCTTTATTCAATCATTTATTTCAATGTTTTCTTTTAGTTCTTAAAGTTATATTGAAATATACTATAACAGAATGCTGTAGACCAATCTGGTAATTTATGGTGATGCCGAGAAATCTAAATAAAAATCCCACACAGGATTCGAAAATTAAGACCCTCCAAAAATTTTTACGTCCATTTCAGATGGTTATATTTTCCCTTGTACTTTTTGTGCCCGGCTTTTGTATTTATCTTTATTATATCAAGAGAGGCATTGTGAGCGCAGATCCTTTCAGACATGGTCCAAAAGCTCCTTTATGCTCTATGTGGATTTTTACGGTTTTCAACTCGATTTTCGTGATAAATAACGAAAACGACTTTTCAGAAAGTCTCAGCTGGGTTACTTGATCAGATATTGTATCCGTTTCAAAAGTGATTTAGAGCTTGTTAATATTATTTCACAAAAATTAGTAGGTGTTTGATACGAAAAAACGTTTCAATTCCTGACGAACTGGTGAAAAAATACTGAATAATAGATGATCCATTATTGTTAACTCGATGTGTCAAAATAATTAAGCTATCGCGTCAAAAGAATGGTTTTGAATGATGAACGATCTATTGTCAGCTTTTAGATCATTAGTGGTCAAAACATTACTGAATCTGGAATGCTAATAAGTAAAAGTTAGATTATACAATATTTAGATAATATGGTGAGCATGGTAAGGTTTACTGTCTAATTCAGAGGATTTTCAAAACATTTCTAGTCTTGTAATAATAGTAATAATAATAATATTAATCTTTAATTTCAGAAGTATGTTAATAATAATAAAACGAAACAGTGTCACAAATTTCAGTGTTATTTTTGATGTCACTAAGTATTTTATTGTATTCTTCTTTTTTGTTTTAGAAGGAGCTCTGAATTGTTTGTATTTTGTTTTTAAAACATGCAATACATCTAAGTCTTTCGTAGACCTTTCTAGTATTAGGTTTCTTTTAAATCGTTTTGTCGAGATACTGTTTTGTTTTACTAGCGGAAAATGTGTATTGAAATTAAAAAGAATTACTCTTTTAAAATTATTCCAATGTGCGAAATTTGATACGAATTTTTATATACTTTATAGTTTAACTCAATTTTCTGTGCTGTGTGGTCTGATATTTGAGAATGTACTATGCTTGTAACGAAGTTTCCATTCCAATTAGTTATGATGTTATCAATACAGGTACTACTTACGTTTGTGATACTTGTTGACTTTTCTTTGTAACAAATCTTATATTTTTAGAAATATTATCTCCAAAGTAACTTTTTGGGTTTTGTAAGTTTAATTATCATTAAGTTTATATATTAAATCATTTGGCTCATAGTCTTTGTCAATACCCGATATCATTATCATTGGGTCAATACTTTTTTTTTACTTAGTTGGAAAATATTGTTTTTATTTAGTATATTTTTCAACTTTTATTGTTGCTCATTATTGTAACATTCCAATACGACTTTTTTACGTTGTAGATTCTTAATTTTTTTCACATTTTCATGTGTATTGTTTTTAACCAAATTGTCCTTGATTTCTTTTACAACATTTTTTGGATTAGTGTCGTTGTTTATTCTAATTAACATCATGTCTTTGTTCTCCTGATGGCAATTACCACTGTTTAGGTTTAGTGTTTGTATTACTATTTACTTGTACTGTTTCGCTGTAGGTCTTTACTATGGGCTTGATATTTTTTTTGGCTCATAAATATCGGCTCTAACACTTTCGATATTTTCTTATTTAAGGTTAGGTTAGGTTAGGTTAGGTTCTTAGGTGTTTCTTGGTAATTAGTTTATGAACACTGAAAAGGGGATTTTTTGTCTCATATTCCGATGAAGAATGTTGTTCCAAAGTTTTCGATTTATTATTAAAATTACAGCTCCTTTTCTTGTCAAAAATTATGAGATGGTTTCTAAATATTCAAGTGTAGTTTCAGTTCTATTAATTGTGTTCTCGTTCAATGTCGGCACGTTAAAAGACATTTCGTTACAACACTGCTCTAACGGTTGATGCAATTTTTTTCTTATTTTATTTCTTTCCATATGACCGGGACTAGAATCGGACCTCGGCCTTTTTAAATGATTTAAATCAATATGACTTGTCTCTGTGAAAGTTATTTGATGTTTTTGTTTAGTATAAAAATATTGCCCGTTATCAAATGTTACGGATGGGACAAGTGTTATGTTACCATTTTAACTATTTATAACTTTTAAAAGAAACAATACATAATATGAGTTCTATTATATATGCTTCTTTATAAGTAGTATTTGTTGTATGTATACGTAAATAAACAAAATTGCCTTAATAAGGAGTGATGGAAATTCAGTGACCATTATGAAGCTACCATTATATGCTTTATTACAAAAACAATACTAGTCCATTTTACCTTATTATAATTAAAAAAAAAACAAAATATAATTTTTTTTCTATAATATATTTGTTTCATCTTAAAATTTTTGTGTTAATTAATATGTCAATCAAATGTGAGCTATTAGCAGCAACTTTGGCCCCTTTCAACACATTTTCCATAAGTTTTAGGACAGCACGGATGTTGTCCTTGAGTTGTTCTATAGTTTGAAGCTTATATATGTAAACATTTCCTTCCTCAAAAAAAAATCGCTAGTTATATGTGTATTTTGCAAGAAAAGTATCAATTTCTTAGAAGAGGTTAATGATGTCATTACAGTATTCTAATCGGTTACTATTGTCTGTAGGTAACCGGTCTTGAACAATTGAAATCTTTTAGGGAATCATGTGTAAATCACTTCTTAAAATTCGGCCTAAACTGCGTGGATAAATTCTTAGTTGTGCACCACGACGTTTCTGGAAGTTCCTCCACACTTTACTTCACAGATGTAATATTTTCAGTGTTTCACGCTTTATCGGACCTCTCATGCGGGGTATAACTATTCCGAATTCTTCAAATTATTTGAATAAACAATAAACTGTCGTTTTATGAGATGCCGGGCGATTAGAATATTTTCGTCTAAATTCACGTTAAGTTGCAATTATTGGATTATTTTTTAATGTAAATTACAACAATTTCACTGCATTTTTTAGAGTGTATTTAAACATCGCATAAATTTTGCGAAAAAATGGCGCGAAATCAAAATGGTAGCGAGTACCTTGTTGATCTGAATAGTTTCCATTTAAAATAATATTAATAAACAATATGGAACAGGGTGTAAAATTTCTTTTTCTTTATAAATACTATTTGATATATATATACGTGAATAAGCAAAATTGCCTTAATAAGGAGTTATGGAAATTCATTCTAGTTGACTGCATTTTATATTTCTTTGTCTTCTTATATTTCCTTTGTGTATTATAAATTCTTTTGTTTTTTCGGTTTAAATTGCCATATTTTAATTATTTATTTCTGTTATCTACATATTCATTTGTTTTTGAACGATTTTCCGAGTGTACTTTATTAATACGATGTCGTCGGTTCACTTTAGCAGATAATTTTATTTCTGGTTATAGTTTGTACTGCACTTTCTCTAGTTTTCTTTATGAGCAGATTCACAATAATTATCATTATTTAGTTCAACATTAAAAAAATGCTCTCTGATGCACAATTCTATAATTTTATTTATCTACGGATATTGTAATTGTTACAAACATTGTTACATTTTATTTGTTTATACATAGCCTCGCAACCTTAAGCTTCTGAATGTGGTTTCAAGACCTAAAATATGATGTGAAATGCTCAGTATTACTGAATCAAAGATTATTATACGTTTTTAGTAGAAAAAAGATAATTGCTGGCATTGCCGTGATATATAATATAAATCAATATTCGATACGTGAATTATTGAAAAACAAAGAGAATATTCCTGTTAGTTTTTCCCCTGTCCTCTAATCTGAAAAATGTGCATGTACTGTACGTAATAAGGTGTCAGTTAAGGTAAAAAGAGCTTTAAATGTAGTTAAATGTGGCTTTAAATGTTCTAACTGAAATTGATGGTAATATATTACCACAAAATATAATGATTTTGTATGAAAACATGCGGTCATAAGTTCAAATAGAAGAGGAAGGGAAGCAATTCGGGGCTTATTAAAAATTAGTTGCTTAGAGTCAAATTTTCTAAATCTAAAAAAACATAAAAATTACGAAGGAATCTGCATCAACTGAACAGGAACCTACCTGCTGCCATTTCTTTCAGGAGAATTTTAATAAATTATTGTCGAAAAAGGTTATCATCCTAAGCAAGTTATCATTGTAATAAAAGCTGGTTTATTTGGAAAAAAATGTTCCACCAAATTTACATTTATAAAACTGCGAAGCAGGCTTTAAAATATTTGAAGACAAACTGGCATTGGTACTTTGTGCAAATCAGCCAGTCATATGATCAAACTTTGTCTTGTTTAGCGGGAATTTAATCTACGATCTCCTAAGAACGCAAAATAATGTCACATGTTTAATACCTTTGAGTAAAGAAAGCTTTATTATTGGTTATGTATTTTTTCTTCTTCATGTGGTGGTACAATCCGTCAGTGAACATTGACTTCCTTCAACCTTCGCCTCCAAACTGATCGATCTCCAGTCTTGTCAGTCTTTGATGTGCAATAGTACTTTTGCATCTTTTCTTGCATTATCCCGACGTTGTGTCTTTGGTCTACTTCTTTTTCTGTTACCCCCTATTGGCCTTTTTTGATTTTTTTTTGTAATCGGTTTTCGGACATTTTCGTCACGAGTTCTGCCCATCTGAGTCGGTAAACTCTCACCTAGTCTACAATATCCATAAGAATTGTTTGAGTTCAAACTTATACTTGATGCTCCAATTTCCATTAGCGTTCACAGCCCGGAAATTTCTGAATACTCTTCTTTCAAATACTGCAAGTATCTCTTCTCTTTTATTTGTGAGGGTCAACTTCTCTCAGTCATAAGTAACTATTGGCCAAATGAATGTTTTATAGATCCTAATGTTCGTGTTCCTTTGTGTAAGTTTAGCTCTTAGGGCAGAATGTAGGGAGTAAGTAACTTTCATACTCTTCGTAATACGTGTCTTACTCGTCATAATTTCTGACATTTCCTATGATGTTGTTCTCATTAAGTTTGCTTCCCAAATACGTATTTTTTTTTGCAATCTCAATATTATTATCTTCGATTATTCAGTTCTGTTCTCTTCTTGAATTAGTTCTTTTTTTCATCACCTTTTTGGCTTTCACCTTTATTTTATCATAGGTTAATAAATCTTTCGATTATGTTTAGGTCATTTGCATATCCTACAATCATTTTTTTTTATTTATCATTGTTCCATTTACGTTTATGTCTATTTCGCTGATGACATTGTTCAGTACTGTATTAAATAGAACTGGTACCAATCCATCCTCCTGTTTATACCTCAAAATTTTACCGAAATTAACAAAAAATCCATTTATTTGCAACACATATTTTAATTCAAAACAAAATCGGATATTTGCAAATTCTTTGACATTTTTTTGAGAGCTAACCTTTCATTTTGGATATTGTGGAAACATTCACCGTGTATATTAATTTAACTCTTGACTTGATGTTCATCACCAAAACCGATCGTTCCATATGGTTTTTGCGATCTTCGACGGTTAATTAAAAATTAAGCACGTTGCAACCGCGATCCACAACACATGCGGCTAATTGGTAGCCCGTTTTTCTGACAAATTGATAACGACCAATTAATTATTATTGGCGAGTTTTCTTCAAGGATTCAAAATGTCTAGTTGAGCTCGAAACGCTTGTGGGAATTTTTTTCTCTCGAACGAGACGTTTCTAAGCGGGCATGTAACTATTTCACCACCATAATTGTTCTGATGAAATTTCGTTTTTTATTATTAGGGTTGTTAATTGGTGTTGGTAGTTTGCTTAAGAAAATAGTAATTATTTTCTCAATATTCTGAATGCATAGCATACGGCAGCCCTAGGCTGATATTTTAGAGACTGTTGTTACTATCCAAAAGTTTAATTATTCTGTGAAATCAAATTTTTGGCGACGGCTGTACGGCCCCGGTATTTTCATTATTAATTCGAAAATTTCTAGCTGTCTCCACCTCTCGAGGGGTATAAAAAGGTAAAAAAAGCAGTCTCTTTAGTCGGTCTCTTTAGTCAGTCGCTTTAGTCAGTCTCTTTAGTCAGTCTCTTTAGACGGTCTCTTTAGTCAGTCTCTTTAGACAGTCTCTTTCGTCAATCTCTTTAGTCAGTCCCTTTAGTCAGTCTCTTTAGTCAATTTCTATAGTCAGTCTTTTTTGTCAGTCTCTTTTGTCAGTCTCTATTGTCAGTCTCTTTAGTCGGTCCCTTCAGTCATTCTCTTTAGTCAGTCTCTTTAATCAGTTTCGTTTGTCAGCTCTTTTGTACTTATTAATTAGTTAATTTTGTAGCTATTAAATCGATGGTCATGCCTCCTCTCCCCCAAGAGTCACAGTTGTGCAATACAGACAGATCAGAGTAGCGTTCAGGGGCACAAGTGCCAGTAGGACGATTTGATTCTAACTCTGGAAAAACACATAAACCCCCGTATGTTTTAGGTAGTAAATAGATTGTCATATATCTACGGTTTGGTTTGAATTATAGCCTAGAGAACGATTAGTTTGTGTCTACTGACCCATTACAATCGGCCAATTGGAAATTGCCGTTTCTTGGCTCTAAACTGTTTACCTTAAATTGCCTTGCGTTAAATCTACAGCAGCTAACCAAGCCCCATCAGATCGACCATCCACCGAGTTTTAGTATAGCAATTACCATCACATTGAGGCTTCACTGGAAAACAGACACATACATTTGCTTAAGAATTAGTATTAGTACTATTTATTTTTCTTATGTGAATAAATTACGAACCAGCTTCCTAGGTGACCATTAGTTTTGGATTTGATTTGTTATTCGTGTTAAATAGCTTGTTTAGCTGAAGTACTCATTTGGCCATATCATCAAAAACAATAATATTGTACGTACTGTGTGGAATATATGTTTATCATACATTATTAGGAGTATTAGTCTCCAAGTAAAGGGTCTACCATTAAGGATGATGGAAATTTGAGAGCTCATGTCGGCTCATGCTTACCGATTTTTGACGATATCTACTTCATACGTTTAAAGTTTTAAAGATTTTTGGCAGAAGGAATTTGAGAAAGTACTGATGTTATTTGGATGCGCTCTTAATTTTCTTTTTTTAGTAAGGAGCATGTTCGATATATTATGTTTTTTTATTTCTGAAAAGGCAATAATGATTTGCAAACATAAAATAAGGTATGTGCTGTGTACGGTGAGGATAACGTTGTCGTTTCTACGTGCCGAAAGTAGTTCAGGAAGTTTCCTGAAAACAATTTCGATTTAAGGGAGTCAAAAATGCATTGTGTACGATAATATCAAGTGTAAGACATTATGGTGTAAGCGCAAACGTGCTCTTTAACTAGAGAAAAAGACAGTTTTCCTACACATCCGATAATATTAATTTATAAGCTGTTGCCTAAAAACCAGACCATTATTTCAAAGAAATGCTGTTAATAATTACGTGAATTAAGGCGAGCAATCGCCCAGAAGACGCCTGAATTAGCCAACAGAAAGGGCATTGCCTTCCATCGATACAATATTAGACCAATTGTCTCTTTGATCATTCGATGCAAACTTTTATAACTTCACTGGTATGTCTTGGTTCATCCACCGTACTCTCCCGACCTTGCACTCTCCGACTATCATTTAATTAGATCTGTTAAAACTATGTCGGATGGTAAAATCTTTACTCACTTGGAAGACTTGAAAATTTGAGAAATGGAGAAAGGTCATCGAACATAACAGATCATGCTATGCATACTATGACTCAACTTTTGGATCATCCCAACATAAATTGAAATTGAATTGAAAATGGAAATTGTTTATCATTTTAAGGCTAGTAACGATCAGTCCTCGTATAAGCCCCTATTCACGTATATCTTCTTGTTTGCTATTTTTGTTATGTTAAATTTCAGCAAAAACTATATTGTAACCTTGCTGTTTAACTGATATAGTCTAATGTGTCTTTTCTTAATTAAGTGGCTGAAATATCAACTATTTACACCTGTTTGAATGGTTAGATGTAATAAAAGATAATTCTCTGCAAGCTTTGAAGGTTGTACCTGAAACTGACAACAAAAGATGCATCTATGCAGCATCTACAAAAAAAACAGTATTTTAAGTGTACTGTAAGAGGATGGGGTTGTGTTGAGAGAACGATATACGTTTGTCTGAAAAAAATATTGTCTGCTAAATAATTCTTTTAAAATTAACTCAACATAATTTTTTTAATAATACAATAAGATTTTTTTGAGGAAAACTCAGTTGACAGAGAATTTTATGATAGTAAATGTAAAATAATATAAGAAAATACTGTTTCTATTTGCGTTGTTTCTTAAAAATAACCTGTAATGAGAAGTATAGGTAATTTAATTTGAAACGGCAATATACTGAAAATAAGCCGGACATTAATACTAATAAATATGACCCACTTTGATCTGTTTGCCAATAAAATTTATGTTTTCTAATTAATTTGATTTATCGACAAGTAAGGGTGTGTCAACTAAAAATCTTTGCAAATTTATAGTTACAGGAAAATCTAGTCTAGCAGTCACATCAAATATTTTTATTATATTCCAAATAAAACTTCTAAAATCTACTAAAACAATTGATTGTGCTAAAAAAATTATTACAATAAGCATCGTTCGAAAAGTCCGGGGCTTTACACAGAGATGGCATGGGTTTGAACAAATGACTATGACATTTGTCAAATATGATTCGTTTGATGGCGTGCTCCAACGTTTCAGATACCTGCTTTTAATCGTTTGTTTGTGTCGATTGAGTAGAGCAAATAAGATCTGACATGTTCTGAAAAATGGATAAATTTAGAATGAAAAGTTCGGGCTGCTATAAAGAAGTTTGCTATATAGAGTTTAATCTCAAAAAGAGTTAAATTCTACTTTGTAGAATTCTCCCTTGTCGTTTTCGTTAATAGAAAATGAGTTGCTGAATTTGAACGTAGTCGAGCATCCATTGTAAATGATGAATGCTTGGTAACCCAAAAATAACTACGTCTTATAAAATCATCGCAAAAATAACCAGCTTCGTACTAAATGATGGCCAACTCTACGGGAGCTTACTAACATTGGGGTATTGCTATTTTGCTTGCTAACATTGGCATTATTGGGTATGAAAACCTTTCCGCTCTATGGGTGCTGTGTTTGCTAACAATAGATCAAATACGCGTTCGAATTAACACTTCTTTTTTGCAATAGAGTTTAGGCTTATTTAAATGCGATTTTGTTCTCTGTTTTTGCTATTTTATAACGATTGATGAAACATGGATTTGTCATTACAAGTCAGAGATGAAGCAAAATTGGATGGAAGTAGATGAAAATGCGTCATAGAAAGTGAAAACGCTTCCATCTGCAGGAAAAGTTATAGTTACGGTTTTATTGTGATTATTGTGATGGAGTAACTGTATACTACCTAGCAAAAGACAGAACCATTACCTTAGAGAATTAGGCTTTATTTCTGGATCAATTAAAGGGTGCTATTCAGGCTAAATGGCCATATCTGACCAAAAAGAAAGTGAGTGGATTCGTTTACACCCACATCTCGAGTTGCTGCAAAATTCCATGGTCTCAGCGTCAAAGTTATTCCACATGCATCGTATTTATTTATTTATTTATTGATTGATTGATTGATTGATTGATTGATTGTTTGATTGATTGATTGATTGATTTATTTATTTATTTATTTATTTATTTATTTATTTATTTATTTATTTATTTATTTATTTATTTATTTATTTATTTATTTATTTATTTATTTATTTATTTATTTATTTATTTATTTATTTATTTATTTATTTTTTGTAAAAGATACCTATTTTTTAATAGGACAGCAAAATGACTTTCCTTTTTCTTTTGTCAATATAAGGTAAGAGTAATACTTACATAAATCAGTTGCTGTTGATACATTGTCAGCTACATCATTTGGCGTGAAGATTTCATATTGTGGTACTGCTGTTTGGTTCATCAGGATTAACCTACGATTATTGCCACTTTGGATTATCGTAAAGGATTCACTTTATGTCACAGGTCACAATCTTATGCATGAAGTTATCTGTCTTGAACCTGGGGAGGGTCTATCATCAAAGGGTCTAATTATATTATCAGCTGTGAATTCATAGCGGATCCAACGAATCTTCTTTTGGATTTTTACTAACTTGTGTAAACGTAGAAAAGACTTTCTTCCAGTAGAGCTTCGTATTTTCATCATCCACTTTTTATTGCTCCCTCGATCGTACTACATTAAGTTCTGCATTAATTGTAATACTTGTAATTTATTGTTCTGCATTAACTGTTAGTCAAAATATCTAGTTCAGAATTGCTGGATCCACTTCTTTAAAATACTGTACAAAACACTCTAAATCGCATAAATCATGTTCGGAGCTTCCGCAGCATTTTTTTTTACTTGAAAGGTGAAAAAAAAGCAGTGCTTCAAATGATGTCTGCAACAACAAAGTTTTCAGGGTATATTCATAGTAGGCTAGTATATTATGTCTCGTTTTGAAGTTGAAAGATGGCGCTATATGGCGGGGAAGAAATCTGATTCGAATCGTTTCTACAATCGGTGAAACGTATGGGCCGAGAAGTAAGTTCAGGACCTAATAAATTCGCATCAGTGGTAAGGCTCAGTATTAGCCC